>CM076572.1:1470461881-1470795463 GCA_034641835.2 Pinus albicaulis | reverse complement strand
ACTATGTAGATAGCTGTATCGATAAGATAAGCGTCATGAGCATCACTAGTTTACTTTTGACATGTTGCATACATTTTGAGGTCAAATGCCCAATGTGTCTTGGGCACAAATTTGTAAAAACCTATAACTATCTATTTTATTTCAGTGTTTTCATATGTTAATTATGAAATCCTATTCAATTATGTAAATGTATTGTTACATGTGTTGCAAATGTCTGTTTATAACATAATTCGCTAAAGAATCATTCAATGTGTTCAAGTTTCTAGAAATGTGTTGATATTGAATAAAATCAAAGTGTCTTTCCAAAATTCAAACTCTTAGGAACATACGACGTAGTGTTGGATTTCTAACAGTATAAACACTAGTAAATTGCAATACTACAAGTTGTGAGTCTAACCTTATGATGATGCAGTTAATACTAAATGAAATGGAATGAGAGAGAAGTTCGATCAATGCGCTATACTCAGTGATATTGTTTGACGAAATACCAATACAAATCCCTTGAAAACTCACTAAATCGTCGTTCAAAGAAAAAATGGCCCACGCTGTAGAGGATAGATTCTTTGTACTACGACTAGCACCATCAACATACCCACAAATGGTTCCAAAGATTCAGACATCTGCGATGAAATGTAAAGTGGATTACTAACATTAAGAAAACTATAAAAAACAAACTAAGATAGTGAATGCAAATCAACAACATATATATACAATATAATACAAAAAATTACTATGCTCATGATTAAGCATAGTAATGTTTGAGATACAACCCATTTCGGGGCTGCGCCAATGGAATTTCATCGTAATACACCAACTAGTAGGCACCCTTAGCAAGAACTCTTTTGAAAATATAGGGTCCATGCCATAATGGCTCAGATTTATATGTACCTATTACATCAGCTTCCTAATCATAAATAAGGACCAAGTCACCCTCTGAGAAAATGCGAGGCTGGACATGCTTGTCGTATTGCGCCTTTATACGTCTCTTATGTGCTTCGTTGGCCAATTTGGATTCACGACGTGTTTCATCAAGATGGATGAGGTTAAAAATATGTGCTTCTTCATCTGAAGTGTCAGGTAACAAGTTGATTGTGAGTTTTAACAACGGTATTTCACATCGGATTGGCAAGATAGCTTCCAGACCATACACCAATGAAAAGGGGGTAAATCCGATTGTGTTTCTCACTGAGGTTTGGTGTGCCCACAAGACCGAGTACATGATCAAATGCCAGTTTCGTTTATGAACTCCTATCATCCATTGAAGCATTCGTTTAATAATATTGTTAATAGCCTCAACTTGTCTATTTGATTGTGGATAATAAGGAGTAGAACTATCATGTGACAGTCTTAACTTGGCAGTCAACTCAATCATCATGTGATTACGAAAATTATTACCATGATCTATGACTATAGCCTGTGGGACCCCAAACCGTGTAATGACATGATTAAAGAAAAACACTGCAGATGTTTGTTCTGTGTTGTTGAATATATGCATTGCTTCGACCCACTTGGTAAAGTAGTCTACTGCGACAATAATATAGCCATGCCCCCCGGACGAATGAGGGTTACATGTCATGAATTCAATGCCCCATTTCAAAAATGGTCCCACAGAGACAACATCATGCATTGGCACTGGCGGTTTGCAGATTTTACGATCAAATATCTAGCACGCATGACAAAATCTGACCGCGAGGATGCAGTCGTGAAATATGGTAGGCAAAAAGTAACCGGCGCGGAGTATCTTCTATGCGATAGCGTATCCAAAAAAGTGTCCACCACAAGCCCCAGCATGATAATCATTTAAAACATTTTCGGCCTCGTCATGGGTGAGGCACCTTCTTAAAATTGTATCGACACCATGACAATAAAGTGTTTCGCCGACGATTAGATAGTCTTTGGCTTAGTATCGAATACGTCGTTGGTCATAGCCAGAGGTATCAAGCCAAAAAGTCTGGGTCTGGAGATAAATGATAAAATCCCCGTACCAAGGATCAGATGATCCGATCAGAGACAAAGACTCGTTAGGAATAGATGGTTCTGACCTAGTAGCAGTACTATCAGAGGGAAGGTCACAGAGAAGCTCAGTCAAAACTAAATACTTATTTGACTTGGATTTGATGAATTCCAAATAAAATTCCTGCAAAATGAAAATCCATTTTGAATACTTTCCCCCCAGAAATTTACGCAATAAGATATAAGTCATGGGGTTGCAATCCCAAATGAAAATGGTCTTCCTAAATAGGATATCATGGCGAAATATTTGGATAGCTTGAACAACTACCAAGGCAAGATTTTCTACGTATGAATACTTTACTTTCGTATCATTGAGATTACGACTCAAATAATAGAGCGGATGTTCTATCCCATTTTCTACTTGGACCAATACCATAGAATGGTCATATCAACCGAGGAAATATATAATAAATAAACACTCTGATTATTGGGGGGACACATTAATGACGCCCGGATAAGTGTATCCTTCACAGCATCAAAAAAAGCTTGTGCAACTTGGTCCCAATGGAAGGGAAACCCCTTTTTCAAGAGTCGAGTAAATCCTTTAGCCATTTCGGCGTAGTTGGGTATGAACCTCCTTAGGAAGTTAGCCTTTCCCTAAAGTTTCTGTAACTGAAGAAAATTTGATAGCGCATGAAAATCAAGAATGGTCTGGACCTTCAATGGGTCTATTTGAATTCCTTCTTTTCAGACAATGAATCCTAGAAAACTACCAGAACCTACGCAAAACACACATTTATGTGGATTGAGGCATATTTTGTATTGTCGAAAGCATAAAAATATAGCTCTCAAATGCATCGGGTGATCAGACTGATTTTATGAATTTGCAGGTAAATCTTCTAGATAGGGTTGAACAATGTGCTTGATGTCATTGAAAGCATAATCCATTTCTCTCTAAAAAATTTCCCCATCGTTCTTTAAACCAAACGGGAGTTTCTTATAAGAGAATGTGTCCCAGGGATAGATGAATGATGTCTTATATTGATCCTTTTAACGGATATTGATTTGATTAAAGACAGAAAATCCATCCATGAATGAAAATATTTCACATCCAACACAATCATCAATAATCTGGTTGATAAAGGGAGTTGGATAGTTGTCTTTTGGAAAAGCAAGATTGACATCCCGATAATCGATGCACACTCTGATGTTTCCTTGTTTTTTAATAACAGGAACAATTTTTGAAACCCACTCAGTTAGAGGAACAGGGTAAATGAAACCAGCACACAAAATTTTTTCAACTTCTGCTTTAATGGCACCGGCCTTCTTCGGATGAACAAGACGAAGGCGTTGACATATCGGTTTGACATCAGGGTACATATTAATAGTGTGTTCAACGATACTAGTATCTATGCCTGGCATTTCCTTGTAAGACCAAGCAAATACATCATAGAATTCATGAAAGAGAGAGCGATATGTTTCAAGTTCGGATGGAGAACAAGACACGCCGACATGAATGTTTTCTACAATGTCGGGTTTGGTCGAAATATCGATAGAAATATAAATGGGTGATATAGTTCACTATGATTATTTTCTTCATAATGAGGAAGATGGGAACAATGATGATAATTTTCCCATGGTTCGCCTTCCAACATCATGGTTTCCAGAATATTCTCATCTGTCAAGAAATTTGAGGAAAAGGATCATATGGAGTACCAAAATCTAATGAACGATCAACCCAAACGACTGACGATGATGATTTTGGATTCGCCGCCCAAGCCAGATAGATTGATTTCTATGCTAGCTTAATAGGGTTGGGAGGTAGAAGCTCATCCAACGTAACAACTTCAAAATCACCCATACTCTTCCTTAAGCTAGATGGAGTGGAAGAGATCATGTAGCAGGTCTCTATACTTGCAATTTCTGTCGACGTCACAGGCAGTGGTAATGCAAAGGTTCCCATGAGAGTGGAATCCTTTAAGATTCCTACATCAATTTTCTGAAGTGTGAGTTGGGGTGTGTGAACTAATGGAACACTTCCAGTTACTTGGGAACTGGAGGCAAAGAAGGATAGCTGATTGATGACTATGATAACACCTTTATGTGGAAAGGTGATCATTCTAAAATATGTAGAAACAATCATAGTCATAGCATATACCCATGGCCTTCCAAGTAGAATATTGTATTCAAGGGGTCCATCAACAACCTCAACTTCAACATTCACTGTTTTACCCCCTAGTTCAACATGCAGGTTATTGATAATACCGCAAGACTTATATGTACGTCTATCGAAAGCTTTCAACGTCTTTGGTGATTGAGATAGGGACGGAGAGCCAAGTTACTTCCAACAGTTTAGATATATAATGCATGTACATTCTCCCTCATCAATAATAGTACGATGAACAAGGTGATTGAGAACATTTACTTGGATGGAGAATGCCAATTATGTTGGTAATTACAGCACATAGCCCATATCTTTAAAGACTGCGAGATTAGAATCAATTGGATCAATTCCACCAATTGCCGACAACAAAGCCTGTTTCTAGGAGGGAAAATTTTGTAGCACCTCAAGCACTCACATAGCTAAAGGGGATTGAGCCAAATATTCAACTATATTATAATTTTGAGCAGCTCTGGCTCGAGGATTAAATGTCGATTTATGAATGACTCCCTTCAGTGGCTTAATTGTCAATTCAGGAATAGCAGGTGGCGATATCGATTCCATAGACGGATTCATCATCGAGGTAGTAGGTTGATCAGTGGCCTGACTACCATAATATTTATTACACATTGACACCAAAACATCTATCAATGGCTTTGTGATAGATAGCATAAGAACTTGGGAACTAGAAGATGGATCCGTAGCAACCAAATTTGTGTCCAAATTCGGAAACGTTTCTATAAACACAGCTGATGCATGTGAGGTATTAGCCATTTTTTAGACTTCAGCACAATGAGGAAAATCCCAAATAAAATGTTCCTCATTACAGATTATGCAAGGGTAACGAGGTTTTCGATTTCCAGACAATTGATCAGATGATCTTTCCTGCGGGGTAGAAGTTTTCTTTTTCTTTGATTTCCCTTTTTTCTTACTTCCAAGTTGCTTATCACTTTTTCCCTCGTTAGATGACATGAAATGTATTTCAGAAGAAGGCGCAGGATCAGATGCAGTGGTGTGATGTGTGCTTGCAGTATCGATCATACTGTCTCTGGCATGAGTCCTTTGATGGAGGAGGAAAAATAAAATTAGATCTTGGCGCGTTAGGAATTTTCTCATAGAGCGTGTTAGACTGAGTATAAATCAAGTCTAAATATTGGGCACGAGCAATGACTTGCTCTTCAGTGATGACACCACCCTTAGCCACATCCGCAATTATAGATGGTAATAGGGATTTAATGAACTACTCAGCAATGAGCTGATCAGGAACAAATGTATTAACCATTCTACGACGACGACGCCACTCATGTATATTATCAGAAATGTGAGTAGCATTAGTCTGTTTAAAATTAGTCAAGAGTTTTGTTCTAGTTTCATATCATATGGGTAACTGGAAGTGAGCCAAAAATATAATATCTAGGGTAGTGAAATTATCGAAAGAAGCTCTAGGTAACTCAATGTACCATTTTGCAGCCGAACCAGTGAGCGTACATTGGAAAAGATGTAGTCGAACATAGTCATCATTCAGGGAGTTAGATGAACACCACAAATGATAAGTCATAACATGAGTCGACGAGTCTTCCCCAGGGTTTCCATTGAACTTAGGAATCTCCGAGGGTAATTTTTGAGGTATCACCAGCCACCAAGGAGCATAGTTGATTGGGTCATTGGTGAGCCAGTTTAAATCTGGTAACTCTAAAGTTGCAACAAAGGGTAACTGTAGATTGAGGTTGGGTTGAGAATAGCCAAGGTATGATGGAATTACTTGGGCAACAAGCCTTTGAGCACCAACATAAGGAATCTGTTACTGGTAACCCAGATAGGGGTTGTTTTGATAAGCAAACACTTGAGGATTTTGTTGACCAAAACCTGGGTACGATACTTGTTGAAATGAAGGTTGTGGCATTTGCGCTTGTGGCTGCCAAGGGGTCTGTCCACCAATGTTATAACCCAAATTAGGATAACTTGGATTCGGTTGAGGATAGGTATAACTTGGTTGTGGTTGCGACATCCCATAATATGGTAATCCAACTTGTGAATAAATGATTATGGATATAGGTGGTTGTTGTAAACCAGTCGAAGGAGTTGGAGTCTGAGGGCCGAATGCTTGATAGTATTGAGTTGAAGGACCCGCCTAAGACAGTTGAGGTACAATAGTTTGAGTCTGTAATAGGGGTAAATATGTATTAACAAGTGGAATTGATGTGGGTGCAGCAGGTTGAACCGGTTGATACGAGTGTACAACTGTTTGTGGTTGGATAGGTAGAGTGGGTTGTCATTGACAAACATTCATTTCAACATTAGGTTGACCAAATAACAATGGAGTACTATCAAAGTGGGTGACCATAGGTTTCCCCCCAGCATGAGGAGTATAATAAGACGGAAAATATTGTTCTCCAAATGCAGGAAGTCCAGTTGAGATTGTACTGGATGGAATATACCTAGATGGACCAACTTGATATTGCTCTTACGATGGATATAAAGGATCAAGTTGTTTAGTACTCACTATAGGTTTACCGGTTAGAATACCAGATGATGACATTGGTGAAGTCCATGGATTTGAAGATGCACCAGAGAAAATTCCAAATAAATATTTATAATCTGATGGGACCATAGGGCCACCATGTAAATATGACTCTGATGAAGTTGTGAACATTGACGGGGTAGTGAGAACAGGTGCCATCGCAATTGAAACAGATGGTCCAGCCAAAGATGTTGGTTCAGGCATGGTTACTTGACCAAATGTATACCCTATTGGATCGACGAGAAATTGAATAGGAACAGGATCAACAAAAGCAGAGGTAGGTGATTGAGGAAAATACTCGTGCATGTAAATCTCTGCCCCAAAATGAGTTGGAGTTAAAGGTGTTTCATCTTGTGGTATTTCTTCAATAGAAATTAAATGAGGTGGAAGGATTTCACCGTCAGGCCCAAAGTATATTTTAGGAGGTTGACTGCACGATATGGGAGACTCAATGGCTATAATAGATTGTGGGGCGACCGATATAGGAACAAATTCCAGTCATTCGACTTCGGGATGCATATGTTCTAGCAAAAAAGAGACAGGATTTGGATCAACTTCTAGTGGAACAACGTCAGGTTCGGGAGGTATGGTCTCTAGGGAAAATTTTAGCCCAAGGGCGAATTTTAAAGGGTTTTAAATTTTGGTAGGGAAATTTTTTATATATAAAACCCATTTTCTATAGTTTTATATAGTTAGCCCTATAATTATTTAAAAAAAAATTAATTATTAAGTGTTAGCCCAACAAAATAAATGCAGATAAAACTTAAACCATGGAATTCGCCTCCCGATTTTCTGGTGTGGAGCTGATTTGAATGGCATTCACCTGGATTTACTGGGTCAGGGGGAGGGATTGGAGTGATTCACCCCCATTTTTACTAGTTGGGGCTTGGAAGTTGGAGGTGCAATAAAGATTTGAATGGCATTCGATGGGATTTACTGGGTCGGGGGAGGGATTGGAGTGATTCGCTCCCATTTTTACTAGTTAGGGCTTAAAGGGGGCTTGGAAGTTGGCTGTTGGAGGTGCAACAAGGCTCATGGTGCCCAGATTATATGCAGGGAGGCCGATGCATTAACTAGGGCAACAAGATCTGGTTCCAATGACGCATTGACGAGGGCAACAAGAATCAAGATCTGGTTCCAGGAGATGCTAACTTCCCAGAAAGGGCGTGAATTAGGGATATAGAGTACCATTTCCCTGGTGCCATGGTGCTAAACCCGCGAGGAGGAGTTTGGACAGCGATGTTGCATTGCAACTGTAATTATATATATATTTTTTAAATTTGTTGAGTCTGAATGCTTCAAGTGTGTTGGTGATTGCTTCAACGATTCTAACACCACTCTGTAATTATTATTTTTTAATAAATTTTCCATTCTGAATGCTTCAAAGTGTGCTGGTGAATGCTAGTGATTGCTTCGGTGAGTCTAACAGTGCTGGTCAGTGGTGAATGTGGGTGCTCTGTGGGTGATTTTCAAGAGGTAAGCCTGAATTCAAAATTTTACACTTGTTCCAGCCTTCTTTTAAGCTCGCAATCATTAGAAATCCAAATTGTTGACACTTTCCATCACCAGAGAGGTTTGTCAGGAAGAGAAGTTTCAGTATAAAATTTTGAGAATCACTTTACCTCAACGAAAAGATAAATCGTTTGCATCTATGATCTGAAAATGGAGTGGACTGATTATAATTTTGTCCCATAAGTTCTCATGGTTATGTATCTTTACTGTATGCAATTCAAAATGAATGCTTTCTATTGACTTTAATAAAGATTATTTTATAAACGATATAAAGCTATTTTGTTGCAAATTGGTTCCAGGGTTTTTTTCTGCCAATATAGACCTTAAAACCCATAAAAAACAAGTAAGAAGCCCAAAATTATGTCATAAAGGGGAAAAAACACTCAATGATATCAGGGTGCGATAGAGACAACATAGAGTTTCATGGTTTGAAACTTAGATTTAAATTTTACACATAAGTGAATTAGGGTCTTTGTTAGTTGAATGTGTCCAAATGTGACTGCATTTCTTATGCTTTGACCATCCAGGTGGTGTGAAAATTCACTGGAAGAAACTTATCCCCCTTAAATCCATACAGTTCCCGTTTGAAGTGTTGGCGATGAAGTTGAACCAGCTGAAGATTCTCAACCTGGTTTACTAGGGATAGTCAGGGACACCTTGGATATGCCGTGTTTACATGATGTTGATATATGTTGACAACATTTTGTTTAGGACTCAATATTATCATGTTGTCAATATTTGTACATTTTTCATTTGAAATGTGAAAATCCTAAATTGAAATTCCTCGAAAAATCCTCAGTGTGGCCATAGAGTGAAGTTAATTGTTTGTTTGAAATATTTGCATGCAAGAAATATGAGCTATATTCATATTTAGATTCTTGATCAAGGTGTTGTTGGGATATTGTCACTCATTAATTGTGGCTAACCTTCGGAATGATATTTTCTGGAGTGAATCTTTTCTTGCAGTTGCTATTAGCATTAGGACTGCTTTTGTGATAACTAACTTGTTGAATCATAGAACTAATCATGTGATTGGGGATATCAATCCATGGTTACGAGATGAAGCCTTGGTAAGTTTTTCTTTGGTATAAATGCCCCCATTGTTGAATGATGGTATAGTATATTGAACAGTGAACTCATTACCAATATCAGGGTCCCTTTAGTGCTTTGCAATTTGAAACTCACTGGGAGTTTTCTTTCTTGGAATTCTCCTTGAGCTTCCCACTCCAAGTGGTTAGAGAAATTTCTAGGCTTGTTGATTCAACCAATTATTATATTCAGGCCATTAAAACCATGCATCATATTTTTGCTTAGGTTTCCCTCGTCCTTTTTTCATATCCACTTTTTTCAGTTTTTATTTTTGCATATAACTAATTGCCACTTGTATTCTCTCTCTCTCTCTCTCTCTCTCTCTCTGTTTCTTTGTATTTGTTTCTAGGCACTTTAGGGTTGAAAAAGTGTTGCTTGCATAATATGAAAGCTACATGAAGCATGAGGGTTAGCTACATTTCATTGCAATAGTACAATGTAGAATTCAGAGTGGGGCAGAGAAGAGGATTTAGTGACTAAAT
Source organism: Pinus albicaulis (assembly GCA_034641835.2). NCBI lineage: Eukaryota > Viridiplantae > Streptophyta > Pinopsida > Pinales > Pinaceae > Pinus > Pinus albicaulis. The sequence continues at coordinate 1,470,785,745 of CM076572.1, read as the reverse complement.
ATGCATAATTCATGGTGGGGCAGGGAAGAGGATGGGTAATTTAATATGAAAAATTCAGAAGAGTGGAAGGAAAATTGTGGGAGATTGTCATGGCAATGTTAAGATGGAATTGGATACGTCATCATGAACAGAACCCAGCTTCTATCATCATTTTTACTTTGTTGTTTTCTTAATTACTCTACTGCATTTATAGATTGCACATATGGGCCATTCATTTTTCCCCAGGAATGACAGATCAATGACCTTTAAAAGCATATTGCAAACTTTTTCATGCAGTGAATTCCATGACATTCCATACTAGGATATTTCATGTGTGTCCAGACTCCAAAACATAGATACATTGTTTATTACAAGCACAACACTCTTTATGATTTGTATCATAACCTATACAATGCATCAGGGATATAATAATGGATCCATCTTTAGATATTTGAAAATTTAATTCAAATTTCAAAGTATCTTCTCATAGTTAGACAGGGTATGCATTACTTGTATAGGCCTAGAAAACCAAACTTTTAACACTTTCCATCACTGGTGAGTTTTGTTGGGAACAGGAGTTTATGATTTTTAGCATAACCTTTACACGAGATAAAGGGTATGATAATGGATCCATCTCTGTCTCTCTGAAAATTCAGTTGAAGTAACTTTTCATAGTGAAGCAAGGCATACATTTACATGTATAGGGTTAGAAATCCAAACTGTTGACACTTTCCATCACCAGAGAGGTTTTGTCAGGAAGAGAAGTTTCAGTATAACATTTTGAGAATCACTTTACTAAAAGAAAAGAGAAATAATCTGCATCTGTGATATGAAAATGGAGTGGACTAATTATAATTTTTCTCCGTAAGTTCTCATGGTTATGTATCTTTACTGGATGCAATTCAAAATGAATGCTTTCTATTGACTTTATTAAAGATTATTTTATAAACAATATAAAGCTATTTTGTTGCAGATTGGTTCCAGGGTTTGTTTCTGCCAAGATAGACCTTAAAACCCATAAAAAAACAAATAAGAAGCTCAGACTTATGCCATAAAAGGGCGAAAACACTCAATGATAGCAGGGTGCGATAAAGACAGCATAGAGTTTCATGGTTTGAAACCTGGCTTTAAATTTTACACATAAGTGAATTTGGGTCTCTGTTAGTTGAATGTGTCCAAACGTGACTGCATTTCTTATGCTTTGACCGTCCAAGTGGTGTGAAAATGCACTCGAAGCAACTTATCCCCCTTAAAGCCATAAAGTTCCCGTTTGAGGTGTTGGCGATGAAGTTACACCAGCTGAATATTCTCAACTTGGTTTACTAGGGATAGTCCAGGAAACCTTGGATATGTCATGTTTGCATGATGTTAATATATGTTGAATGCATTTTGTTTAGGAATCGATATTATCATGTTGTCAATATTTGTACATTTTTCATTTCAAATGTGAAAATCCTAAATTGAAATTCCTCGAAAAATCCTGAATGTGGCCATAAAGTGAAGTTAATTGTTTGTTTGAAATCTTTGTATGCAACAAATATGAGCTATATTCATATTCAGATTCTTGATCAAGGTGTTGTTGGGATATTTTCACTCATTAATTGTGGCTAACCTTAGGAATGATATTTTCTGGAGTGAATTTTTTATTGCAGTTGCTATTGGCATTAGAACTGCTTTTGTGATAACTAACTTGTTGAATCATAGAACTAATCATGTGATTGGGGATATCAATCCATGGTTACGAGATGAAGCCTTGGTAAGTTTTTCCTTGGTATAAGATGCCCCCATTGTTGAATGATGGTATAGTCTATTGAACAGTGGATGGAAAACGGTAGGAGATTATCATGGAAATGTTAAGTTGGAATTGGATACGTCGTCATGAAAAGGACCCAACTTCTATCATTGTTTTTACTCTTTTGTTTTGTTAATTACTCTACCGCATTTATAGATTGCACATATGGGCCCTTCATTTTTCCCCAGGAATGACAGATCAATGACCTATAAAAGCATATTGCAAACTTGTTCATGAAGTGAATTCCATGACATTCCATACTAGGATGTTGCATGCGTGTCCAGCCTCCAGAACATAGATACCGTGTTTATTACAAGCACAACACTCTTTATGATTTGTATCATAACCTATACAATGCATCAGGGATATAATAATGGATACATCTTTGGATCTTTGAAAATTTAATTCAAATTTCAAAGTATCTTCTCATAGTTAAATAAGTTATGCATTAGTTGTATAGGCCTACAAAACCAAAATTTTAACACTTTCCATCACTTGCGAGTTTTGTTGGGAACAAGAGTTTATGATTTTAGCATAAACTTTACACACGATAAAGGGTATGATAATGGATCCATCTCTGTCTCTTTGAAAATTCAGTTCAAAGTAAATTTTCATAGTGAAGCAGGGCATACATTTACTTGTATAGGGCTAGAAATCCAAACTATTGACACTTTCCATCACCGGAGAGGTTTTTCAAGAAGATAAGTTTCAGTATAATGTTTTGAGAATCACTTTAGGACTGCTTTTGTGATAAATAAATTGTTCCATCATATAACTAATGTGATTAGGGATATCAATCCATGGTTACGAGATGAAGCCTTGGTAAGTTTTTATTTGGTAGAAGATGCCCCTATTGTTGAATGATGGTATAGTCTATTGAACAGTGAACTCTCTTTAAGTATATGTATCTAGGGGTACTACAAAACATTAGTCAAAGAGATTAAGGTGTAGTCCCCATGCTCCCGTTGGAATTTTTTAGAATAGGTATTATAATTGTAATTACACTTTCACTCTGTTTTTCCAATTTCATCCTATATATTTCTTGGGGGGCTTGGTCACATGTGATCACCCACCTAAATATGTATTTCATAATTATAACCTTAGGATACTTGGTTAAAGATGATCACTCTCCACCAATGTTGTACCTCTATAAATAGATATTCCAATGAAGGGTGTACCATAGGTGCACCTTGCAACAATCTCCTCTTTACTTGCATGCTCGATTTCTTGGGTTTCTCTCTTAGATGCAATTATTCACATTGCCAATATGTGCCTGTACCAATATCAAGGTCTCTTTAGCCATTTGCAATTTCAAACTCATTGGGAGTTTTATTGCTTGGAATTCTCCTTGAGCTTCCCACTCCAAGTGGTTAGATCAATTTCTAGGCTTGTTGATACAAACAATTCTTATATTCAGGCCATTAACAACATGCATCATATTTTTGCTCAGGTTTCCCTTGTTCTTTTTTCATGTCCACTTTTTTTAAGTTTTTATTTTTGGATATAACTAATTCCCACTTTTATTCTCTCTCTCTGTTGCTTTGTCCTTGTTTCTAGGCGCTTTAGGGTTGAAAATTTGTTGCTTGCATAATATGAAAGCTGCATGAAGCATGAATGTTAGCTACATTTCATTGGAGTAGTAAAATGCAGAATTTAGAGTGGGGCAGAGAAGAGGATTTAGTGGCTGAATATGCATAATTCATGGTGGGGCAGGAAGAGGATGAGTAATTTAATATGCAAAATTCAGAGTAGTGGAGGGAAAACTTTGGGAGATTGTCATGGCAATGTTAAGATGGAATTGGATACATCGTCATGAACAGAGACCAACTTCTATCATCCTTTTTACTTTGTTGTTTTGTTAATTACTCTACCGCATTTATAAATTGCACATATGGGCTCTTCATTTTGCCCCAAGAATGAAAGATCACTGACGTTTAAAAGAATATTGCAAACTTGTTCATGCAGTGAATTCCATGAAATTCCATACTTAGATGTTTCATGTGTGTCCAGACTCCAAAACATAGATACCGTGTTTATTACAAGCACAACACACTTTATGGTTTGTATAATAACCTATACAATGCATCAGGGATATAATAATGGATCCATCTTTGGATCTTTGAAAATTTATTTCAAATTTCAAAGTATCTTCTCATAGTGAGACATGGTATGCATTACTTATATAGGCCTACAAAACCAAACTTTTAACACTTTCCATCACTAGCGAGTTTTGTTGGGAACATGAGTTTATGATTTTTAGCATAAACTTTACACTAGATAAAGGGTATGATAATAGATCCATCTATGTCTCTCTGAAAATTCAGTTCAAAGTAACTTTTCATAGTGAAGTAGGGCATACATTTACTTGTATAGGGCTAGAAATCCCAACTGTTGACACTTTCCATCACCGGAGAGGTTTTCCAAGAAGATAAGTTTCAGTATAACGTTTTGAGAATCACTTTAGGAGTTCTTTTGTGATAAGTAAGTTGTTCAATCATAGAACTAATCATGTGATTGGGGATATCAATCCATGGTTACGAGATGAAGCCTTGGTAAGTTTTTCTTTGGTAGAGGATGCCCCCATTGTTGAATGATGGTATATTCTATTGAACAATGAACTCTCTTTAAGTATATGTATCTAGGGGTACTACAAAAAATTAGTCAAGGAGATTGAGGTGTAGTCCCCATGCTCCCATTGGACTTAGTTAGACTAGGTATTATAATTGTAATTACGTTTTCACTCTATTTTTCCAATTTCATCCTATATATTTCATGGGGGGCTTGGTCACATGTGATCACCCACCTAAATATGTATGCTATAATTATAACCTTAGGATACTTGGTTAAAGATGACTACTCTCCACCAATTTTGTACCTCTATAAATAGATATTCCAATGAAGAGTGTACCATAGGTGCACCTTGCAACAATCTCCTCTTTACTTGCATGCTCAGTTTCTTGGGTTTCTCTCTCTCTTAGATGCAATTATTCACATTGACAATGTATGCCTGTACCAATATCAGGGTCTCTTTAGTGCTTTTCAATTTCAAACTCATTGGGAGTTTTCTTGCTTGGAATTCTCCTTGAGCTTCCCACTCCAAGTGGTTAGAGCAATTTCTAGGCTTGTTGATACAACCAATTCTTATATTCAGGCCATTAACAACATGCATCATATTTTTTCTCAGGTTTCCCTCGTCCTTTTTGCATGTCCACTTTTTTACAGTTTTTAATTTTGCATATAACTATTTTCCACTTTTATTCTCTCTCTCTGTTTTTTGCCTTTGCTTCTAGGCACTTTAGGGTTGAAAAATTGTTGCTTGCATAATATGAAAGTTGCATGAAGCATGAGGGTTAGCTACATTTCATTGAAGTAGTACAATGCAGAATTCAGAGTGGGGAAAAGAAGAGGATTTTGTGACTTAATATGCATAATTCATGGTGGGGCAGGGAAGAGGATGGGTAATTTAATATGAAAAATTCAGAGTAGTGGAGGGAAAACGGTGGGAGACTGTCATGGCAATGTTAATATGGTATTGGATACATCGTCATGAACATAAACCAACTTCTATCATCGTTTTTACTTTGTTGTTTTGTTAATTAATCTACTGCATTTATAGATTGCACATATGGGCCCTTCATTTTTCCCTAGGAATGACAGATCAATGACCTTTAAAAGAATATTGCAAACTTTTTCATACAGTGAATTCCATGACATTCCATACTAAGATGTTTCATGTGTGTCCAGACTCTTGAACATAGATACTGTGTTTATTACAAGCACAACACTCTTTATGATTCGTATCATAACCTATAAAATGAATCTCAAGGATATAATATTGGATCCATCTTTGGATCTTTGATAATTTAATTCAAATTTAAAAGTATCTTCTCATAGTGAGACATGGTACACATTACTTGTATAGGCCTGCAAAACCAAACTTTTAACACATTCCATCACCGGAGAGGTTTTTCAAGTAGAGAAGTTTTAGTATAACGTTTTGAGAATCACTTTAGGACTTCTTTTGTGATAACCAACTTGTTCAGTCATAGAACTAATCATGTGATTGGTGATATCAATCCCTGGTTATGAGATGAAGCCTTGGTAAGTTTTTCTTTGGTAAAAGATGCCCCCATTGTTGAATGATGGTATAGTCTATTGAATAGTTAACTCTCTTTAAGTATATGTATCTAGGGGTACTACAAAACATTAGTCGAGGAGATTGAGGTGTAGTCCCCATGCTCCCATTGGACTTAGTTAGAATATGTATTATAATTGTAACTACATTTTCACTTTGTTTTTCCAATTTCATCCTATATATTTCATGGGGGGCTTGGTCACATGTTATCACCCACCTAAATATGTGTTTTATAATTATAACCTTAGGAGATTTGGTTAAATATGATCACTCTCCACCAATGTTGTACCTCTATAAATAGATATTACAATGAAAAGTGTACCATGGTTGCACCTTGGAACAATCTCCTCTTTACTTGCATGCTCGGTTTCCTGGGTTTCTCTCTTTCTTAGCTGGAATTATTCACATTGCCAATGGATTCTCGTACCAATATCAAGGTCTCTTTACCGCTTTGAAATTTCAAACTCATTGGTAGTTTTCTTGCTTGGAATTCCCCTTGAGCTTCCCACTCCAAGTGGTTAGAGCAATTTCTAGGCTTGTTGATACAACAAATTCTTATATTCATACCATTAACACCATGCATCATATTTTTTCTTAGATTTCCCTCGTTCTTTTTGTATATCCACTTTTTTTCATTTTTTATTTTTGCATATAACTAATTTCCACTTTTATTCTTTCTCTGTGTTTCTAGGCGCTTTAGGCTTGATAAATTGTTGCTTGCATAATATGAAAGCTGCATGAAGCATGAGGGTTAGCTACATTTCATTGGATTAGTACAATGCAGAATTCAGAGTGGGGCAGAGAAGAGGATTTAGTGACTGAATATGCATAATTCATGGTGGGGCAGGGAAGAGGATGGGTAATTTAATATGAAAATTTTAGAGTAGTGGAGGGAAAATGATGGGAGATTGTCATGATAATGTTAAGATGGAATTGGATACGTCATCATGAACAGAACCCAACTTCTATCATCATTTTTACTTTGTTGTTTTGTTAATTACTCTACCGCATTTATAGATTGCACATATGGGCCCTTCATTTTTCCCAGGAATGACATATCAATGACCTTTAAAAGCATATTTCAAACTTATTCATGTAGTGAATTCCATGACATTCCATACTCGGATGTTTCATATGTGTCCAGACTCCAAAACATAGATACATTGTTTATTACAAGCACAACACTCTTTATGATTTGTATCATAACCTATACAATGCATCAGGGATATAATAATGGATCCATCTTTGGATCTTTGAAAATTTAATTCAAATTTCAAAGCGTCTTCTCATAGTAAGACAGGGTATGCATTACTTGTATAGGCCTATAAAACCAAACTTTTAACACTTTCCATCACTGGCGAGTTTTGTTGGGAATAGGAGTTTATGATTTTTAGCATAACCTTTACAAGGGATAAAGGGTATGATAATGGCTCCATCTATGTCTCTCTCAAAATTCAGTTCAAAGTAAATTTTCATAGTGAAGCAGGGCATACATTTACTTGTATAGTGCTAGAAATCCAAACTGTTGACACTTTCCATCACCGGAGAGGTTTGTCAGGAAGAGAAGTATCAGTATAACATTTCTAGAATCACTTTACCTCAGCGAAAAGAGAAATCGTTTGGATCTGTGATCTGAAAATGGAGTGGACTGATTATAATTTTGTCTTGAAAGTTCTCATGGTTATGTATCTTTACTGGATGCAATTCAAAATGAATGCTTTTTATTGACTTTATTAAAGATTATTTTATAAATAATATAAAGCTATTTTGTTGTAGAGTGGTTCCAAGGTTTTTTTTCTGCCAAGATAGAACTTAAAACCCATACAAAACAAATAAGAAGCCCAGACTTATGTCATAAAGGGGCGAAAACACTCAATGATAGCAGGGTGCGATAGAGACGACATAGAGTTTCATGGTTTGAAACTTAGATTTAAATTTTACACATAAGTGAATTAGGGTCTCTGTTAGTTGAATTTGTCCAAATGTGACTGCATTTCTTATGCTTTGACCGACCAGGTGGTGTGAAAATGCACTGGAAGCAACTTATCCCCCTTAAAGCCATAGAGTTCCCATTTGAGGTGTTAGCGATGAAGTTGCACCAGTTGAAGATTCTCAACCTGGTTTACTGGGGATAGTCCGGGACACCTTGGATATGCCGTGTTTACATGATGTTACTATATGTTGAATTCATTTTGTTTAGGAATCGATATTATCATGTTGTCAATATTTGTACATTTTTCATTTGAAACGTGAAAATCCTAAATTGAAATTCCTAGAAAAATCCTCGGTGTGGAGGTAGAGTGAAGTTAATTTTTTGTTTGAAATATTTGTATGCAAGAAATATGAGCTATATTCATATTCAGATTCTTGATCAAGGTGTTGTTGGGATATTTTCACTCATTAATTGTGGCTAACCATAGGAATGATATTTTCTGGAGTAAATATTTTATTGCAGTTGCTATTGGCATTAGGACTGCCTTTGTGATAACTAACTTGTTCAATAATAGAACTAATCATTTGATTGGGGATATCAATCCATGGTTACGAGATGAAACCTTGGTAAGTTTTTCTTTGGTAGAAGATGCCCCCATTGTTGAATGATAGTATATTCTACTAAACAGTGAACTCTCTTTAAGTATATGTATCTAGGGGTACTACAAAACATTATTCAAGGAGATTGAGGTGTATTCCCCATGCTCCCATTGGACTTAGTTAGAAGAGGTATTATAATTGTAATTATGTTTTCACTCTGCTTTTCCAATTTCATCCTATATATTTCATGGGGAGCTTGGTCACATGTGATCACCTACCTAAATATGTATTTTGTAATTATAACCTTAGGAGACTTGGTTAAAGGTTATCACTCTCCACCAATGTTGTACCTCTATAAATAGATATTCCAATGAAGGGTGTACCATAGGTGCACCTTGCAACAATCTCCTCTTTACTTGCATGCTCAGTTTCTTGGGTTTCTCTCTTTCTTAGATGCAATTATTCACATTGCCAATGTGTGCCCGTACCAATATCAGGGTCTCTTTAGCATTTTGCAATTTCAAACTCGTTGGAAGTTTTCTTGCTTGGAATTATTCTTGAGCTTCCCACTCCAAGTGGTTAGAGCAATTTCTAGGCTTGTTGATACAACCAATTCTTATATTCAGGACATTAACAACATGCATCATATTTTTGCTCAGGTTTCCCTCGTCCTTTTTGTATATCCACTTTTTTTTCAGTTTTTATTTTTGCATATAACTAATTGCCACTTTTATTCTCTCTCTTTGTTGCTTTGTCTTTGTTTCTAGGCGCTTTAGGGTTGAAAACTGTTTGCTTCATAATATGAAAGGTGCATGAAGCATGAGGGTTAGCTACATTTCATTGGAGTAGTACAATGCAAAATTCATAGTGGGGAAGAGAAGAGGATTTAGTGACTGAATATGCATAATTCATGGTGGGGTAGGGAAGAGGATGGGTAATTTAATATGCAAAATTCAGAGTAGTGGAGGGAAAACGGTGGGAGATTGCCATGGCAATGTTAAGATGGAATTGGATATGTCGTCATGAACATAACCCAACTTCTATCATCGTTTTTACTTTGTTGTTTTTTTAATTACTCTACATCATTTATAGATTTCACATATGGGCCCTTCATTTTGCCCCAGGAATGACAAATCAATGACCTTTAAAAGCATATTGCAAACTTATTCATGTAGTGAATTCCATGACATTCCATACTGGGATGTTTCATGTGTGTCCAGACTCCAGAACATAGATACCATGCTTATTACAAGCACAACACTCTTTATGATTTGTATCATAACATATACAATGCATCAGGGATATAATAATGGATCCATCTTTGGATATTTGAAAATTTTATTCAAATTTCAAAGTATCTTCTCATAGTGAGACAGGGTATGCATTAATTGTAGAGGCCTACAAAACCAAATTTTTAACACTTTCCATCACTGGCGAGTTTTTTTGGGAACATGAGTTTACTATTTTTAGCATAAACTTTACAAGGGATAAAATATATGATAATGGATCCATCTATGTCCCTCTGAATATTCAGTTCAAAGTAATTTTTCATAGTGAAGCAGGGCATACATTTACTTGTATAGGGCTAGAAATCCAAACTGTTGACACTTTCCATCACTGGAGAGGTTTGTCAAGAAGAGAAGTTTCAGTATAATGTTTTGAGAATCACTTTAGGAATTCTTTTGTGATAACTAAATTTTTCAATCATATAACTAATCATGTGATTGGGGACATCAATCCATGGTTACAAGATGAAGCCTTGGTAATTTTTTCTTTGGTAGAAGATGCCCCCATTGTTGAATGATGGTATAGTCTATTGAACAGTGAACTCTATTTAAGTATATGTATCTAGGGGTGCTAAAAAACAATAGTCAAAGAGATTGAGGTGTAGTCCCCATGCTCCGATTGGATTTAGTTAGACTAGGTATTATAATTGTGATTACGTTTTCATGTTGTTTTTCCAAATTCGTCCTATATATTTCATGGGAGGCTTGGTCACATGTGATCACCAACCCAAATATGTATTTTATAATTATAACCTTAGGAGACTTGGTTAAAGGTTATCACTCTCCACTAATGTTGTACCTCTATAAATAGATATTCCAATGAAGGGTGTACCATAGGTGCACCTTGCAACAATCTCCTCTTTACTTGCATGCTCAGTTTCTTGGGTTTCTCTCATTCTTAGATGCAATTATTCACATTTCCAATGTGTGCCCGTACTAATATCAGGGTCTCTTTAGCACTTTTCAATTTTAAACTCATTTGGAGTTTTCTTGCTTGGAATTCTCCTTGAGCTTCCCACTCCAAGTGGTTAGAGCAATTTCTAGGCTTGTTGATACAACCAATTCTTATATTTAGGCCATTAACAACATGCATCATATTTTTGTTGAGGTTTCCCTCGTCCGTTTTGCATATCCACTTTCTTTTCAATTTTTATTTTTTCATATAACTAATTTCCTCCTTTATTCTCTCGCTCTATTTCTTTGTCTTTGTTTCTAGGCACTTTAGGGTTGAAAAGTTGTTGCTTGCATAATATAAAAGCTGCATGAAGCATGAGGGTTAGCTACATTTCATTGGAGTAGTACAATGCATAATTCAGAGTGGGGCAGAGAAGAGGATTTAGTGATTGAATATGCATAATTCATGGTGGGGCAGGGAAGAGTATGGGTAATTTAATATGAAAAATTTAGAGTAGTGTAGGGAAAACGGTGGGAGATTTTCATGGCAATGTTAAGATGGAATTGGATACGTTGTCATGAACAGAACCCAACTTCTATCATCGTTTTTACTTTATTTTTTTGTTAATTACTCTACCACATTTATAGATTTCACATAGGGGCCCTTCATTTTACCTCGAGAATGACAGATCAATGACCTTTAAAAGAATATTGCAAACTTGTTCATGCAGTGAATTCAATGACATTCCATAATGGGATGTTTCATGTGTGTCCAGACTCCAGAACATAGATACAACGTTTATTACAAGCACAACACTCTTTATGATTAGTATCATAACCTATACAATGCGTCAGGGATATAATAATGGATCCATATTTGGATCTTGGAAAATTTAATTCAAATTTCAAAGTATCTTGTGATAGTGAGACATGGTATGCATTACTTGTATAGGCCTACAAAACCAAAATTTTAACACTTTCCATCACTGTCGAATTTTGTTGGGAATAGGAGTTTATGATTTTTAGCATAACCTTTACACATGATAAAGGGTATGATAATGGATCCGTCTCCGTCTCTCTGAAAATTCAGTTCAAAGTAACTTTTCATAGTGAAGCAAGGCATACATTTACTTGTATAGGGCTAGAAATCCAAACAGTTGACACTTTCCATCACCAGAGAGGTTTATGAGGAAGAGAAGTTTCAGTATAACATTTTTAGAATCAATTTAGGACTGTTTTTGTGATAACTAACTTGTTCAATCATAGAACTAATCATGTGATTGGGGATATCAATTCATGGTTACTAGATGAAGCCTTGGTAAGTTTTTCTTTGGTAGAAGATGCCCCCATTGTTGAATGATGGTATAGTCTATTGAACAGTGAACTATATTTAAGTATATGTATCTAGGGGTACTACAAAACATTAGTCAAGGAGATTGAGTTGTAGTACCCATGCTCCCATTGGACTTAGTTAGACTAGGTATTATAATTGTAATTACGTTTTCACTCTGTTTTTCCAATTTCATCTGATATATTTCATGGGGGGCTTGGTCACATGTGATCACCCACCTAAATATGTATTTTATAATTATAACCTTAGGAGACTTAGTTAAATATGATCACTCTCCACCAATGTTGTACCTCTATAAATAGATATTCCAATGAAGAGTGTACCATAGGTGCACCTTGCAACAATATTCTCTTTACTTGCATGCTCGATTTCTTGGGTTTCTCTCTTTATTAGATGCAATTATTCAAATTGCCAATGTGTGCCTGTACCAATATCAGGGTCTCTTTAGCGCATTGCAATTTCAAACTCATTGGGAATTTTCTTGCTTGGAATTCTCCTTGAGCTTCCCATTCCAAGTGGTTAGAGAAATTTCTAGGCTTGTTGATACAACCAATTCTTATATTCAGGCCATTAACAACATGCATCATATTTTTGCTCAGTTTTCCCTCGTCTTTTTTGCATATCAACTTTTTTCAGTTTTTATTTTTGCATATAACTAATTGCCACCTTTATTCTCTCTCTCTGTTGCTTTGTCTTTGTTTCTAGGCGCTTTAGGGTTGAAAAAATGTTGCTTACATAATATGAAAGCTACATGAAGCATGAGGGTTAGCTACATTTCATTGGAGTAGTACAATGCAGAATTTAGAGTGGGACAGAGAAGTGAATTTAGTGACTGAATATGCATAATTCATGGTGGGTTATGGAAGAGGATGGGTAATTTAATATGAAAAATTCCGAGTAGTGGAGGTAAAATGGTGGGAGATTGTCATGGAAAAGTTAAGATGGAATTGGATACGTCATCATTAAAAAACCCAACTTCTATCATTGTTTTTACTTTGTTGTTTTGTTAATTACTCTACAAAATTTTTAGATTGCACATATGGGCCCTTCATTTTGCACCAGGAATGACAGGTCAATGACCTTAAAAAGCATATTGCAAACTTTTTCATGCAGTGAATTCCATGACATTGCATACTGGGATGTTTCATGTGTGTCCAGACTCCAGAACATAGATACCGTGTTTATTACAAGCACAACACTCTTTGTGATTTATATCATAACCTATACAATGCATCAGGGATATAATAATGGATCCATCTTTGGATCTTTGAAAATTTAATTCAAAATTCAAATTATCTCCTCATAGTGAGACATGGTATGCATTAATTGTATAGGCCTACAAAACCAAACTTTTAACACTTTCCATCACTAGCGAGTTTTGTTGGGAATAGGAGTTTATAATTCTTAGCATAACCTTTACACAGGATAAAGGGTATGATAATGGATCCATATCTGTCTCTCTGGAAATTTAGTTCATAGTAACTTTTCATAGTGAAGCAGGGCATACATTTACATGTATAGGGCTAGAAATCCAAACTGTTGACACTTTCCATCACCGGAGAGGTTTGTCAGGAAGAGAAGTTTCAATATAACATTTTGAGAATCACTTTAGGACCGCTTTTGTGGTAAATAAAATTTTCAATCATAGAACTAATGATGTGATTGGGGATATCAATCCATGGTTACGAGCTGAAGCCTTGGTAAGTTTTTCTTTGGTAGAAGATGCCCCCATTGTTGAATGATGGTATAGTCTATTAAACAATGAAATCTATTTAAGTATATGTATCTAGGAGTACTACAAAACATTAGTTAATGAGATTGAGGTGTAGTCCCCATGCTCCCGTTGGACTTAGTTAGACTAGGTATTATAATTGTAATTACGTTTTCACTCTATTTTTCCAATTTCATCCTATATTTCATGGTGTCTTGGTCACATGTGATCACCCACCTAAATATGTATTTTATAATTTTAACCTTAGGAGACTTGGTTAAATATGATCACTCTCCACCAATGTTGTACCTATATAAATAGATATTCCAATGAAGGGTGTACCATAGGTGCACCTTGCAACAATCACCTCTTTACTTGCATGGTCAGTTTCTTGGGTTTCTCTCTTTCTTAGATGCAATTATTCACATTACCAATGTGTGCTCGTACAAATATCAGGGTCTCTTTAGCGCTTTGAAATTTCAAACTCATTGGGAGTTTTCTTTCTTGGAATTCTCCTTGGGCTTCCCACTCCAAGTGGTTAGAGAAATTTCTAGGCTTGTTGATACAACCAATTCTTATATTCAGGCCATTAACAACATGCAATATATTTTTTCTCAGGTTTCCCTCCTCCTTTTTGCATATCCACTTTTTTTCAGCTTTTTTTTTTCATATAACTAATTGACACTTTTATTCTCTCCCTCTGTTGCTTTGTCTTTGTTTCTAGGCGCTTTACGGTTGAAAACTTGTTGCTTGCATAATATGAAAGTTCCATGAATCATGAGGGTTAGCTACATTTCATTAGAGTAGTATAATGCATAATTCAGAGTGGGGCAGAGAAGAGGATTTAATGACTGAATATGCATAATTCATGGTGGGGCACGGCAGACGATGGGTAATTTAATATGCAAAATTTAGAGTAGTTGAGGGAAAAAGGTGGGAGATTGACATGGCAATGTTAAGATGGAATTCGATACATCGTCATGAACATAACCAAACTTGTATCATCGTTTTTCCTTTGGTGTTTTGTTAATTACTCTACCGCATTTATAGATTGCACATATGGGTCCTTCATTTTGCACCAGGAATGACAGATCAATGACCTTTAAAGGCATATTGCAAACTTGTTCATGAAGTGAAATCCATGACATTCCATACTGGGATGTTTCATGCATGTCCAGACTCCAGAACATAGATATTGTGTTTGTTACAAGCACAACACTCTTTATGATTTGTATCATAGCCTATACAATGCATCAGGGATATAATAATGGATCCATCTTTGGATATTTGAAAATTTAATTCAAATTTCAAAGTATCTTCTCATAGTTAGACAAGGTATGCATTACTTGTATAGGCCTACAAAACCAAACTTTTAACACTTTCAATCACTGGCGAGTTTTTTTGGGAACAGGAGTTTATTATTTTTAGCATAACCTTTACACGGGATAAAGGGTATGATAATGGATCCATCTCTGTCTCTCTGAAAATTCAGTTCAAAGTAAATTTTCATAATGAAGCAGGGCATACATTTACTTTTATAAGGCTAGAAATCCAAACTGTTGACACTTTCCATCACCGAAGATGTTTGTCAGGAAGAGAAGTTTCAGTATAACTTTTTTAGAATCACTTTAGGACTGCTTTTGTGGTAACTAACTTGTTCAATCATAGAGCTAATCATGTGATTGGGGATATCAAACCATGGTTACGAGATGAAGCCTTGGTAAGTTTTTCTTTGGTAGAAGATGCCCCATTGTTGAATGATGGTATAGTCTATTGAACTGTGAACTCTCTTTAAGTATATGTATCTAGGGGTACTAGAAAACATTAGTCAAGGAGATTGAGGTGTAGTCCCCATGCTCCCATTGGACTTAGTTAGAATAGGTATTATAATTGTAATTACGTTTTCACTCTGTTTTTCCAATTTCATCCTATATATTTCATGGGGGGCTTGGTCACATGTGATCACCCACCTAAATATGTATTTTATAATTATAACCTTAGGATACTTGATTAAATATGATCACTCTCCACCAATTTTGTACCTCTATAAATAGATATTCTAGTGAAGATTGTATCATAGGTGCACCTTGAAACAATCTCCTCTTTACTTGCATGCTCAATTTCTTTGGTTTCTCTCTCTCTTAGATGCAATTATTCACATTGCCATTGTGTGCCTATACCAATATCAGGGTCTCTTTAGCACTTTGAAATTTCAAACTCATTAGGAGTTTTATTGCTTGGAATTCTCCTTGAGCTTCCCACTCCAAGTGGTTAGATTAATTTCTAGGCTTACTGATACAAACAATTCTTATATTCAAGCCATAAACAACGTGCATCATATTTTTCTTAGGTTTCCCTCGTCCTTTTTGCATATCCACTTTTTTTTTTTTTTTTTTTTTTCCAGTTTTTGTTTTTGCATATAACTAATTGCCACTTTTATTCTCTCTCTACGTTGCTTTGTCTTTGTTTCTAAGTGCTTTAGGGTTGAAAACTTGTTGCCTGCATAATATGAATGTTGCATGAAGCATGAGGGTTAGCTACATTTCATTGGAGTAGTACAATGCAAAATTCAGAGTGGGGCAGAGAAGAGGATTTAGTGACTGAATATGCATAATTCATGGTGGGGAAGGGAAGAGGATAAGTAATTTAATATGAAAAATTCAGAGTAGTGGAGAGAAAATGGTGGGAGATTGTCATGGCAATGTTAATATGGAATTGGATACGTCGTCATGAACATAACCCAACTTCTATCATCGTTTTTACTTCGTTGTTTTGCTAATTAATCTACCACATTTATAGATTGCACATATGGGCCCTTCACTTTTCCCTAGGAATGACAGATCAATGACCTTTAAAATCATATTGCAAACTCTTTCATGCACTGAATTCCATGACATTCCATACTGGGATGTTTCATGTGTGTCTAGACTCCAGAACATAGATACCATGTTTATTACAAGCACGACACTCTTTATGATTTGTATCATAACCTATATAATGCATCAGCTATATAATAATGGATCCATCTTTATATCTTTAAAAATTTAATTCAAATTTCATAGTATCTTCTCATAGTGAGACAAGGTATGCATTACTTGTATAGGCCTACAAAACTAAACTTTTAACACTTTCCATCACTGGCGAGTTTTGTTGGGAACAAGAGTTTATGATTTTTAGCATAACCTTTACATCGGATAAAGGGTATGATAATGGATCCATCACTGTCTCTCTGAAAATTCAGTTCAAAGTAACTTTTCATAGTGAATCAGGGCATACATTTACTTGTATAGGGCTAGAAATCCAAATTTTTGACACTTTCCATCACCGAAGAGGTATGTCACGTAGAGAAGTTTCAGTATAACGTTTTGAGAATCACTTTAGGACTTATTTTGTGATAACTAAATTGTTCAATCATAGTACTAATGATGTGATTGGGGATATCAATCCATGGTTACGAGTTGAAGCCTTGGTAAGTTTTTCTTTGGTAGAAGATGCCCCCATTGTTGAATGATGGTATAGTCTATTGACCAGTGAAATATCTTTAAGTATATGTATCTAGGGGTACTACAAAACATTAGTCAAGGATTTTGAGGTGTAGTCCCCATGCTCCCATCAGACTTAGTTGGACTAGGTATTATAATTGTAATTACGTTTTCACTCTGTTTTTCCAATTTCATCCTATATATTTCATGGGGGGCTTGGTCACATGTGAACACCCACCTAAATATGTATTTTATAATTATAACCTTAAGAGACTTGGTTAAATATGATCACTCTCCACCAATGTTGTACCTCTATAAATAGATATTCCAATGAAGAGTGTACCATAGGTGCACCTTGCAACAATCTCCTCTTTACTTGCATGCTCGGTTTCTTGGGTTTCTCTCTTTCTTAGATGCAATTATTCACATTGCCACTGTGTGCCCGTACCAATATCAAGGTCTCTTTAGTGCTTTGCAATTTCAAACTCATTGGGAGTTTTCTTGCTTGGAATTCTCCTTGAGCTTCCCACTCCAAGTGGTTAGAGCAATTTCTAGGCTTGTTGATACAACCAATTCTTATATTCATGCCATTAACAACATGCATCATATTTTTGCTTAGGTTTCCCTCGCCCTTTTTGCATATCCACTTTTTTTCAGTTTTTATTTTTACATATAACTAATTGCCACTTTTATTCTCTCTTTGTTGCTTTATCTTTGTTTCTAGGCTCTTTAGGGTTTAAAATTGGTTGCTTGCATAATATGAAAGGTTCATGAAGCACGAGGGTTAGCTACATTTCATTGGAGTAGTAAAATGAAGAATTCATAGTGGGGCAGAGAAGAGGATTTAATTACTAAATATGCATAATTCATGGTGGGGAAAGGAAGAGCATGCATAATTTAATATGAAAAATTCATAGTAGTGGAGGGAAAACTGTGGGAGATTGTCATGGCAATGTTAAGATGGATTTGGATACATCGTCATGAATAGAACCCAACTTCTATCATCATTTTTACTTTCTTGGTTCGTTAATTAATCTACCGCATTTATAGATTGCACATATGGGCCCTTCATTTTTCACCAGGAATGACAGATCAATGACCTTTAAAAGCATATTGCAAACTTTTTCATGCACTGAATTCCATGACATTCTATAATGGGATGTTTCATGTGTGTCCAGACTCCATAACATAGATATCGTGTTTATTACAAGCACAACACTCTTTGTGATTTGTATCATTACCTATACAATGCTTCTTGGATATAATAATGGATCCATCTTTGGATCTTTGAAAATTTAATTCAAATTTCAAAGTATCTTCTCATAGTGAGACAGTGTATGCATTACTTGTATAGGCCTACAAAACCAAAATTTTAACACTTTCCATCACTGGCGAGTTTTGTTGGGAACAAGAGTTTATGATTTTTAGCATAACCTTTACACAGGATAAAGGGTATGATAATGAATCCATCTCTATCTCTCTAAAAATTCAATTCAAAGTAACTTTTCATAGTGAAGCAGGGCATACATTTACTTGTATAGGGCTATAAATCCAAACTATTGACACTTTCCATCACCGGAGAGGTTTTTCAGGAAGAGAAGTTTCATTATAACGTTTTGAGAATCACTTTAGGATTGATTTTGTGAAAAATAACTTGTTCAATCATAGAAATAATCATGTGATTGGGGATATCAATCCATGGTTACGAGATGAAGCCTTGGTAAGTTTTTCTTTGCTAGAAGATGCCCTCATTGTTGAATGATGGTATAGTCTATTGAACATTGAATTTTCTCTATGTATATGTATCTAGGGTTACTACAAAACATTAGTCAAGGAGATTGAGGTGTAGTCCCCATGCTCCCATTGGACTTAGTTAGACTAGGTATTATAATTGTAATTACATTTTCACTCTGTTTTTCCAATTTCATCCTATATATTTCATGGGGGGCTTGGTCACATGTGATCACCCACCTAAATATGGATTTTATAATTATAACCTTAGGATAATTGGTTAAATATTATCACTCTCCACCAATGATGTACCTCTATAAATAGATATTCCAATGGAGAGTGTACCATAGGTTCACCTTGAAACAATCTCCTCTTTACTTGCATGCTCGGTTTCTTGGGTTTCTCTCTTTCTTAGATGCAATTATTCACATTGCCAATGTGTGCCCGTACCAATATCAAGGTCTCTTTAACGCTTTGCAATTTCAAACTCATTGGGAGTTTTATTGCTTGGAATTCTCCTTGAGCTTCCCACTCCAAGTGGTTAGAGCAATTTCTAGGCTTGTTGATACATCCAATTCTTATATTCGGGCCATTAAAAACATGCATCATTTTTTTGCTCAGGTTTCCCTTGTCCTTTTTTCATATCCACTTTTTTTTCAGTTTTTATTTTTGCATATAACTAATTTCCACTTTTATTTTCTCTCTTTGTTGCTTTGTCTTTGTTTCTAGGCACTTTAGGGTTGAAAAATTGTTGCTTGCATAATATGAAAGTTGCATGAAGCATGAGGGTTAAATACATTACATTGGAGTAGTACAATGCAGAATTCAGAGTGGGGTAGAGAAGACGATTTTGTGATTGAATATGCATAATTCATGGTGGGGCAGGGAAGAGGATGGGTAATTTAATATGAAAAATTCAAAGTAGTGGAGGGGAAATGGTGGGAGATTGTCATGTCAGTGTTAATATGGAATTGGATACGTCGTCACAAACAGAACCCAAATTCTATCATCGTTTTTACTTTGTTGTTTTGTTAATTACTTTACCGCATTTATAAATTTCACATATGGGCCCTTCATTTTTCCCCAGGAATGACATATCAATGACCTTTAAAAGCATATTGCAAACTTGTTCATTTAGTGAATTCCATGACATTCCATACTGGGATGTTTCATGTTTGTCCAGACTCTAGAACATAGATATCGTGTTTATTACAAGCACAACACTCTTTATGATTTGTATCATAACCTATACAATGCATCAGGGATATAATAATGGATCCATATTTGGATCTTTGAAAATTTAATTCAAATTTCAAAGTATCTTCTCATAGTGAGACAGGGTATGCCTTACTTGTATAGGCCTACAAAACCAAAATTTTAACACTTTCCATCACTAGCGAGTTTTGTTGGGAACAAGAGTTTTTTATTTTTAGCATAACCTTTACACGGGATAAAGGGTATGATAATGGATCCATCTCTGTCTCTCTGAAAATTCAGTTCAAAGTAACTTTTCATAGTGAACCAGGGCATACATTTCTTGTATAGGGCTAAAAATCCAAACCGTTGACACTTTCCATCACCGGAGAGGTTTGTCAGGAAGAGAAGTTTCAGGATAACGTTTTGAGAATCACTTTACCTCAGCGAAAAGAGAAATTGTTTGCATCTGTGATCTGAAAATGGAGTGGAATGATTATAATTTTGTCACGTAAGTTCTCATGGTTATGTATCTTTATTGGATACAATTCAAAATGAATGCATTTTATTGACTTTATTAAAGATTATCTTATAAACAATATAAAGCTATTTTGTTGCAGATTAGTTTCAGGGTTATTTTCTGCAAATATAGACCTTAAAACCCATACAAAACAAATAAGAAGCCCAGAATTATGTCATAAAGGGGCGAAAAACCTCAATGATAGCAAGGTGTGATAGAGACAACATAGAGTTTCATGGTTCAAAAACTTAGATTTAAATTTTACACATAAGTGAATTTGGGTCTCTGTTAGTTGAATGTGTCCAAATTTGACTGCATGAAAATGCACTAGAATCAACTTATCCCCCTTAAAGGCATACAATTTTCATTTGAGGTGTTAGCGATGAAGTTGCACCAGCTAAATATTCTCAACCTGGTTTACTAGGGATAGTCTGGGACACCTTGGATATGCCGTGCTTACATGATGTTAATATATGTTGAATGCATTTTGCTTAGGAATCAATATTATCATGTTGTCAATATTTGTACATTTGTCATTTTAAATATGAAAATCCTAAATTGAAATTCCTAGAAAAATCCTCGGTGTGGCCACAGAGTGAAGTTAATTGTTTGTTTGAAATATTTGTATGCAAGAAATATGAGCTATATTCATATTCAGATTCTTGATCAAGGTGTTGTTGGGATATTGTCACTCATTAATTGTGGCTTACCTTATTAATGATATTTTATGGAGTGAATTTTTTATTGCAATTGCTATTGGCATTAGGATTTCTTTTGTGATAACTAACTTGTTCAATCATAGAACTAATCATGTGATTGGGGATATCAATCCATGGTTATGAGATGAAGCCTTGGTAATTTTTTCTTTGGTAGAAGATGCCCCCATTGTTGAACGATGGTATAGTCTATTGAACAGTGAAATCTCTTTAAGTATATGTATCTAGGGGTACTACAAAACATTAGTCAAGGAGATTGAGGTGTAGTCCCCATGCTCTCATTGGACTTAGTTAGACTAGGTATTATAATTGTAATTATGTTTTCACTCTGTTTTTCCAATTTCATCCTATATATTTCATGGGGGGCTTGGTCACATGTGATCACCCACCTAAATATGTATTTTATAATTATAACCTTAGGAGACTTGGTTAAAGATGATCACTCTCCACCAATGTTGTACCTCTATAAATAGATATTCCAATGAAGGGTGTACCATAGGTGCACCTTGCAACAATCTCCTCTTTACTTGCAGGCCCGGTTTCTTGGGTTTCTCTCTTTCTTGGATGCAATTATTCACATTGCCAATGTGTGCCCGTACCAATATCGGGGTCTCTTTAGCGCTTTGAAATTTCAAACTCATTGGGATTTTTCTTGCTTGAAATTCTCCTTGAGCTTCCCTCTCCAAGTGGTTAGAGAAATTTCTAGGCTTTTTGATACAACCAATTATTATATTCAGGCCATTAACAACATGCAACATATTTTTTCTCAGGTTTCCCTCGTTCTTTTTGCATATCCACTTTTTTTGAGTTTTTATTCGCAATTAGTGTAATCATTAGTCCTTTTGTCACATTCTATGTTTTTTTGATACATATTGTTGGTTTTTTGTCCATTTCACTTATTAAACCTATAGAATGGGTCCATTCTATTCATTAAACAAGTGTAAAGATACCATTCCATTGATTTACCCTGCAAATGGTCCATTCCGCTGATCAAAACCATTAGATGATTTAATGCTTGCAATTTCTTTTTCCCATGCTTGTTCCATGCATGTAAACTCAAATCATTGGCCCACCTAGCAATGTGGACCACTTGGTGTATTAGTGTAAGAAAACTCTTAAAAAACCTTAGCTCCTCGTCAATCTCATGAAATATTACTTGCAATGATTCCAAATTGTTTTGACAATTGTTCATCTAGGAAAATTAAAGGAATTTGCACCTATGATTAAATCATAAATCATTAGGGACTTGGATTTTGTGTATATGTGAAGTTTTTTCTAGCCTATGCTTCACAACTACCTCATAATGAGCTTATCCTTCATTTGTCCTTGCAAGCCATTTAGTTGCTAAAACCATCCTTGGAGCATGGCTATTAATTAGCCCAAGTCCTCTGTCTTCTCTATGGAGGGTGTAAATTTCATTAGTAACTGATTAGTTGCATTCCTCCTCACTTTTATCATGGAAAATTATAGAGGATATGTTTCAACTTCATATAACCAATTCATCAAGGGAAAGATAAGTAAAAGAATCACTAGTAAATGACTAGTTGCCTTCCTCCTCACTTTTATCATGGAAAATGATAGAGGATATGTTTCAACTTCTTATAACCAATTCTTTACAACTTAAGGGAGGTGTTTTGCAAAGGATGATTAAAGTTATTTTAATACTTTTTTGTTTTTTTTAAAGCTTTCAAGTGTTCATTAGGTGATTTGGAGATATGAATTAATTTAGTGGAAATTTTTATATATTTTACATTTGAATGATGTTCTTTGTTTTATAGATGATGAATCATGATGTTATTTCTTTGTTTATAATGATTTATTTTTTCTTTGGGCTTGGGCCTTGGCACAAAATTTTAATAAAAATTTTCTTAATAGTTTTTGTGAACATTACACTTATTTTACTTTGAAAGCTACTTACAAATCTAGTAATTCTCAACTCTTTGAAACTATTGATGCAAGTTTCTAGATTGATTTGAAATTTTACTTCTGGAATATTCAGTGAGATGTCAAAAGCTAATCCTGTGAAGAAACTATCAAGGCAAATGGATGTATTATCATACTTCAAAAAGCCTCAATCCAAGAATACACATTATCTTCATGCTTCAAGCTCCTTTGAACAATCTGTTACTGAGAGAAATGTTAACTCTTGTGAAAATGCATCTGATATCCATATGATGGATGAAAGAATAGGTTCCTCAAGTGATCAGGGTGAGATAAATGCAGTTTCAACAGAAATTAGTGATGAAAATGTTAAATATTTTTCCTTGGAAGGTGACACAAACCATTCACGGAAAAGGAAAAAAGGATAGTGGACCGTAGGGAGAAAATTCCAAGATGATTGGGTCTCAAGTTTTCCATGTATTGAAGATATACCTCCTACAAATAAGGATTTACGAGAAGTTAGATGTATTGCGTGTAGTTGGAAAAGTTGCAAGGTAGTGAAATTTCAGATGAAGCTAGATACACTACAAAAGCATGCAGGAAAGGTGTATGAAATGAAAATTGTAAATTGTAAAGCAAAATATATTTTCAGATGGAAATATTTGGAGGAATGTCGACATATCCAATGTGTGGAAGAATACAAAAAATATTTAATAAGTAAGAGGAAACTTGAGGCAAGTGGAGAAACCACCACATCTCAATTTGAAAAGACGATGGAAAGAAGTTTGTTATCCAAGACGATAAAATTGAGCACTGTATTTCACATATTTTGTAAAGGTCATCCTATGACAGATTATCCAGATCACACGAAATTTCTCTCTTTTCTTCACGTGCCAAACTTTTCATCTTCTCATTGGTCCGTAAATAGTGGTTATGAATGGGCAATATATCTAGCTCAAGTAGAAAATGATGATTTGAAACAGGAGATTGCAAATGGTAGGTTTTTTTCATTGTCTTTGGATGAGGTTACAGCTATAGATAATACTTCATGGATCTGCATGAGCATTTATATGGTTAATGACCATATTAGGCATTCCTATCTACTTGGGATTAAAAATATGAGAGAGAATTCTACAGCTGGATAAATTTATGAACTTGTTCTTAATAGTTTGAAGGAAAGTGGTATGGATCATTTAATGATTGCAAAAAAAATGGTATGTGTTGGAGCAGATGGAGCATCGATAATGCAAGGACAAAGGAATGGTCTTTGTGTTAGACTACAACTATTAGCGTCACCATATATGCTTAATATTCATTGTATGGCTCATAGGATGAATCTTGCATTTAAATAGTAATCAAGTTTCCATTAGTTTCAAAATTTGAAGATCTTGTACGTGAGACTCATGCATACTTTTATCGTAGTCCCAAACGATATTTAGAGTTTCAAAAATTTGTAGATGGTGTTACGAATGGAAAAAAACAACTGAAAGATGTTGATACAAGATGGATCTCATTAAATGGACCAGCTTAAAGGCTATTTAGTGAGTTCAAATCTTTGGTAGGGTTGATGTATGAAAATCGCTACAATGTAGACAAAGCTCGAGATATTCTTTTTCAACTAACTGACATAGAAACATTATTGACATTGGCTGGAATTATTCCTATGCTACATGAAATGAATGTCCTCGTGAAAATGTCTCAGAATTGCACAATGTATATTTTCGAATACACAAATCTGAGAAATTCAGCATGCCTTGCATTGGATAATTTGTATATGATGCCGAACTCTTTTACTGGTCTAGAGTTTACAAGTTGGACTAAGATCATCAATATAGAAAATACTGAAAAAATTTTGACGTTTGATGAAAAAGGGATACTATGTATCATAGTGCATGGGTATATGGTCCCCTTTCATTATATTAGTAAGATGGGACGAATCACCAAAGATTTCCCCGTGTCAAGAGACCAATTTGATAATATTGTGATTTCAGTGAGACAAAATTTGATAGAAATTGCAATATCACTATCATCAGAGATAAGAGAACAATTTCCTCAAGATGAATTGTTGGAGGCCATATGTGTGGTATACCCTCAATATTGGAACAATTTTCAATGTCCAAGAAATTTAAAAGTTGAATTTCAAAAGAGATTAAAATGTTTAGTAGAACACTTTTGCAAGAAAGTCTCGATACATGGAGAACATATTGAAGGTATTTTAGGTTCATCAAAATTGTATCAACAAGGTGGACGCTTTGCTGAAACAATGTGGAAGAAATATCCTTTTTTGGAGAACCCTAATGAAAACGGCGCTATAAAAATATTATGGACTACTTTAAGTGCTAGCCACTACCTGTAAGAAAACATATTAGAATATTTCAAATTAGCAGATTTGTGTCAAACCATGATTATGGGATCAGTGGAGGATGAGAGAATGTTTAGTGCACTATCATTATTGAAGTCAAAGTTGAGGAACAAGCTTGATAAACATGTGGATACATGTTTAAGATTATATGTAACAAACTATGACATCAACAATTTTCCATATGAAAGAGCACTAGCGCTTTGGCGATCAGATTGTGATAGCAGGGGAGAAAACAATATAACAAATTTATCTAATGAACTTGATACAGAACATAATGTTTTGGAGGCTCATAATGACAGTACATCTAGAGAAGATCATGTTCACAATGTAGAAAATGATGACCAAGATGAGAACTGGGAAATTGAAATACCCTAGGACTCTTATTTTGGTATACACATTCTATTGATCATGCAAGATTACTATATGTCAAATTCAGGTAAAAATGGGTTCTATATTTTGTATATTTCATTGTAACATTGCAGCTAATTTTCTTTCATGCATGTTATTTTAATATTGATGTTTCATATTTAATCCTTACATTGTTTGTTTCTTATTTGTGATAGGAAATGAAGCTATATTTGATGAGGCTGGGACCTATTTCTTTTCACATAGGTAGTGTATGACTAATTTTAAATGATAAATAACTAATTTAACAAGACTAACACAAAGCATCAATGGGCTCATTCAAGTACATGAAACTACCTTGATGTCTAGCTCTGACATCTTGGAAAATTTTAATGGTATATATGTTGCTTGTGTTTGGGGAATTTTGTTGAGTTTCGAGTTTTATATTTTCTTGGAAAATAATTATTGATATTTGGAAAATGTGTGATTTTATATTGGTATTGGAAATGAAGCTGGTTTTGATCTTTGATTGGAAATGAAGTCAGATTTGATGAATTTGGGACCTATTTATTTTCACATAGATAGTGTCCTAGTATTAAATGATAAATAACTAATTTAAGAAGTCTAACGCTAAGCAACAATGGGCTTATTCAAGTACATGAAATTGTGTTGATGTCTTGATTTGATATCTTAGAAAATTTTAGTGGTTTGTTTGTTGCTTGTTTAGAGGATTTTGTTGAGTTTGAAATTTTTGGTTTGTTTTAGTCAAAGATATTTTTAGTCCCTTGAATGAATATGGTTCTCATATCATGCATAGTTCGATAGATCTATTTTTATTATTATAATCATTATTGTTTTCATTATATATTTGGTGGTTTGAGGAAAGATATTTTATTTCCTTTCACTTTGTGGCATGATTTTGACATCTTCACAGTTTAGAATATAGTAAAATATTTTTCTTATTATACATTTTCTTGGAAAATAATTATTGATATTTGGAAAAGGAAATAAGCCCTGGGTAGCTAAGCAAAGATAAAAACAGTCTATGTACTAGGTTCCTATGCATTCATCATAGGAGACCTATTGGCATGAGACCAACATTCCTTTTATGCAATTACACTTTTGATGGCAAGGCAGAGATGGGTTCACTGACCTGGGAAGAATAGTGGCAATTGATCATTATTCTAACGAGATTAGAATGTTGGTTTCACAGACTGCTGACCATGACACCAATGTTGGTGAAACCAAAGGAACCACATCAGCTTATTATGATTCTTTCCAAATTGCTCAGGGTGAAACCGAGGCTGTTTTGGGAAGCATGGAAAGTAGCACTGGTTGTCTAACATTTAGTAGCAAGGTATTCTTATGTTGATTTCAGATTCCCAGAATATCTTGAAATTTTATGGTTACAAGAGGGTCAATTGTTTGACCTTTCTAGTGATCGTCAAAATCCTAGATATTCCTGGAATCTGCAATCCTCATATGTTCAGTAGTCAGTACAATAACATGTGTTTAGTTTTAAGAGGTAACATGTTTAAATCCAAAAGCATTAAATACCCCTTCCTAAATTCACATATGTATTCCTTAATAGATTTTAATATTCAAATAACTCTTATTATTGTAATTAGCGATAGGGAGACTGTTTTGGGCAGTTTGATTGTCTATTGGGTGTTCTATGTAAATGATTGTATTCATGTCGTATGTGTGAAAGAGTTCTTGATACGAAATGTACATTCTCTTCAGGAATATAAAGGGCATGAAGACAATTTTATTTTCTATACTCTACCTGGAACACCCTATTCACATGCTCAATATACTCCAAGTGATCTCTTATATTTTACTGGCATTGAAATATAGTACACTTGCTCTCTCTTATTCTAAATTTAACATTATATGTTGTTGTGTAAGCATGAGGTATTATTTACACATTGCAGGATACTAATTTTCAATACGTTACATCTTCTTCCTTCTTTCTCTTGACATATGAAAAATACTTGAGCTCCTCCAACAAGTAGTATCTTGTGGTGGGATAGTGACAGTCACTCCTCATAGGCTAAGAGAACTTGCAAAATGCCAAGTATAGATTCATAATAACCCAATGCTTAATTTTCCTATTATTTCAAAAATTTACTAATGTATGCAAGATGTAAATCAATTTTTTTCTAATGAAGTTTGATTACATACTGGGAGATAATCCTATGAGGATGTCATACATGGTTGGATATGGTTCCCTCTATCCAAAAATTATTCATCACATAGCCTCTTCTCTGCCCTCCAAGGTCAATAATCCTCAACCCATTCCCTGCAAAGAAGGCTTCCAATCTCTGTACAGCGATGCACCCAATCCCAACATCTTGGTGGGAAATGTGGTGGGAGGCCCAGACAACATGGATAGGTTTACTGATGTGAGAAACAATTATGATCAATCAGAACCTTCCACCTACATTAATGCACCCTTAGTGGGTTCCCTTGCTTATTTTTCCCTGAGACTGAATTTATACTTTTGAAATTTCTTCGTGCCAAAGATTTCAGGCTGAATGATGAATTCATCATGTTGTAGAATAGTGTGGCATGGAGGAAGGCATTTGGAGCTGACAATATAGTTGAAGAGGATTTGAAATTTGATGAGAATCTAAATTCAGTGGCCTTCATGCATTGGTATGATAAAGTGGGCCACCCTGTGTGCTACAATGATTATGGGATTTTTCGAGACAAGGAGCTCTACCAAAAGATATTTGGAGACAACGAGAAGCTGAAGAATTTTCTAAGATGGAGGGTCCAAATTCTGGAGAAGGGCATCAAGCTCCTTGATTTCAAGCCTGGTGGCGTCAATGCCATGATTCAGATCACAGATCCTAAGAATATGCCGAAGAGAAAATTGAGAGCTGCATCAAACCAAATTCTTGCACTTTTGCAAGATAACTACCCAAATATGGTAGCAAGAAAGGTCTGTAACTGCTCAAAACACAATTTTTTTTCCTTTTCCAAGCTTTCCTAGAACAATCTATCTGAATGAATATAAATGATCAGAAGGATGATGTTAGATGTCCTCGTAGATCTGGTGTTTTGATAATTTTGACACACAAAAAATTGGAATTTCTAATGCATCTCTAGATATTTATTACTTGGCATATGGTTGCTAGTTTCAAATGGTGTCAAATTACATATTTTACAGAGAGGTTCCTTTTATATAGGGATCTAATAGAGATCTTTAGGCAGATTTGGTTTTGTATATTTTGTATTAAAAAATACAACAGTTTCCCACAAAATATTTGAGTATGGAAATTCAGTTATTAGTTACTCGTACTGTGAAAATGCAATAGATTATAGTATTCCTACAAAACCTTATGTATAATAAGTACATGGAAATTTTCTTTCCTTTTCATTTCTCCCTTTCGAAAGGCTTCAAAAAACATGTCAAGATGGGCTACACTGCAAGGAATGGTCTTCCTTTGGCTCAGGTGAATGAAGGATATCTACTTCATCAAAATCACTCGAGGCTTCCACTGGGCCTCTTTCTTTCTAAGGTTCCTACCATTTGTGTGTCAGAGAAGACCACGGCTAGAATGGAAACTTGGTCAATGGTTTAACACTATGTCATTCTTACCAGTGAAATGACTATAAGCTACTGTTTCTGGTGCCTATGTCCTCCAACTGTTATTTTATTTTTTCTTATTTCTTAAGAGAGTCTATGCAATGTTGACAGGTATGAGGAGTTAACATGTATTTTTGTGGTGTTTTAGTAAGTGAAAAACACTTCTCTCAAGTTTTCCTTGTATCAACACATTTCCATTTTTGTTTCTTGAATCATAGTATTTTTAATCTCAATGGGCCTTTGTGAACTTTTAAGTTTAGCCTCATTGTCTTTTTCACCCATAATTACATGGTTTAGAGATGGAGGAGTTTATATAGTCATTTATTTGTATGGTCACAATCTGCCCACAAGGGTTTTTTTTTCATGGTCAACGTAATGGTCACTGTTTTTGTTTCAAAGGGAAATATCATGGGAAACCCAAGGATGCTTCATCACATTTGAAGATGGTATCCAAATTCCCAAATAAGCCCATTGGCATAGATTAGTGCACCTTACCTAGCGGGGTTTAACAAGGCACCTGCTAGTATGGAACTAAACAACTTCTCAGCAATATGGTGACAACTAGTTGAGATATAACCCCTTGTGTTAAGGTAGCCTCCACTGTCACATAATACAGTAAGGGAATTAGGCTTTTCAAAAGAAACTTATGGAGGAAACCATTTCTTTCTATCTTATCCCAAAAATTTGAAGAAAATGAAATCACTCTATGAATGAAGTATAGTAATGGACTATTTTATCTTTCTAGGACTAGAATTCCAATCTCATCAATTGTAGACTACAAATCCTCAAACATACTACCTTTGGGTTGTGAATTCCGACTGTCGTTGCCTCTTCCAGAATTCCAAATTATCTGATTTCAAGTATAATGTTGAAGAATTTATCCAATATTTCTAATTGCTAAGTATTCCATATGTAATTAAGTCTTTTTTCTATATTCAGTTTGCAAGCATGGGATTTTTTTTGGGCCCTATAAGGGCGAGGATATTATACTCAGTTTATCAAATAGACAAATCACCTCTTAATTAGTATTCTCTCTATTTTTCATGTGTTCATCAATCTCCCATGGTATTTCAGTGCATTATGTTAGTGTCAGTCTAGTCATACTGCCACCAGTGATCAAAACTGCTCTTTTGCATTTGCATATCAGGAGTCTCATACCGAATAAATTTCACCATTTCGCTAGGTCATGGATTCATTGATGGTAGTAATTTTTTATTAGTTTTCCCTCATGAGATACTTGCTGATTTTCCTTTCTATGGTCTTTGGTCATTAGTCACTTTCATTCTCAAAATCATGTCAGTAGGTCATAGGATGGGTCTCATTAGTTTCTAGGGTCTTACCATGGTCAAAATTAATGAGTCAAATGTCAATAAATATCAGCAAGGGCATGAGGAAGTCAATAAACTCAAAGTCACAGCACCAAGAAGATCAAAGAGACATTTTATTCAGCTTGATGTAATTTTCACCTCAAAACTATGTTTTGAGGTGATATTTTGCCTTTATTATCATTCATTATGTAATTTTATATCATCATATGTAATAAGTCACAATTCAGAAGCTTCCATCTCCACAAAGTCATCATGCTACCTTTAGAGAAGTTTTTCACAGCATTCTTAGCACCAAATAATCTTCCAAGTAGATCCATCAGAAAGATCCCAGAAAGATCTTTCCAATGGTAAATTACACTCTTAAAACTGACTTCTGGATTGAAATTTATGCTTAAGTGAAGTAAAATTCCCTATATCTTCAAATAATCCCTATTTCCCATTTTTCCCTTAAAACTTTATGTTTAAAGTTTTAATATTTTCCTTATAAAAACCAATTTTCCCCTTCTGATTTACAAAATCGCATTATAAATCATTTTAATACATATGTGATTTATTTTATAAACCACTTCCCCACCATACTATGGAAACTTTTTAATAAAATTTATAACAAAGTTTAATATTAAAAAAGCCCCGACTCAAGTCCTTTCCAATCACAATCACAATATTAATGTTTGCATTCCGATTAGCCCGTTGCAAGAACTTCTGATGTGATTACATTGAATGGCTCCTGATCATAAACCTTCGATTTGCCCCGCCCGATGCGATCCCGACCGTTGATCTGATTGCCGATCGGGCGGCTCATATGCGATCGGGCCATCGCGATCGGTGCTTTCATAAGGCCCTCCCCGATTGAGCGCTCCCGATTCATCTCCTCTGAATATCCCTTAGCCGTCGATCTACCCCCACCGATCCGATGGCTCACAACCAATCGGGCCATCGACAATCGGCAATTCATTATATATAAACTATTCCATCCACCCCGAGCTTTCGATCCTGATTGACCCTCGGGCCCACCATAATCCTCCGCCCATTTATAAATAAAAAGCCTGTTTCCCTTTGTAAATATTAAATTGTGTTTATATTTCTTTTATACAAAATTTTTCCCATTCCCCCTTCCCAATCGCATCGGCCCAATTTTGTTATGTGATGAGCCCCTCCTGACCTCCCGATTCCGATTGCGACGATTACCTCGGTCCCACCTTAAGCCCTTCGCCCTTTCAATAAAATCATTTTCCCCTTATATATAAAATGAAAAATCATTTTCATTGGCTTTTAAAAGGATCTCCCCGCTCTATTGTATATTTCCCCATCGGACCTAGGCTAATCGCATCGAAACTTTTTGGGCTTTGTTTCAACAACATTCAAACCCGATCCCAATTGCGATAATACCATCGCAAACATATATTGCAAATGTTTTATTATATCATATCCCCTCTGCTCCGTCCATTCCGATTGCGATTATAATGTGGGTTCCACCTCCTTCCCGTCCCTTTCCCATTCAAAATAAATTTTTCCCTTCACGAAAGCGTAATTTCATTTCATTTCTATTTTCAAAGGCATTTTATTAAAGTCAGGTTTCTTCAACGAAAAATGGAAAGCAAAGGAAACAGTCAGTTGGCCAAAGAGCTCAAATTAAAACAAAGATATCTACAGCAGCAAAGAAATAGGATCGGATTGCCTATTTTTCCTTCAGTGAATTTTCAAGAGGTCAAAAAGCATCGTTGTCCCTTATTTTCAGGGGCAGATTGTTGTATTTCTTTTCTATGATTGTGCTTCAGTTTTTGAGCTGTCAAACAACTCCCTTTTCTATGGATCTATGTTCCCACATTTCAATGTATTTAATGTAATTTTAAATCATTGGTCTGAGGTCAGGAATTCAGAAGTAGGGGAATAGTGTGGAAGAACATTTTGCGCTCCATTGTACAGTTGAAAGGGAATTAATAAGAGATGCATCTCTGATTTGTGGGATCCATGTGGTATGAGATTTAGCGTTTTTTTTTCTCCTTTGTTTCATATCTGAATTGTTATGTTTTCACCTCTCATCCATGAAAATTTCCTTTTGAATGCTTTCAAGATAGAAAGGTAGGATCCATTTTCATGCCCTGCCTTGGGAAATCATTCATAATCTGTGTTTTTCTTCTGTTTGAAAAGGATCCATTTATTGTGCCCTTTTCAGCTTCTCACCAGTCTTTCCACCCCATCTTTATTAAACTTTAATTGCTAAATTTCCCTGCCTACCTTGCCCCATGAAATACCCTGTGTCCTGATTTAATCCCCAGTTTCAACTATCCCATTTAATCCCACACATCCCTGAAATTCATTCATTTTATTAAAACCTTTTCCCATCATTTTACCTAGCCTAATATCAGTCCACTATTTTGTTTTATTGAATATCTATCTTTATGGAGAGAGCCCTCTCCTATCCTTGTAGGGCTAGCTACAAGGCTGAGCATGGTTTAGTTGTTACCCTGTTTTGCCCTTTTTAGCCTCGGGTCCAATTCGGGTGCTAACATCTCTGGCGACTCCACTGGGGAATATATCTTGATCTAACTGTCTGCTGGTGCATATTCTCAGTTTTAGGAATAACTTGTTTATTCTGCTTTGAAGAAGTTTTGAACAGAGGCCTATAGAAGAGAAAATCGTAGTGAGGCTCTGTGTTATAAAGAGTATTGAGGAACCCTGCCTAAGGTTAAAAAACCTTGGTTACATTGAACGCGACACTTTTAAAGAAATCTCTGTGATTTGAGTGAAAGTTTGTTCTATTTGCCGACGGGGAAATAATATAGCGAGACCCAGAAGCAAGTTAACGCGAGGAGTTAAAGCGCTTAACCATAGTCAAAACCTAAAGTCAAAGCTCGGTTTGACTTACCACTGGCGGGTTTTGGAAACCAAAACTACCCATTTCGCGCCGCTTATGCCCTGGAGAAAAACTACTTCAGAAAAACACGATCCTGTTATATTCGGGCACATCATCACTCCAAAACTGCCCATTTCACACGGCTCTCAGCTATTAAGCTTCGACCTCTAAAAAAACGCAAAATCAACAAGGATCGTCTGATTCGAAGAGCACTAGATCTGACGGAAAGTGCGTGCCTGGAAGCACGGGTGATAAATCAAGGTACTATCCAGCGCTTTTATGTTATTATATGTCTATTTTATTCATAAAAGGTGAAAAGTGGACGTGTGGGCCCCTGCTGAATAAAATATATGTCGCATTGATTAAAAAGCACATAAGTTTCAAAGATTTAAAGGGATCGATCCATTGTTATAAAGGTTTTAACATTTCGACCGGAGTAATAAGGTTTGCTCAGTATTCTTTAATGTGTTCCCTAATATCACATTAAATTAAAAATATTTGTTCAAAGGTTGGGATACTATTTCGCGGTGAAACATTATTAAGAGCACTGTTGGAAAAGAACATAACTATAGCCACTTATTCCAGTCATATATTTCTGATAAAAGAGCATAAAGGTCAGATCACCCCAGTAAAACATTTTCTTGTAAATTATTTTCAGAGTCTGTTAGGCTGAACATAATTTTTGTATAGTAGAAGATTTACACACACTGGCTTCAAGAAGATACACCAAGGATAATCCAGATCCAAATCCTCCCCCTGTGTTTTAAAATCCAAATCTTATTCCAAGAATTGTCAGAAGACAAGAAGGATCATTAAGTCCCAGGCCTGTCTTCAGATCCTATACTTGGCCCAGTGAGTGTTTTTTTGTAGAAGATCTTTCCTTTGACGAGAATTTTGAGCTTTATTTATTTAGAAATAAGTCTGAAACTGGCATTGATGATATAGTTTTAGATCCTGAGTTCCTTGTGGATATTGAGGTCCAAAGAGAAAATTCCTCCATTGACGATTACATTTTGAATTCTCCTTATTCCATCACTGTAACTGTTATTCCTGAGCCTTCAGAATCATTAAGAACAACACTCCCTCCTCCTAATTCATTAGCCTCCCCTTCATTCAATTCCCAGCTATCATCTCCTACAACAAAACCTCCATTAAATCCCAGTAATACAAATATTGTTTTAAATCCACCCAGAGTTATGGTTGCCAGATATGCACCCCTGGTTTTACCTCAATTTCTCAATGATATGCCTGCTGACTATCAAAGAAAAATTCCTATCTTTGATGCTACTCATAGAATTACAGCTCAGCAGCACGTTGATAAAATGAATGAATTTTTTGATTTACATGAGGTAGAAGTAGAGAATGTAACTACCAGGTTGTTTTTTCAGAGCTTCGAAGTGAAGTTAGGAAATGGTTCAGAGCCTTACCAGCAGGCTCAATTCACACTTTGCAGGAGTTGCACACACAGTTTTTAGACCGGTGGGAGGTAAAAAAAAACTGACTCCAAATTCTGTCTGAATATGAAAATATTAAGACAAATGTGGGTGAAACTGTGGAGGACTATTGTTTAAGATTCAATTATATATATAATGCTATTCCAGCTAACCTGAAGCCTCCTGTGGGATTAGCATTGCTGAAATTTCCAAACGGTTTTGATGCCGACATGGTATATCAGCTGCATGAAAGAGACCCATCTTCACTTGAAGACATGCAGAAGATAGCAGTAAGCGTTGAAGCTAATATACTGGCTAAAAGAGCACGAACCAGAGCTGAGAAAAGAGTCACAGTGAAGGAGGAGGCCTCTCCTTCAGACAGAAAAATGGACACCCTGATCAGGACAGTGGAAAAAATGGTTGATAGATTAACCATTGCAAATAGACCTGAGCCTCAAATAAGAAATCTGAATTTTAGAGGGCAGCTGCCGCAATTTAGAATTAAACAAAGAAAGCAAAGATTGCAGGACCAAGCAGCGCCACCACAGTAGCAGATTAAAACACCATTGTAGCAGAACTACGTGCAAGGGACAGACTCAGATGGCGATGATCCTGTAATTGAGGAAAATCACTTTTTCACAGCTGATGGTGCACCAATTTTCCTCACAGAAGACGAAGAATACACAGTGGCGACTCCAGACATTCAAAAAGACCAAAATTTCATTTTGGAAAATGACACAGTGTTGGAAGAAGAGTCTGATTATTACCAGAGAGGATGTATGAATGCTTTGTCGACTCAGCAAAGGCAATACTCTTTAAGGAATAGAGAGGTTACAATTAGTCCCATTCAGAAAAGAAAAGAACTTCAAATGAAGAACGATGCATAGAAGAAATGAAAAGAGTCGGCTGATCCATCCTCCAGCAAAGCACCTGCAGCTACTAATACAACCAATGAAAAGAACCAGCAGAGTACAGTAAAGGAGCAAATAGAGAAGAGACTTTCCCATTAAAGAGGTAGAAAAAACTCCTTCTTTTAATTTAGAGAATGAAATTTCTAAGCTGAAAGTATCTATGCCCCTCACAGAGTTAGTGAAGAATAGTGCATATAAAGGTCAGGTGTCTAAAGTCTTGCAAATAAACTCTATTTATGATACGGTTAATGTAGAAGATGACTACCCTGAACTTATTTTCAGTCCTGCCACAGAAGAATCTGAAGAAAATCAATTCCCTCCCTTTTACCTGAGTCTTAGAGTACATGAGTTCATCTTGCATAATGCTATGTTGGACTCTGGAGCCTCACATAATTTGATGCCCAAGGCTGTCATGGAGAAGCTAGGCCTTGATATTACTCGAAAATACCACGACTTGTATTCTTTTGACTCAAGTAGGGTCCATTGTATCGGTCTTATCAAAGACTTGGTAGTGTCTTTAGATCAGATCCCAGCAAAAAATGTCTTGATGGATGTAGTTGTTGCTGATGTCCCACCAAGGTTTTGCATGCTTCTATCTAGGTCTTGGGGTGAAAAACTCAAGGGAACTATGCAGCTTGACTTCTCTTATGCCACTATCCCTATATTTGGCCAGTTGAGAAAGTTATATAGGGAAAAGAAAATGAAATATATGATTACTAGCAAAAAGAAGCCAGTAAACCATCCCATTAATGTTGTCCACACAGATCTATAATCCTTTGTTTTGTATTCTGATGGTGGTTTAAATGATGAGAATGTTCAGTTGGTACAAGTAGATGAAATACCTGAGATTTCAGAGAATTTCAGAGAAGTCCTCAAACAAGAAAAAGACAAGGCAGCAAGCACTTTTTCCTGCCAGCAGCCAAAGGACAGTGAACAGCCAGAAATCAGCCAAGGAAAAGAGGAGAAAGAAAAAAAATTCCAGCATCTACAAGAAGAGGAAAAAGGCCTGTGGAGCATGTATTTTGATGGAGATGTTGGTAAGGATGGAGCTGGTATTGGAATGTGGATTAGGAGCCCTGTCTTCCAGCTTGAAAAGGTTCCCAGCAATGTTAGAGTTTGTGCTTATAAGTTGGCTTTTGATTTCTCTAACAATGAAGCAGAATATGAGGCTTTGATTGCAGGTCTCAAAATTTTGAAGAAGATGAATGCAAAAATGATTTCTGTGTATGGTGACTCTGAGCTGATAATTAAACAGGTGAAGGGAGAATACCAAGCTAAACATCCGAGATTGAGGGCATATAGAAATGCAGTCTTGAAAATTTTGAAGACATTAACAGAGTATACTTTGACAGCAGTTCCCAGGATGCAGAACCTCATTGCTGATTCTCTTACCACTACTGCAAGAAACCTGAAGATTTCGATGAACTCCAGTAATAAGTTTGAGATCTATGTCAAACATAGGCCTGTAGTTCCAGACAATTTAAGGTATTGGCAAGTGTTTTGGGATGATAATGAGATTAATGCATTTTTGCAGGGTGATGGAAAATTCAAAGACACTCCAATAGAAGGTGAGTATGAGGTGGATGATCAGGAGTTGGAAACAAATCAGATGGACATATTGCAGCTAAAGGATAATGTTATTCCTAGAGGTCTCATACTCCTAGAGGAGCTTTTTGACCAGGATGATGTTGCAAAGAAGCCAAGCTTGGTACCCATTGAGAAAGGAGTTGAATATGTGAATCTTGGAACACCTAACCAGCCCAAGTTCGTGAAATTGTCAAAGACATTATCCCCTAAGGTAAAGGAGAAGTATGTTAAGTTGCTTTCTGAATTTTCTGATGTCTTTGCATGGGATTATTCATATTTGAAAATGTACGACAAGAACATAATCCAACATACTATCCCAATCAAGCCAGATCAGAAACCTTTCAGACAGAAGCTGAGAAGAATAAATCCAAAGCTGATACCATCCATCGAGAAGGAGGTAAATAGGCTGTACAAAGTAGGTATCATAGTTCTTATTAGATTGTCTGACTGGATTTCAAATTTGGTCCCAATGCGTAAGATGACTGGAGAGATAAGATTGTGTATAGATTTTTGGAATTTAAATAAGGCATCCTTAAAGGATAATTATCCACTTCCGAAAATGGACCATATTCTGCAGAAAGTAGTTGGAGCATCCAGGATGTCACTACTCAATGGCTACTCAGGCTACAACCAGATCTTTGTGCATGAGAAGGACCAAGATAAAATTGCCTTCAAAACACCCTGGGGAACCTTTCAGTATGCTAAAATGGCATTCGGACTAAAGAACGCTGGAGCTACTTTCTAGCATGCAATGGACATTGCTTTTTCAAATGAAAAAGATGTTTTTCTTGTTGTTTATTTGGATTATTTGACAGTGTTTTCAGGGTCAGATGATGAGCATTTGCACCATTTGAGAGTTGTTTTTCAGCGATGCAGAAAATTTTGGATTTCTCTCAATCCCAAGAAGATTGTTTTTGCCATGGATGAAGGAAAATTTCTCGGGCATATCATCTCTAAATATGGCATTCGCATTGATCCAGCTAGAGTGGAGGCAATTCAGCTCATAGATCTTCCACGAAACAAGAAAGAGATTCAGGCCTTTAACGGTAAGATGAATTTTTTGCGCAGATTTATACCTAATTTGGCTGAGCATTTGAGAGAAATGACCAATATGTTGAAGAAGGATAGCACTATTAAATGGAGTGAGGAGGCTATCAAGTCATTCAATTTGGTAAAGTTTTCTTTTTCCAATGCTCTAGTTTTGATTAGTCCCGACTATACTCAGGATTTTATTATATTTTCATTTGCATCTGAGCATACTATGGCTGTTGTTTTAATGCAAAAGAGAGATGAGGTAGAAAAGCCAATTTCATTTTTCAGTAGTACTATTAGAGATGCTTCTTTGAGATATAATATTATTGAAAAACAGGCATTGGCCCTAATCAAGGCATTGAAGGATTTTAGGGTCTATATTCTGCATTCGCATACTATAGCATATGTCCCTAACACAGCAGTGAAGGATGTGCTGATGCAAACTGATCCAGAAGGTCGAAGAGGAAAATGGATAGCAGCTATGCTGGAGTACGACCTGGATATCAAACCCACAAAGTGTATCAAAGGCCAAGGCCTGGCGAAATTGATGGCCCAATCAAATCTGCGTGCCATGGACATAAACCTCATAACAACAGTAGCAGAAGATGAAGATGAAGGTTTGTTGGTTCCAATTTCAGATATTTTTTTGCAGTCTCCTTGGTATTCTGATATTGTTTATGTCCTTCAACATCTGTCACCTCCTACAGGCATGTCTAAGAGTAAAGGTAGATCTTTGAAACTTAAATATGATAAATACCGTATTTTAAACAATGCTCTGTATTGGAAAGATCCAGGAGGTGTTTTTCTCAATTGTCTGGTGGAAGAAGAAGCTCAGAAAGTAATGCATGATTTCCACAAAGGTGATTGTGGTGGCCAATTTTTTTGGAAGACTACAGCTAACAAGGTATTGAGAGCTAGGTATTATTGGCCCACATTATTTTCTGATTTATATAAAACAGTGATGAAATGTCACGAGTGCCAAATTTTCCAAGGAAAGAAGAAATTGCTTCCGCTTCCTTTGAAACCAGTTTCAGTGAATGCACCCTTTCAGCAATGGGGGATCGATTTCATAGGAGAAATTCATCCCGCGTCCTCAGCACAACACCGATGGATATTGACAGGGACAAATTACTTTATGAAATGGATCAAGGCCATCCCAGCGAGGCAAGCGACTGACATGGTAATTATTCAATTCCTTGAATCGAATATTTTGTCTCGCTTTGGCTGCCCATTTAAAATTGTAACAGATAAGTAGCAACATTCCGATCCAAGAAAATGGTCGATTTCTTTGACAAATATAATATCGCATTGGGCCACTCCACAACGTACTATCCACAAGGCAATGGCCTGGCAGAGTCATCGAACAAATCGCTGATAAGTATAATTAAGAAGATGCTGGAAGCAAAAAAAATAAATTGGCACTGAAAACTCATCAATGCACTGTGGGCAGACAGAGTTAGCAGTAAGAAATCAATAGGTATGTCACCTTTTGAATTAGTTTATGGAACTGATGTTGTCTTTCCTACATCTCTTACAGTCCCAGTTATGAAATTATTGCAAGAAGTTGGTAGCGAGGACAATGAAAATCAGCGAAGGATCAATCAGATGATCCACCTTCAACAAACAAGAGAATAAGTGTCACAGAAAGCGAGTTAGTTGTAGGACAAGATTAAAAAGATCTATGACCGAAAGACTAAAGCAGAAAAGTTTCAACTGGATGATGTAGTGTTGAAATGGGATGCAAGGAATGAAGATAAAGGGAAGCACGGTAAGTTTGACAACCTTTGGAAGGGACCATACAGAATTTCAACATACAGGGGACATAATGCCTTCTTGCTTTCAGAAATGGATGGCTAGGATCGCCCTGGAGGAGCAGTAAATGGTAGGCTTTTGAAGCACTACCATTGTTGAAGACAAAGGATCATAATCTATGTTATCATCATTGTATATACCATGTTATTTTTATCAAAGTTCAAAGTACACGGTCATTCAAGTTTGGGGCCCAAGGTGAAGGCTATAAAACTTGGATGATATGTGTATGGTTCAGTTTTATTTCAGTTTTCAGTCTTAGTCTTGAGTCAGAGTCAGTTTACATTTGGGTCAGTTTTCAGTATTTGTGATTCCATGCCCAATGGATAAGGCTACTTGGTCCACGGTGTTCTTGGCACCTCCAAGGAGCTACCATCCCCATTGGATCCAATGTTATTTTCAGTCTAGTCATACTGCCATCAGTGATCAAAACTACTCTTTTGCATTTGCATATCAAGAGTCTCATACTGAATAAATTTCACCATTCCGCTAGGTCATGGATTTATTGATGGTAGTAATTTTTTATCAGTTTTCCCTCATGAGATACTTCCTGATTTTCCTTTCTATGGTCTTTGGTCATTAGTCACTTTCATTCTCAAAATCATGTCAGTAGGTCATAGGATGGATCTCATTAGTTTCTAGGGTCTTACCATGGTCAAAATTAATGAGTCAAATGTTAATAAATATCAGCAAGGTCATGAGGAAGTCAATAAACTCAAAGTCACAGCACCAGGAAGATCAAAGAGACATTTTATTCAACTTGATGTAATTTTCACCTCAAAACTACGTTTTGAGGCGATATTTTGCCTTTATTATCATTCATTATGTAATTTTATATCATCATATGTAATAAGTCACAATTTAGAAGCTGCCATATCCACAAAGTCATCATCCTACCTTCAGAGAATTTTTTCACAGCATGCTCAGTACCAAATCATCTTCCAAGAAAATCCATCAAAAAGATCCTGGAAAGAGCTTTCCAACGGTACATTACACTCTTAAAACTGACTTCTGGATTGAAATTTATGCTTAAGTGAAGTAAAATTCCCTATATCTTCAAATAATCCCTATTTCCCATTTTTCCCTTAAAACTTTATGTTTAAAGTTTTAATATTTTCCTTATAAAAACCCATTTTCCCCTTCCGATTTACAAAATCGCATTATAAATCATTTTAATACATATGCGATTTATTTTATAAACCACTTCCCTACCATACTATGGAAAATTTGTAATAAACTTTATAAAAAAGTTTAATATTAAAAAAGCCCCGACCCAAGTCCTTTCTAATCGCAATCACAATATTAATGTTTGTGTTCCGATTAGCCCATCACAATAACTTCCGATGCGATTACATCGAATGGCTCCCGACCATAAACCTCCGATTGGCCTTGCCCGATGCGATCCCGACTGTTGATCCTATTGCCGATCGAGCAGCTCATATGCAATCAGGCAATCGCGATCGGCGCTTTCATAAGGCCCTCCTCGATTGAGTGCTCCCGATTCATCTCCTCCGATTATCCCTTAGCCGTCAATATGCCCTCGCTGATTCGACAACTCACAACCAATCGAGCCATCGGCAATCGACGATTCATTATATATAAACTATTCCCTCCACCCCAAGCTTTCGATCCCGATTGACCCTCAGGCCCACCATAATCCTCCGCCCATTTATAAATAAAAAGCCCATTTCCCTTTGTAAATATTAAACTGTGTTTATATTTCTTTTATACAAAAATTTTCCCATTCCCCCTTCTCAATCGCATCGGCCCAATTTTGTTATGTGATGCGCCCATCCTGACCTCCCGATTCCGATTGCGCCGATTACCCCGGTCCCACCTTAAGCCCTTTTCCCTTTCAATAAGATCATTTTTCCCTTATATATAAAATTAAAAATAGTTTTCATTGGCTTTTAAAAGGATCTCCCCGCTCTATTGTATATCACCCCATCAAACCTAGGCTAATCGCATCAGAACGTTTTGGGCTTTGTTTCAACAACCTTCAAACCTGATCCCAATTGCGATAATACCATCGCAAACATATATTGCAAATGTTTTATTATATCATATCCCCTCTACTCCGTCCATTCCGATTGCGATTATAATGTGGGTTCCACCTCCTTCCTGTCCCTTTCCCATTCAAAATAATTTTTTCCCTTCACGAAAGCGTAATTTCATTTCATTTCTATTTTCAAAGGCATTTTATTAAAGTCAGGTTTCTTCAACGAAAAATGGAAAGCAAAGGAAACAGTCATTTGGCCGAAGAGCTCAAATTAAAAAAAATATATCAACAGTAGCAAAGAAATAGGATCGGATTGCCTATTTTTCCTTCAATGAATTTTCAAGAGGTCAAAAAGCATCGTTGTCCCTTATTTTCAGGGGTAGATTGTTGTATTTCTTTTCTATGATTGCACTTCAGTTTTTGAGCTGTCAAACAACTCCCTTTTCTGTGAATCTATGTTCCCACATTTCAGTGTATTTAATGTAATTGTAAATCATTGGTCTGAGGTCAGGAATTCAGAAGTAGGGGAATAGTGTGGAAGAACATTTTGCGTTCCATTGTACAGTTGACAGGGAATTAATAAGAGATGCAGCTCTGATTTGTGGGATCCATGTGGTATGAGATTTAGCATTTGTTTTGCTCCTTTGTTTCATATGTGAATTGTTATGTTTTCACCTCTCATCCATAATCATTTCCTTTTGAATTCTTTCAAGATAGAAAGGTAGGATCCATTTCATGCCCTGCCTTAGGAAATCATTCATAATCTTTGTTTTTCTTTGTTTTGAAAAGGATCCATTTATTGTGCCCTTTTCAGCTTCTCACCAGTCTTTCCACCCCATCTTTATTAAACTTTAATTGCTAATTTTTTCTGCCTACCTTGCCCCATGAAATACCCTGTGTCCTGATTTAATCTCCAGTTTCAACTGTCCCATTTAATCCCACACATCCCTGAAATTCATTCATTTTATTAAAACATTTTCCCATCATTTTACCTAGCCTAATATCAGTCCACTATTGTGTTTTATTGAATATCTATCTTTACGGAGAGAGCCCACTCTTGTCCTTGTAGGGCTAGCTACAAGGCTGAGCGTGGTTTATTTGTTACCCTGTTTTTCCCTTTTCAGCCTAGGGTCCAATTCGGGTGCTAACACATTGTACTCCATGTTGAACCCTTTCTTGACATAGCATACCAAGAGCAAATTTGAAATTGCACATGAAGGTAAAGTCAGAGTGACCTTCTACAAGTATGTGAAATTCCTTCTCTGATGTAGTGAAAATATTCTCAACCTCAATTGAAGACTCTGATTATATATGACAGAATGAAGGATATATTCAATGAAAATTCCCTAGAAACTTATTTAATACTTGATTTTACTTGCAGATTTATATTTCCAGAGAATGCGCCTATATAGTATGGGGGACTTAGAAGGACCAAAGACGTAGATTTTGGACCTCACAAGCCTGCAGTAGAGTTCTCCATTAGAGCCGGGGAGAAAATTAATCTTGAGATCGAGGGAGTGGAGGTAATGTACGTCAAAAATTGCTCAAGTTTACAGATTTTGTGTCAGTTCCTGCATTCAAATTTATCTCTTTAGCCTCAGTTTTGTTTCCAATATACTTCAAAATTTGATGAGTTTTAGTTTTGGATATAAATTTTATGGGTGTTGGATTTGAGATCGAGTTCATCCTCAAGATCTATGCGATTGGGATTTTTCTTTGTTTTTAAATTCTCACATTCAGGTTGTCTTTGTTGTTCAAGTGGGAGCAACAATTCTATGGGACCTCATAGTTGGTGGGTGGGATGTTTCCTATAAGTCAGAGTTTGTGCTGAGTGCACAAGGGAGCTATTCAAATCTAATTGACAAGAACAGAAATTTTTCTTCATTTGATGAGACAATTTGCAATTCCTTCAAGGCATCAGAGGCGGGGAAGGTAGTTCTGATAATAGAAAACTCCTCTTCAAATAAGAAGAAGGTTGCAGCCTAGAGATACATTATAAAAAATAACATAGTCTAGGAGTTCGAGCCTCGTAGTAGATTAGATGTACTTAGAAAGCTTTCTTACATTCAGCAATCAGAAATTTTAGTAGTTAAGAATGTGCCATCATGTTGGAGAAGCAAGTTTGTCTCTTTGGAAGCTGGAAATTTTATCTACTTATGTAGTACTATATAAAAGTTAATATTGGTAATAATAAAGGTTGGTTGTGTTTCCAGAGCAGATCATCACTGTGAATTCCACATCTTTTCATGTTTGTAATTGATAGGTATATGATATACATTTTAAAGCA
The DNA here is from genome assembly GCA_034641835.2 of Pinus albicaulis. Classification (NCBI taxonomy): domain Eukaryota; kingdom Viridiplantae; phylum Streptophyta; class Pinopsida; order Pinales; family Pinaceae; genus Pinus; species Pinus albicaulis. Next base: position 1,470,740,996 of record CM076572.1, on the reverse strand, counting down.
AGTATAAATAAAATCTATAAATATTGACCACCCCAACGCTAGTTAAATTTTTTATTTATTGTTTACCCCATACAAAAATCTATATAAATAATATTTTTAGTTTGAAAATTGAATATTGTATTACATTCCTCATCAATAAAAATTTTCTTCAAGGAATGGTCTACACTCAAAGGGTTACCTACATGTAAATGAAATCAGTATGTTGCCTTTGGCTACATCTTTTCTAAAAGCTCAAACGTATCTTAAAATAGAACCGATTGTTTGCTTTGTCTTTTTGGTTACTACATAGTAAGTATATCATGAATTCAGGACCAATGCAGCCCAGAGTACCCAAATGAAGGAGGAGAAAATTTATATTTGAGGGTGAAGCACTTTGTATTATATATATGAACATATTCTAATTTAAGATAATGCAACCAAGTGGATTTAAATGAATGGGATACAAAAGGTGACGGGTTTGGATAATACATAGAAATTTGGTCAATTATGTTTTGATGTATATATTTTTCTAATTAAATTTTTTATTTTATTATATTAAAGAGCTATCACCAATTTTATTTCATGGAAATGATAATATTTAGATAAGTATAAAAATTTTAAGATTAGGGAGGAGTTGAAGTTGTTCACTATATTATACTTTCACTTTACTATATTTTAAACAAGGATTAATGTTCCTCTCATGAAATAGGTACATATTCCCTAGAGTTCGTTGAATATGCATTTTGTGGATAGTTTTTTTTTAAGGTTTCAGAGGTAGGCATGAAGAGAACAAAGCAATTTTAAATATAACTTACAAAAGTTGATAAACAAACCACCCATTCTTCCAAAACATTTCATATTGCCTCCAACTTTATCACCTACATCACCTTTATATCGCATGGAAGATGTATCCCCACTCCCCAGTTTATGTGGAACATGGTCAAGAGAAGGAACTATAACAATAATGGAGTTGCATGAAAGCTTTATAATTTTTTCAAACGTGAAATTTGTGATGCGTTACTAAGTTTCTTCATTATTTTATAGATCATTACACGTCAAACCGACTTTACTCCTTGACTGGAATTGCATTCAACATTGTGCACAAGTATGATTTAAATGTATCAATCAAAAGTATGATTTTATCTATATTTGATAATGCAAGTTGAATACATCATACAATACATAGGAGTTCTATGGCTATGAAGTTAAATATGAAATAATCTATTGATTGCTACTATTACTATTATATAAGGGGTGCTCTTCCAATGGCCATTTATTAGCTATATAAAGAAGGCTTTGTGGAATTTGTATTTACTATAAGATTATGTATAGCTGAGTTGCAGACAACTAAGTAGAATTTGGTAGGAATTTTGGAGTATGTATAATTCATAATGATCTTGTCTTCTCTTCATTTATGACTTTTCAATGTGTGAGTTTTGACCTAAGCCATTGCACTATCAATGTGTCAAGGCTCAAAATTGGACCTATATGTCAACTACTTCTTATGATCGTTCCTAGGAACATGAATCCTAATTTTTGTAGGTTTAAAATTTATCACAAGTTTGCTCTATTGTGGTTGAATTTGTGGAGGTTATCTCAAATTTATTTAAGGTACCATGGATCTAAATTTCTTATGAACTTTCAACACTATAACAAACTTTGGTGCAAATTTTTGATGAATTCTCACTTGGTTAAGGTTATAAATGTTAATGAAATTTTTGTGTGCATGCATGAGAGTTGGGTGCAAATGCACAATGTTGTGTAGCATTAGTTTGGTAAATATGGGATAGTGCAAAGCATAGTTTTGAAGATTAGTCTAAGTTGACTCGTACATAATCAAATCAGTCAAGTTAATTGTTGGTTGAACGGTTAATTGTTGGTTCACTAGACAGAAGATCTTGCATGCCCAAATACCAAAGGGAAAAATGGAGCCCATCATGGGGTTCTCTTTGTAATTATCCACCAATGATACCTTCTATGCTTCCTAAAACTCCTCTCCAACCTCAATATTAGTGCTAATAGTAGCATGAGAAACAACACTACGCTTAGAGTATCCAGAAGAACGTGTTTTCCCAAACTGCACCTATAAACTACTTCACGAAAGCCACTTCCTGGTGCCATGCTGGTCTCGTTCGCCTTCAACTTCCTGTTCAACTACCATATATTCATTGGAACCAACACCCCAAAATCCATCAGACAACGATTCAACATTTGTACTGATTCCGCTGCGATTTTACAAGATAATATAATCTCGTGAGAGATTGGCCAAAACAATTATATATACATATTATATTATTAATAAAATCACCTTCCATTTTTCCTATGTATCATGGGGATTCGCCCATTTATTATACATATAAATTTATGTTCTAAAATTTTCCCCATGGTCTCACTGATTGGATGGATTGTGACCACGAATAGCTGTGAGGACTCCATCTCGAAAATAGTAGACAAACCAGGATTTGTAGAAAAAACTTGTGCCGACTCTGATATATGGGAAGATGATGCTTCAACAGAGGTACTGATGGTACTAGTTTTGGTAGAGTGATGTCTCCTTCGCCGACCAGAAGTAAATTCTGGTGGTAAAGGTGGTTTCAATGCAAGTCTACGCGAATGACGGGGAAATATATTTTATTCTTCCATGATGATTGATTTATTTTATGACCAAAAAAAAAAAAACAAAATAAAAGGGTAATGCTAGGAAAAAGTTTACTAATAAACTGTGAACTGCAGAATACCTCCTGGCGAACCAAGAAGTACGGGTAGGAAATATCCCCGAATGTTGTGCTCGGTGTATCACAATTTACAAGGAGGCCGACTCGGTTCACTATGGATGGATAGCAACCTAAATTTTTCCTCCTAAATATACCCGAAGGTACATGGAGGCCCAAGTTCGTATTAGCGCTATCTAATGTGAAACCGCACAGTGAGAGCACCCCTTTATACTTTTTGTACTATAACATTGCCCGATATACCTGAAAGTACATGGACCTATGTTACAGTCAAAAATGATTTCCCATCACCGTAGGAGTAAAGACAAATATGGAAGGAATACAAAGACCTAAATTAAACCTATTTCTGCCAAGGTAACGCCTCTCTATAACAACACAAGAGCATTATAACGCAGCTGATCAGTGAATGGGCCGCGTTAGTGGCTAGGGCAACGCTCTTTTTACACTATAGGGTAGCGTTACTCGTGTTTTAAGTTTGAAACGGGAAAAACCCGCGGACAATGATTTGAATCTCCAGCTTTTTCTCACAAGAGAGTCAGTACAAAACGGAAACTGCAAAGTACTGATCTCTTATTAGGCATTGCCATAAACAACTGAACACTCAAAAGAGGCAAAAGCATGGAGGTTGAGGAAACATCTTGGTTTTTTCCATTCAAGAACTGGTAGAAAGAGAAGGGCAATGATTGCTCTCTCCATATCCTATAAAATGGAGTTGAAGGCTCTTGGTTCAAGGTCGAAGGATTGTCAAGTTTTGAATACTTGTGAAGTAGAGATCATTGTTGTAGTGTGAAGGTCAAAGGTCAAAGAGGTTCATTGAGAGCTTGTAGATCAAGACATCACCACTTTGAGAGATAGAGAGATTGGAAGACTAAGGAGGGCTTGGTGCAACCGACGGTTGTAATCCTCCTTTTTACAAATCAATAGAACTGTATCTGTTTTGTCCATTCTATGCGTTGATATCGTCATTATTATTTAATCACTTATATAGCATGAGATGAATGGCTTAGATGTGCACAATTTAAATGTTTATTATATATTGGCTTAATTGATAGGAAATGTATGTTATGTTAGAAATTACACTGGTGCTTTAATTGATTGCAGGATCTAGATTTGGAGTGGGTGAAGGAGGAACGCTACTTCGCTACTTAGTGCTCTCCAAGGGACTCCGAGATCATTAAAGAGGTAATTCTCTATCTTTTTCCATCAAGTGGTTTTAAGTTAATATGAACATGTGTATGCCATCTTTGTGAACTGTACAACTAATCTTAATGTCTGCCTCGGGCACCGGAAATCCCTGAGAGGGATATATGATAACCAACAACCCAAGAATTCTACCCTATAGCAGAATTGGCGACTCCACTGGGGAGTTTCCCCATAGTTTCCGGACTATTTCTTTCCTCCTTTCTTCTTTCCTCTGTTCACCAATCCTTCTGACCAGTACTTATGCCTAGTAGACATTTCAAAAGCTCGCAGAGTTCAATCCTATTTCTGTTTAACCATTTGAAGAATTTTTCCCTAGCTAACGCTACCTCTATAGGTTTTCCAGTGCGTTAAACCGCTAGCTCTGCTTAAATACAGTGCGTTAGTATCTGGATTAACGTTGTCTTTACTCAGAGACAGTGCGTTACTCAGCCAAAATTTGTTGTTCACTGCTGTGATTTTGTTTTAGCTGCAGAATTTTTTGGCCATCAATATATCTCTTTGACTGAATCCCTGCGCTTGTTTACTAAGCTGGTATTTTTGTTTGTTTGCTCTTGTTTGAAAAGTTAGTGTCAAAAGAATTTACTTTTTAGAGAAGAATTTTTTTTTTAGTTTTTTCTGCATCTAGCTGAGTTAACTCTGAAATTTTCAGTTCATATACTGTTAAGAAGAGGTAGATAGAAGTTTGAATCTTTAAAGCTGAACTGAGTTATTTGAATGTTAGTGCATGGATGTTGAAAAGAAACCTCTCCTTGTAGAAATACTCTTCATCGAATTGAATATTTAGAGCATGTTTTCCATGGTTTCTTGAGTCAGAGTCTCATTACATTTCATATGTCCACTCCCCCTCTGCAAGACTAATAATCAAGTACACTAAGAATCAAGTGACAATAAAATCAATCACATTACTCTTTTTTGAGCTCACACAAACAATAGTTTAGGCTAGGATCTTGGGTTAGGATAAGTGAGAAAATTACCCAAGATCTCAAAACTTGAAACTAGAGTCATTAACGAGCGAAATCCTACTGCACTCATATTATCGAGACCGTTCCTTTACAAAAGCTCAGCGCGAGACAACACTTGGGTGCACAAGAAGGTAGCCCGCCTTCGATTGCATCTAGTGGGTGTGTTATATATTGGGTTTCCCTTCGGGGATGTCGAAACTAGATCCGGGCTCTAGGTATTCTGCCCATATAGCACACTGTCCTTGACTGTGGACCCCCCTGATGATGTCTGTGATTTGAGGTATCTTTAGTGGCCATACTTTTTAGGGACTTACACAAGGTGACTGGGACAGGCTGTCCTGGTACCTGAAACAGATGGACCCACTTTGTCTTCAGTCTTTAGGAGGGTACTCGTCTTCATGAGAGTGCTTACACCTATTGTCTAAGGTTCGAGCGAAGCTCTAGAGTGACCGTAACTGTACTTTCGACCAACCCTCTCTATATACTATTGTGATACTGGATTTCATCACCAAAAAATGGTGGTACTTAGACAGGGCACCCTTTTCTGGATGCTTGCTGATTGATTTTAGAGAGTCCTTTTTTCTTTTTAGGTGTGTGGTTACTGTCATTGAGACTTTATAATACATCACAATTTATTAAAATTGGTTAAAATTAAATAGGTCACCATGGCGTCCTCCGATCCACACCGTCTGTCTCGACGACAGCAAGGTCTACCTCCTCTAACTATTGAGGAAGAATTGAACCTTGGTGAACCCGTGCCTTCTACAGAAGAGTAGTCTCCTCTGACTAATCTTGATTTTCACATAGCCTCATATCATCCGAAATTTTCGGAGGACCCTTTCACGAAAGGGGTTGTACCTCATTACAATCCTCCGCTCACTGATCTGTCGGGGCCTGTGATAATTCAGATTCCACCACGCCAAGATATGTCTTCAGCTGCACAAACATCCATTTCACCACCAACATCTACTGGGTCGATGCCAATGGCAACCATCCCAGGCTTGCCACCATCCTCCCCGCCGGTGGTCAGTTCTATGCCATCACTAGGTAACCCCAGTAGTCAACATATACCTACTCCCAACCCTACGGTCATCACAACTATCAGTAGCTTACCGAATCCTTCGACATCTACTTCTACCGTGACCACGTTGGGACCCACGGTAGCTCCTCCCACGAGTATGACTACTTTGGTGCCTTTTAGCAACCCTTTTAGTTGGAACCCTTTGCTGAGTTCAAACCCCTTGGCCACTATACCAAGGGGCAGTGTTACCAGCACGCAGGTAGCAGGGAACATTTCGCTTCCCCTGCAATCCTTAGGAAAAATGGGACAACCTATTGTCAATACTTTTCCCTTAAGTGGTGCAAATATAGGTCTAGGGCCTATGTCATTGCCAAACTATGCAAGTAGTAGCATGCCTCCAGGTAACTCTATTGCATCCATTTGGACTAACCAACCCCAACCTCCATCTGGAATGGGAGGGCACTTTTATACTAGGGGCAGCCAACTGGTTGCCCCGCAATACAATATGCCCTATGGACAGCAATAGTATGTCCCTACTCCTACACCTATAGGAATTTTTTATCAAAGTCCCACTTATCTTCCTGGTAACACGTTGATGGGTGGACCCTATGGTATAAGTAGTCAGCCCATACTGCCTTGGTTAGATTCGAGGGAAAATCCACAATTGCCATTTTTGGCATCTTTGGACATTCCCGATATCCATAAACTAACTAATGACCCCATCAATCACAACCCGCTTTGGCCTCTAGTACCGCATAAGATTCCTTCGGACATCCTGAAGTTCGACGGGAAACAAGGGGACGACCCAGCCGCACACATCACTACCTTTCATCTATGGCCTGTGTTAGCACCCGAATTGGACCTCAAGTCGCAAAGGCAAACAGTGGTAACATCCTAAACCACGTCAAATTTTGTAGCTAGCCCTACAAGGACAGGAGAGGGCTCTCTCCGTAAAATAATATTCAATGGAACACAATAAATGGACTGATATTAGGCTAGATAAAATGATGGGATAAAAGGTTTAAATAAAATGAATGAATGAATGAATGAATTTCAGGGATGTGTGGGATATAAAGGGACAGTTGAAACCGGGAATTAAATCAGGACACAGGGTATTTCATGGGGCAAGATAGGTAGGAAAATTAGCAATTAAAATTTAATGAGGATGGGATGGAAAGACTGGTGCGGAGCTGAAAAGGGCACAATAAATGGATCCTTTTCAAACAGAATAAAACACACAGAGTATGAATGATTCCCCAAGGTAGAGCATATAGAATGGATTCTACCTTTCTATCTTGAAATCATTCAAAAGGAAATGTTTATGGATGAATGGAACACATAACAATTCACATATGAAACAAAGGAGAAAAACAAATGCTAAATCTCATACCACATGGATCCCACAAATCAGAGCTGCATCTCTTATTAATTCTTGTCAAACTGTACAATTTAGCGCAGAGATGTTCTTCCACACTATTCCCCTATTTTCTCCTACTCAGACCTCCTTACAAATGATTTTACAATACAATAAATAATCTGAAATGTGGGAACATAGATCCACAAAAAAGGGAGCTTTCCTAACAGCTGAAGAACTGAAATCCAATCATAGTAAAGAAATACAACAATCTACCCCTGAAAATGAGGGACATCATTACATTGACTGCTTTGGAGATTTGTTGTTAGGCTGTATAAACGAAAATAGGCAATCCGATGAACAGATTCCCTATTTTTTGCTTTTGTAGATATCTTCATTTTATTTTAAGCTCTCGTCCCTTGAACTGTTCCTTTGCTTTCCTTTATTTCTTTATTCTCTGACCTTTAATAAAATGTCGTAGAAATAGAACTGAATGAAATTATATGCTTTGTGAAGGGTAAGATGAATTTTAAATGGGAAAAAGGAAGGGAGATGGAGGCGGGACCAGCATATAAATTGCAATCGAAGTCGGAGCAAGAGCGGAGAGATATCATATAACAGTAATCGCAATCGGAATGAAACGGCGGAGAGATATCATTTAAAACATAGTGCAATCGCAATCGCAATCGGGGGTAGAACGGGGTAGTACATTACAAATATTGCGATGCGATGGGGAGAAAGCCTTTGTAATAAACAAAGTGGCGGAATTTTCACCTTTACAAAGGAGAAATGGGTTTTATGATGAATGGTGGAGGATTTTAATGGTGGGACCGGGGTATAATCGCAATCACAAATCGGGCTCGGGAGTGGAGCGGAATGACATATATAGAATTTCTGATGCGATTGGGAAAGGGGAATGGGGAAAACCTTTATAAAAACGAAATTAATACAAATTTTGAGTTTACAAAGGAGAGAACCCTTTATATTATAAACGGGCGGAGTATCATACGATGGGTCCCAAGGGTTAATCGCAATCGGAATATCGAAGGGGAGCGGGGGTAATTGCATCGGGAGGACAGAATTTGCGATGCGATCGAGAGTTGCGATGGAAATACTTGCGATCGGAGGAGGGCGCGATCAATCGCATCGATGGGATTAGATCGGGGGTGCGATCGGGTCGCATATATAACATTTGCGATGTGATCGGATCGGGGAAAGTTGCGATCGGCAGATTGCATTAGAGATATTTGTGTTTGTCTCATCGAGGCATACAAAAGAACTTTGTGATCTGCGATGATGCGATCAAAGGATTTGCGATTTTGAAAACATTGCGATTGTGATTTATAACAATAAACTTTAAACTTTACGTTATAAAGTTTTATTATATGCATAATGGGGAAGTGGTTTATACGGGGGGGGGGGGGTTTATATATATGATATAACTTTATAAAGTTTATGGAGTATGGTCAGGGAAGTATTTAAGGGGAGGGACTTTGTAATATGAAGTTCTTTATTATAAAGTCCAAAGGCATGGACGAGAAGTGGTTGGGTAATAAAATCGCATATATATATATATATATATATATATATATATATATATATATATATATATATATATATATATATATATATATATTTTTAAAAGATTTATAATGCGATATTATAATTGGAGGGGGGGAAAAGGATTTATAAAGGAATATTAAACTTTAATAACACAAAGTTTAAAGGGAAAAATGGGGAAATATGGGGGACTTAGGGAATAGAGGGCTTTTACTTCACTTAAGCATAAGATTCAATTCAGAAGTCAGCTCTGAGAGTGTAGTATACCGTTGGAAAGCTCTTTCCGGGCTCTTTCTGATGGATCTTCTTGGAAGATGATCTGGCACTGAATATGCTGCGGAAAACTTCTCTGAAGGCAGGAACATTACTTTTGTGGAGATGACAGCTTCTGAATTGTGACTTATTACATACGATGATATAAAATTACATAACGAATGATAATAAAGGTAAACTATCATGTTTTCACCTCAAAACATAGTTTTGAGGTGAAAATTACATCAAACTAAAAAAAAATTCTCTTTGATTCTTCCTGGTGCTGTGACATTGGGCTTATTTGGCTTCCTCATGACCTTGCTAATATTATTGATATTTGACTCATTAATTTGACCATGGTGAGACCCTAGAGACTAATGAGACCCATCCTATGATCTACTAATATGATTTAAAGAATAAAAGTGACTAATGACTAATACCATAGAAAGGAAGATCAGCAAGTATCTCATGAGGGAAAATTGATAAAACAATACTACCATCAAATGAATCCATGACCTAGCGGAATGGTGAAATTTATTCGGTATGAGACACCTAATATGCAAATGCAAAAGAGCAGTTTTGATCACTGATGGCAGTATGACTAGACTGACACTAACAGTATATATCCAATTCCATGGTGGATGATAGTGTCTGGCTTCCACTGTTTCCCCGCGCCCTTACAGGCAATGCCGCCAAGTGGTACATTGAATTTCCATGCGCCGCCATCAATACTTTTGGCTCTTTAGCGATGGAGTTTCTAAAGAACTTCCAATTACCAATTAGGTTTGAAACTGGTACGGAACTATTAACCTCGCTGCACCAAGACACCGCCACCCACATCTCCGATCACATTCATGAATGGAGACGTAGGAGGAGGCTAGTCAAAGCGCCAATCCCGGATAATCTCTTAGCCAATTGGTTTTGCAAGTCTCTTTTACCCCACATATCTAAATACATTGGCCTTTCTGGTGCGGTTACAGAAGATCAATGTATTCGTCGTGCCCAACATTTGGATTTAATCTATTCATAATCTGGCACATTATACGATCTACTCCCCCATGCCCCTGGTAACCCAAATCCTCCGGCCACTCAGAAAACCGAAGCACATGCCGACGGTCTCGTTGGCACAATCTCCGGTGTGGCCACAAATCAGTCTTGGGGGCAAGCCTCCCAGCCATCTTCGGCTGCCACCGCCCCTCACCAAATGACTACTCTTCCTACTGCTAAGGTGAATTATGTGCAAACATCACAAAAACCTAGCGGGAAAAATAAGAAGAACAAGAAAAAGACATCTTCTTCGGAAGAGCAGTCGGATAATCAGAACAACCCTAATCAGAAAAACACTGCCAAAAATGACAAAGGGAAGGATAAACCCATGAAATTTCCTTGCAAGATCTGTGCGGAGGACCAATTGACATACAAATGTCCTCGGCTACAGGAATGCACCGATTTTATTGCCAACAAGGATTTTGGGCGAACACCTGCCGTTCTTCATAATCCTTTCCCTAATCAGCAGCAGCAACATCAACACATGGTTGACAATCCGCCACAACCCCATCAATGGGGCAATGGTGGTTCACATCCTTCCGGTGAAGGACCATCCGCCATTTATAGCATTGAGAGTGTTGAACTTCAAACTCGAACCAAGCTTTATGAAAATCATACCATAGATGCTCAAGAACCCGGTACTAGTTCAAATCCACCACTGCCCAACGATTTGCATATCGAACGGCCTACTGCTGACCCTGTGATTCATCCCCCCAAAGGGACACTTCGACGCACGACTCATAACACCTCTGCATGTGCAGCCCAAAACTACAACATTGTAGAAGATTTGGCGCAGGCACCGTCAGCTATTTCTGCTCGCGAAGTATTACAAACCTGTCCAGCACAAAGGAAAGCCTTGCTTTCGGCCATTGGTGGAATAGACCCCCAGGATTCCATGCTAGCTATCTTTGATATGGAAAAATCTAAACCTCCCCTCTCACACCAACTTGCATTCCAGGTGCAGGTTGTGTCGAAAGGGAGACCAATCCATCGCACTGTCATAGACGAAGGTGCTTTGACCTGCGTTATGTCACAAGCTTGCTGGCTCAATTTAGGTTCTCCTACCCTCACCCCGCCATCAAATTCCCTAAAAGATTTCAGTGGCAGGTAGTCTTGTGTTTGATCAGGAGTCTTCATCATTGGCTCCTGGTCGAATGATTCTACGAGTGTTCGACTTCAACTCATTTTATTCACACTCGCTAGATTGTACTGTGCATCTTCGGGACCATCATCATTATCGGTGGGCACCTTCGCGTCTGTTAACATTTTTCATTATCGACTGGTAATCAGACGATTTCTCACATGTTTGAAGACAGATCCTTCATTCACATGTTGAGAAATATGCAATTTAAGTGAATCGGTGGTCAAGACCTTGGGGAAAAGGTTACATCATTAAAGTTGTGTTTCCTCCCCCAAGTTGCGATACTGTTTATGGAGACAGCTTCTTCAGCCTGATCCTGTTATGACAGACACTTCCACATTGTGCTTATCGGCGGACAGATTCTTCATATCTCTATTCTAGAGAAATCATGTTTTTTAAGCTACTGAGCATGGGAATGCCCGACTCAAGGCAGATACTATATTTTCTGACATATGTTGTTGTTTCAGGTTTTCCTCAGTCTTTCAATCTCTTTATCTCTACTACAAACTTTGTAAAGTATTTTGGCCATCATCTTCGTCTCTTACCTGACACTTTAGGGGGCATTTGTTACAGGTCAAAACACCTCCTCATCAGCTCAGAAGAGAAGACAAATATGGAATGAATACAAAGACCTAAATTAAACCTATTTCTGCCAAGGTAACGCCTCTCTATAACAACACAAGAGCGTTATAACGCAACTGATCAGTGAATGGGCCGTGTTAGTGGCTAGGGAAATGCTCTGTTTACACTAGAGGGCAGTGTTACCCGTGTTTTAAGTTTGAAACAGGAAAAACCCGTGGAGAATGATTTGACTCTCCAGTTTTTTCTCACAAGAGAGTCAGTACAAAAAAGGAAACTGCAAAGCACCAAATCTTATTGGGCATTTCCATAAACATCTGAACACTCAAAAGAGGCAAAAGCATGGAGGTTGAAGAAACATCTTGGTTTTTTCTATTCAAGAACTGGTAGAAAGATAAGGGCAAGGATTGCTCTCTCCATCTCCTATAAAATGGAGTTGAAGGCTCTTGGTTCAAGGTCAAAGGATTGTCAAGTTTTCGAATACTTGTGAAGTAGAGATCATTGTTGTAGTGTGAAGGTCAAAGGTCAAAGAGGTTCATTGAGAAATTTTTGATCAAGACATCACCACTTTGAGAGATAGAGAGATTGGAAGGCTAAGGAGGGCTTGGTGCAACCGACAGTTGTAATCCTCATTTTTTATAAATCAATAGAACTGTATTTGTTTTGTCCATTCTATGCATTGATATTGTCATTATTATTTAATCACTTATATAGCATGAGATGAATGGCTTAGATGTGCACAATTTAAATGTTTATTATATGTTGGCTTAATTGATAGGAAATGTATGTTATGTTAGAAATTACACGGGTGCTTTAATTTATTGCAGGATCTAGATTTGGAGCCGGTGAAGGAGGAACGCTGCTTCGCTACCTAGTGCTCTCCAAAGGACTCCAAGATCATTAAAGAGGTAATTCTCTATCTTTTTCCATCAAGTGGTTTTAAGTTAATATGAACATGTGTATGCCATCTTTTTGAATGGTACAGCTAATCTTACTGTTTTCCTCGGGCACCGGAAAGCCATGAGAGGGATATATAATAACCAACAACCCAAGAATTTTACCCTATAGCAACGAGCTACGATATACTTACGTATGTGGAGTGAGGTATGACACTCGGAATGTATCATAGACAATTAACGACAATTGTTATGTTTTACGACGCCGGAACACGTCTCTAGCCTAAACCTTATATATGGTATCATTATGGTTCCAATTATTTTTTAGGTAAATTGATGTAAATTTTAAGTTGACCTTCTTTATCAATTTTCCTTTCAAGGTTCACCGCGATGATTTGATGGAAATTCCTAAAATGCAAACTAAAATGATAACCAAACTTTTAAATTTTAGCTTCTTCAATGAAAATCCTAGCTACTAAAGGGAAAGAGCAATCAGTTTTGAGAGAAAACAACAAAGAGCACAAACTAATATGTAGCTTTCCTAATTTGTTCCTATGCAAAACACACAATACACTATATGCAAATGCATGTTTTTCTTTTCAGCCCCCTTAATGTGAATGCAAAAAGGAAACTATATGCATCAAATCAACAAAAAACAAATGCTTTCTTCTTTGAGAAACGATGAATTTAACAACAAATTCTCTTTTAGGAAAAATGAAGAATGGAACTACAATTTTTCCTATAGGAAACAAAGAATTTAATGAAAATTTCCTTTATGAAAACAAATGGATCTAATGCAGAAATAAAATATTTTGAATTTTATTTTTCAATGATAAAGAAAAACACTTAAAGAGACATTGAATAAACTTAATTTTCAAAGGAGGAAGAATCAGGAAAATTCACTGGTCTCTATGAGGTATCAGACAATTGAAAACATAGCAAACAAAAGTCTGAGTATGATGGCAATGAAAAATTAAAAGGGAATTTGGTTGGGTAAGGGGGAAACGCAGTCTCTAAAGGGAGACAGTGCATTGCAAAGCACCCCGAGTGGGAGACATTGCTATGCAAAGAACTATGTCTTGACCAACAGTGTGTTGGGCGCAGCAGAGATTCAAAATTCAAGCTACATAGCACACTTCTAATGCAATTATTTGATTCAAAAGTCTAATAATTGACAATAAATGCTATTGGGTGGATAAGAAGACGCAAAAACACCAAGAATGATAAGGAAACTCCCCAGCAGAGTCACCAATTTGTTATGTGGAATTATGAATTACGGATAAAACAGATAAAACAAATTCCCTAAATGTGGTGCTATGCATTTAGAACAACAGATCAAAGACTTTGCAGACACTTTCTCTAAGAGTTAATAGACACACAAAAAGATATAGGAACTTACATGTGATCCAATAGCTTCCTATTCTCTTTCTATCACTTTTGTTGTAGCTTCCAATCCAACTTAGATCGCCAGACTAGTTCATGCAAGTATAATCACTAAATAGCAAAGAGATTGCAATATACAGATGCCTATTTATGTTAATCATTTAAATCGATTAAACATGAAACATATATATCAGTTAAGAATCCATCATATGAAAATTAGAAACATAAACAGATACATACATGGGAAAATGAGCAGCAATCTTTATTAATGGATAGAAGGGGGAGGTTACAACCAGCAATCGATTTGATGTCACCAGCTCCAGCATCATCCCAGCCTCATCACAATAAACATCTCACCGGCAGCATATCACTCTTATCACACACCTAATTGAGAATCCAATAGCATTTCTTTACCAAATTTCTTCCTTCCCTAGCACTAGGATATATGCTCAATTTATAGGAAAACTGAAGGTAGTTTCTCAATCAATGACTTTTTAATAATAGGCAAGACATGTTCTGAAGCTCAGAGGTGTTATATGGACACATGGATTCAAATTTTGACACATATGGACTCTTCTAGAAGGCACTGCCCATGTGGAGATTCTGGAATAATGAGAATTTCGCTCCCATTTGACCAATGCACTCTTGAATGTTGGGAAGTGCTTTGCAGAGCACCCTTGAATGGAGGGAGCTGCATATGCAAAGTAGTTAGTCCCTTGAGAGGCTTCGTTGGTGAACTCATAGGTGATATAACATATACTTAAAACTTTGGAAACCTTGCAATGGAAGTCATGAATGGTTCGTTCTTATCTTAGGGCATGTAGCAACTGAAATGATAGGGGATGATATACCCTATTTCATTGGTCCTGGGGATGATTTCTAGTTTTACCAGGTCATTGGTAATGATTCCCAAATTGACCTATAACAGGAGAGTTGGTAACGGTACGCATTAGCTCAGCGGAGGTCTCAGGTTCAACCCCTGCCCAGTCTTTCTAGTCCTTCACCAAAATTTTTAATATGTCGTGAGTGGGACACATGGCAGCCCCAAGCTGAGCCACGTACCTCCTCCTCATTGTCCTTCTAATAGCCACTAAAAACTTTCCAACACAAAATTAATACACACTAACCAAACTTTGCCACTTGGAAGCCAATCATTCACCAGAGAGATGGGTTGACCAACCTACTGACCTACCCAATAAGCATGCCACGTTAGCAATATGGACTACTAACTAGGATCCCTGGCTGCAATTTTTTTTCCAAATTTTCTCATTTAGGAAAATGCATAGAACTCATTTTTGAAGCCACACGAAGTCCATTTCGTGTGAAACGAGTTACGCCATATTCAGAGCAATGAACACTACGCAGTTTTTTAGGTTTCGTGTCATTCTAAGACCTTTGTTTTTTAGCATAATTCTAAGAACCTGATCATCAATGGAAATCTCGAGGAACTATTAATAGAGGAAGAAGTGCAAGAGGAAGTAGCACAAGAGGACAATGTTCCTTGTCTAGAAATTCACAATTTGACTTAAGGGGATCATCCCAAATTAATTGTTGGGGATGTGAAGGACCAGATTTTCAGCATGATTTTCCATAATACTCTTCAAATGTAATGCATAGAGTAGGAAAAGAACCATCATCAAATACCGAAGGCAATCATAGAATCCATGCAATAGTCAACAATCATTAGGCAGAACATCAGTCCAATGTAGTGGAATCCTCGGGCACTATTAATGGCATAAAACTCAAAATTTTATTTAATACCGGTGCTACTGATAGATTAATTTTTTCATATACATTAAATAAATGTGGTTTGGCATCTTGCAATAAAAACTATTTCAGACAGGTGGAAATGGCTTCGAGGGAATTTCAATCTGTAGATTTAAGTGTTGAGCAATGCAAAGTTGATCTAGGAGTTTGTTCGACTCAGTTAAAATTATATGTCATGGCCCTAGGAATTTACGACCTCGTCATAGGGATGGATTGGTTAGAATTTCATCAAGCATGGGTAGTTATGAGCCTCAGTATTGCAACAATAAAGTTGCAACTAATGAGGCTACCAACTTTAATTATCAACCCAGGGTTAGTAAAAACTTAAGAGGTATCGGCACTATATGTGCAGCATAAAATGTGTCATTATTTTATTGATATGATGTAATGGAGGAAATTTCATGAAATTAAAGCCTAAACTAATTGCAGAAACGGAAGTGTTGATTTGAAAAGAAATTAATTCTAGGAAAGAACAACAATTTTAGATTGAAATCCTAAGAGCATGAATTCAAATAAAAAGACCTAATATAATTTACGAAAATGAATGTCTTAAGTGGTGTTTTCTTCCTTAATAATGTATTTAGGCCCTAGGTGTTATATGGAATTCTAATCTATGGATAAACTAGTTTTCCCTGAGTGTGGTGTTCCTTCACTCAGAACAATAGAAGAAAGGTAAATGTTATTTTCTCTAAAATAGACAAAAAGATAGAAGGGATAAAGACCTACTTGTGATCCTTCGCTCTCGTTACTCTTCTATTGTCATTGTCGTCACTCTTGATCTAGCATAAACCTTATTGATCAATACCTATAATCAAATACAGAAGACAACAAACGACATACAAATATACATTCTATCTACCTTAACTAAATTGAACCAATTAACTTTGATAATGCATTCACAAGATATAAGTGCATATATGAGAGAAAGAACAAATATCTTTATTGAAATAATAGGAGGAGTAGATTACAACCAGTTGATCAGTTCTTTTTCAACCTTCTTAAACTCCATTCCATCCTCATCACACCAAGCATCATCTCAGCAGCATAACAATACTTCATCTCTCAATAATTTAGAATCCAACAGCATAACACTACATAAATTTCTTCCTCCCTTGCAATTTTATAAGTGCTCAATTTATAGGGAAATTGTAGGTAGTTTATCAATAAATGATATTGAATGGATTTCTAATAATAGATGAGAAATGTCTCTAGGTTCAATGGTGATGGATGTGTTAGTCATCAATATTTTTCAACTATTGATGATGACTAGTTTTTAAAGCCAAGTTTTCTAGCAGCTGATCTCCAATTTGTCAAATTTGTCAGCTAGAAAACACCCATAAACATTTTTCCCTCTTACCTCCTCAATCAGCCTATGATGAGAAAAACCTAATTTTCAAGCCCTATCCAGTCTCAGTCATACAAACTTGTCCATCAACTCCAAAGAGAATACTCCAAATCTGTCAAAAGTCTCCCCTAAGTTAGGTAGTGGCGCTTTAGGCGATCTTCCCTGGGCAAACTATCCTAAGCCAAAAGAACCTCTGTCTAAAAACCAACCAGTCATAGATGACCTTCCTATTCTGCAAATAAATCTTGATGCACCCTTAAGTCGCGCCACTAAAGAGTTTTGATGTCTCAGCAATGTATATGCCAAAAGCCAAACTGATACTAGGTGGATTTACAGTGTTTCAATGTCTTTTTCAAAGCAGAAGTGTACCAGTGTTCCAGAAGACATTATTAAACTTAACATGAGAAGACAACTACTTCTCATGTGGTTTTGAGCCTGGGATGCAAGTACCAGTCAGAAAGGTATTCCAATGAGCTCCTGCAAACACAGTCAAAAGGTTAGTGACTTATGACTAACAAGTAATACTCTGTAGATATTGGTCAGGTTGTTTCTGATGTCTAAATATGCATAAAGGTATTTTAACAATAGGATTACATATCTCAGATAATTGCCCCTCATGGCATATTTTCAATTTGTCACTTTTTATTTACTTAACTATGAATAGGCACTACAAGGAAAGATAACATAGTTTGACAAAGGGATGAAATAGCATCACTGTGTAAAACCTCCTCCAAACATGAGCAGAGGGTTGGATGACTGTGTAAAACCTCCTCCAAATATGAGCAGAGGGTTAGGTCATTGGTTGAAAACCTCCTTCATTTAAAAGTAGAGGGTTTGGCAATGTGATAAAGGCCTCCTTCATTTAACAAGTAGAGGGCCGGGAATAGAGGTATGCCCTCATTTAAAGGGCACAAGGCTAACAATGATGTACACAACCTTAAAAACTTGTTTTCCACCTTTTTCTCCAATGGATGAAACCACTAACACAGTAGTGGTGTCTCAAGGATTGATTATATGGTTTCACTGATTGAAAGGCAAAGTTTAAGTGTAGTGGGAAAAAATTGGGTGATTATGAGTAGAAAATGTTGTTAAGCATATGGCCAAGTAGTGATATTTTGATGTTCAAGGAAGCTTTGCTTTTCCTGTCCATAAAGGTATTTTTCAAAACTCATTAAATTGACAAGAAGGTAGTCTAAGCCTTTCTTCTTAAGGGGACTGTGCAAATAAACACATAGAGACAGTATGTGTGAAGAAAAGAGTATGGCATGTGTTTTAAATTCAAGGACAAAATTCAAAGAAAATAAACATGCCACTGTCACAAACAAAGGCATTTTTTCTATAAAACATGTGAAAATACCTTGCTATTGCATATGATCGTAGGAAAGGTCTTTAAAGGATTTACTTTTTGATAAACAGATGATTGTAAAACTTAGGTGAATGCAACTAAGTTTTCACCCACAGTCAAAGAGAAATATCATGATAAGGATGCATCAGCACTCTTTGTTATTACTCCAGAGCAGTTTTCCTTTTAAGGATAGAAATGAAAAAAAAGGTGACAGGGTTATTTTTCTAAGTGAAGAAATAGTGAAAAGACAGTGAAAGGGGGTCATGTCTTTGGTATCCTAAAAAGGTTGGCCACAACACTTTATTATCAACTTGATCAAATATGGGCCCCTTTAACGTCCTGAAAGTCATTTGAGTTTTGTTATAACAAAAGAATTTTTCAAAAGGGAATTCAAACCCTCACAAGTATGTTCAATAGGTTGTTGGCTTTTTCGTCATTTAAAGGTGGATGAGACGGTTGCAAAGTCCCACTGTGAAATTTCAAAACACTAACCAAGTGCTCCCCTAGCCGTTCATTGGAGAAGCAAGTGATTTCATTGTTTTTCAGAGTTTTAAGGGCCCTCAAGCTTGTGCGGCGCGCCTGTGAGCAAAAATACACAGCGTCTACACTGTGGCGCGGCACGCCTGTGCCACCTTTCACACACTGCCCGAAGGCCGACCCGACACCCCTCACAGCGCGACGTTCTTTTCAGTGTACGTGTCGCGCCTGTTTAAAACATCCAAAATGCCTTCAAAAGAGTCTTGGGAGCTACTCAATTCATCACACAAGGGCCATAAGCATTAGTCAAGGTATTCGCCATTGCTTCTTGCTGGTTTTGAAATTCTAAGGGGGGTATTGATACCGTGTTTTTCCAAGACAAAAACAGTGATTGGAGAATGGAGTTTTTGGTAAAAAATCAAGGTTGTTTATTGCTATGATTGCCAAAGATCGTTACAGTAATAGGTAGGGTGTGTTTTTATCAGTTTGAAAGGGCCTAAATTGCCTTCAAGAATAGTGATAAACCATACACTAATTACTAGACAAATAAGCAGAGTTGTAGAGGTTTCAAGTTGCTGTAAGGTGTCCTAACAGTGGTAAAACAAAAACAACCCCTATCTGCAAAATCAAGGGGAAAACAGTGATCATAATTTGAAAAGCTTTGTCATTTTAAAGTACTCTCTGTATGATGAAATAGTGAACATTGTGCAGCCTCTATAATTCCAAAAACAGAGTATGCTGTGAAGGTCTTTTGAATCAATTGGAGGGTGTCTTGTTTTACTTTGTGAAAGAATAGTGAAAAACAAAAGAACATTTTTTGGGGAAGTGGTGTTTTGTTTTTGTCAAAACACAAAAGTTCCTTTTTTCACCAAGATACCATAAACTCACCTTCCAAGACTTTTCCCAAGCACAGTGATAAGATTGAGTTTGTTTCATTTTGACAAATACTTGTTGTTTGGCATAAAAGAGGACAAAACAGTGACTTATAAGGAGGACAGGGTGTGTTCTTGAGAAGCCATTTCAAAGACCATTTGAGACAACTTGTTTTTGTAGAAATTTGCTGAATAATGATTAATTATCCACCGATACTATCCTGATCACATATCAATTCGAATTCATATGCAACACATAATCTCTTCCACTCAGATCATCACACATGCGGAAATAAAACAAGCGATAGCACATCAATTCATCATACACATTAACAAAGTATGTATGGGGAAAGCTTATAGCTGAAAACCCCGCAGCTATTGTGTATATTATAATGGAGAAAACATGTAACAAAATAAGTACAATACTCCTCACAAGTACTCAGTACTTTCTCATAAAGTTACACACAAACTAGCTTGGTTTTGAACAAGTCACGGGTTCAAAACACATCCACTAATTG
Source organism: Pinus albicaulis (assembly GCA_034641835.2). Classification (NCBI taxonomy): domain Eukaryota; kingdom Viridiplantae; phylum Streptophyta; class Pinopsida; order Pinales; family Pinaceae; genus Pinus; species Pinus albicaulis. Next base: position 1,470,720,563 of record CM076572.1, on the reverse strand, counting down.
CCTGCCTCTATTGCGCAATCATGGCCTGTCTAAATAGAGATCCAAGGTTCGAATCTCCTTGGCTTGATAGCGCAATCATCATGGGAAATTTCCTCCAAGTGTGGTGCAAATCTCATGCACAACTGATGTCACAACTGATAGCTGTACTCACCCTTTCATCTACCTCTTCCACTGGTCTCCACTAAACTGTCCATGCACTGTAGTGAACTGATGTGTTCTTGAGTTGAATAATGAGTTACTAATTAATAAATTAAATAATATTTAATTCACTCCACTCATTACTAGTTGATTAGCTAGTTAAACTAATCTCAACTAGTTCAACTAAGTTAAACCGAACACAACTCCACCAACTGTCTCATCAACTCCACCAAACTTCTGCCACTGAAGTCCTAACCGAAGTCAACCATGCATGAGCTCACCAAACCCTTAGGAATAGCATAATTCCTCTGTCGTATGCATGAGCCACTTCTGTAGCTCGAACTGAAGTGCTCCAAGAGAGTAAACTGAAGTTTAGAGTCCAAATATTATTAAGGGTAAATAATATTTGACTTCCCTATTTTTAGGATAGGCAGTCTAAAAATAGACTTCGACCTATAGGTCAAAAAATAGAGGTCCATATATTTTTACCAACATGACCAATACTCCAAGAATAACATACTGCAACCCCTGGACCATGCTCCATATGTCTAAAAATAGACATAGTCTAAAAATAGACTTTGCGCCAAAAATAGCCTGCGGGCCCACTTAGTGAAGGCGACTTCATTTCACTAAGCTCCATCATCTTGCTGCATTTTCAACACTCCCTCTCAGCAAGATATGGATTATCTACAACCCCTATCCTACCTCTGTGGAATTCGAACTTGCTCCTGGTGAGCGCCTTCGTCAAGATGTCAGCATCCTGATCCTCCGTGGGAACATATGAAAGCATCATGATTCTCTGCTGAACACAATCTCTGATATGATGGTACCTGATGTCGATGTGTTTGGATCTATCATGAAATAATGGATTAGCCGAGAGTTTAATGCAACTCTGGTTATCATAGTAAATCACTGTAGGCTCCAAATGCAACTTGAAAAATCCAACGAGGATCTTCCTCATCCAAATAGCCTCGCATGCAGCCAAGCTTGCTGCCATGTACTCGGCCTCTGCTGAACTGAGTGCCACGGATCTCTGCTTCCTGTTGTACCAGGAAACTACTGTCGACCCAATGCTGAAAACTCCTCCAGATGTGCTCTTCCGGTCCGTTGGGCTCCCTGCCCAATCTGCATCAGTGAAGCCAGAAAGCTTCGCTTCATCCTCCTGTCTGTACCATAGACCATATCCCGATGTGCCTCTAATATAACGCAATACATGCTTGCCTACCTTCCAAAAGAGCTTGGTAGGCTTAACCATAGCCTGCGAAAGCGGGTTAACAGCATAGCATATATCGGGTCGTGTATTGACCAGATACATAAGCGACCCCACCAACTGTCGATAGACAGTGGCATCCACTACCTCTGCTGAAGTAGCATCCTCCTTCCTCCAACCACCAGGAAGAGGAGTGTTAATAGGCTTGCAGCCTTGCATGTTGAACCTCTCCAGAATCTCCCGGGCATACTTGCCCTGAGAAACAAACAGTCCTCCGCTGCGCTGCCAAATCTCCAATCCCAAGAAATAATGAAGGATGCCCAAGTCCTTCATCTCAAACTCTCGTGCAAGATCCTCCTTGCATGAAAGTATCAACCGCTCATCACCCATCAAAATCAGATCATCTACATACAGTACAATGATCAACAGCTTCCCCTCCACCACAATCTGGTACAGGTTAGGATCCGCCTCACTCTTGGAGAATCCAAGCCCGGTGAAGTAGTTGTCTATCCGAGTGTACCAAGCACGAGGTGCTTGCTTCAGCCCGTACAGTGCTCTCTTGAGTCGGCACACATGCGACTCACTGCTGAAGATCTCGAAACCTTCAGGTTTCTCTATGTACACCTCCTCCTCAATAACTCCATTGAGGAACGCAGTCTTCACATCCATATGATGGATGTGCCACCCCATCTGCACTGAGAAAGCAAGGATCGTCCGTATGGAAGAGTACCTTGCGACAGGTGCAAAAGTATCCTCATAATCGATCCCCTCGATCTATGAGAAGCCACGGGCGACAGATCTCGCCTTGTACTTCTCCACACTCCCGTCAGCTGCCTACTTCACTTTGTAGATCCATCGCGAACCCACTGCTGATTTCCCCTCCGGTCTTGGGACAATCTCCCATGCACTGTTTCAGATGATCGAATCATATTCTTCGATCATGGCATCTACCCATGCGGGTTCCTCCACAGCTTCCTCAAAAGAGGATTGCTCCGTCACGACACATTGACTCACAAGAGCCATGTATCCAGTGTACCGATCCGGTGACTGGCTTTGTCTGTGCTGTGCTGTAGGTGGTCCTACAACCTTCTCTGCATCTCGAGCCAGTCGCTCAGCTTATGTAGTGTGCATGCGCCCTCTGATGGTTGGCGCTGCATGGGTGGTTTCTTCCACCTCCTGAACTTCCTCTTGTGGCTGATCCACATCCGGAAGCTCCTCCTTAGGAACTAACAACTCCTCATCTGCATGCAAGTGTAGCTCCCTCTCAAGTGAACACTGCATGGCTTTCTCCTCCTGAAATTTTATATCCCGTTGCACAACAGTCTTTCGACTGTCTGAAAAATACACCCGATAGTTGTGAGGTGTATCAGTGTACCCCACAAATATTCCAACCTCTGCGGTTGGATTCAGCTTCCTTCTTTCATCCTTTGTCACATGCACGTAGACAGGAGAACCAAAGATCTACAAATGGGAAATATCAGGCCTCTTGCCAGAATAAGCCTCCTCTGGTGTACTCATGCCAAGAACCTTGTGAGGACAACGGTTCTGCACATACACTGCTGTATTGCATGCCTCAGCCCACAAGTGAAGGGGTAGGCCCCGATCATGCAACATCGCCCGTGCAGCACCCACGATCGTTCTGTTCTTCCGCTCAGCCACCCCGTTCTGCTGTGGGTTATGGGGTGCGATGAGCTCTCTCCGAATCCCTTCTGCGCTGCAGAACTCCTTGAATTCAGCCGAGATGAATTCACCACCGTTATCACTCCTTAGAGCAATCACCTTCTTCCCCCACTCCTTCTCGACCAGTGCTTTAAACTCACAGAACTTCGCGAATGTATCGCTCTTCTTCTGCATGAAGAAGATCCAGCACTTTCGAGAGAAATCATCATCAAAGATCACATAATACCTGTGCTTTGCTGTCGAAGCAACTGAGAAAGGACCACACACGTCTGTGTGAACTCTCTCAAGGATCGTCGTGGCGCGACTATCCTTCTCGTGAAAGGTGGCTTTCACATACTTCCCTAAAGTACACCCCTTGCACTGATCTGACTGCGCAAGAGTGCCCTTAGAAAGCCCAGTAGAAATCTGCTGCAGGATCTTCAAAGCTCCATGGTGAAGGTGGCCCAATCTACTATGCCAAAGTTCACCCTCATCATCCCGGCTCACCACTTCTCCCGCCTTGCATGCCATTGCTGCGCAGCCATCTACTTGCAACTGATAAAGGTTCTTGGTTCGAACCCCTATCTTCTGGGTCTCTCCAGTAGTCTTACTACGCAGGAAGGCTTTTCCTTCGCTGAAGACCACATCATACCCTTTATCTTCCAACATCGCCACAGAGATCAAGTTCTTCTTCAATCCAGGTACATGCATGACATCCTTCAATACAAAGGGTTTACCAGACTCCCTCTGAAAGGATATGGTACCGATACCAGTCGCACTGTATCTACCATCATCGCCCATCTCGATGTGCACACCCAAATCTTTGTCCTCCAGATCTGAGAACAAATCTCGATCTCCCGTCATATGAAATGACGCACCGCTGTCCAAGAACCACACCGATCCCATCACACTTGAAACCAAGCATGCGATCAGTGAAAAGTCAAGCTCGAACTATGAAGCCAAAGCCTCTCCATCTGCAGATCTTCCCGCTTGCTTGTTTTTCTTCTTCTTTCGACAATTGGTAGCATAATGTCCGTGATCATGGCAGTGAAAACACTTCACTTTTGCCATATCTTGGTTCTTGCCCTTTGCACTGGAATGAGAAGTTTTCTTACCCTTCCCCTTCTTTTCTTTGGTAACCAAAGCGCAATTTTCTTCATTAGCTCCCTTTGATGAAGATCCATCCCGAGTAGTCCTCCTTATCTCCTCCTGCATGAGATCCGCCCAAAGGCGCTCCCATCCCGGCAGCTTCTCCCGACCATTGACACTATCTTGATATGAGTGCCAAGCCTTCGGAAGACCAAGGAGAGCCAGGTCGACCATGTCCTAATCTTTGACAGTCACCCCCACACTTCCCAGCTCATCTCTGCATTGAGTGAACTTCGTGAGGTATTTGACGATACTGTCGCCTTTCTCCATCTTGATGTTCCTGAGCTTATCTTTGAGCGCCAGCTTCCTTTGGTTGATCTTACTCTGGAATAGATCCGTCAAAGCTTTCCACATTAAATATGGAGAAGCCTTTCCATGCAGGCTGGATAAAATATGATCCTTGACGCCCTCCAACAGGATCCTTCGACATTTCGCCATCTTCTTTTGCCATGCTTCGACTTCAGCAGGATCAGTGGGCTTTTGGACATCCGTATCTACGAACTCCTTCAGACCATTATCTTCTAATACTGCCTCCATGCGATCCTTCCATGCAACATAATTAGAACTGCCTTCAAGAGCATATTCGAGTCGCAAACCGTTGAAAGACATTTTCAACACTGGCACCAAGAAAACAAAACTGCTGCAAAATTTCGAATTCCACCTCAAAGCTCAACCGCTCTAGATCTGTGAGAACAAATTATTTCTAGCACAGAGATTGACTGCAAGGGGAATTTACTAGACCTTTCACTTTCCGAAGAAAGATGAATCCGGAGGCTACCCGGCCCGCATGCAGACTCTGTCTACTGAAATAAGTTTGTAATCATTGTGATGATCAATCTCTGCTTCAATAGCTCCGATACCATGTAGAAATTTGCTGAATAATGATTAATTATCCACCAAGACTATCCTGATCACATACAATTCGAATTTATATGCAACACATAATCTCTTCCACTCAGATCATCACACATGCGGAAATAAAACAAGCAATAACACATCAAATCATCATACACATTAACACAGTATGTATGGGGAAAGCTTATAGCTGAAAACCCCGCAGCTATTGTGTATATTATAATGGAGAAAAAATGTAACAAACTCAGTACAATACTCCTCACAAGTACTCAGTACTATCTCATAAAGTTACACACAAACTAGCTTGGTTTTGAACAAGTCACGGGTTCAAAACACATCCACTAATTGCCTGCCTCTATTGCGCAATCATGGCCTGTCTAAATAGAGATCCAAGGTTCGAATCTCCTTGGCTTGACAGCGCAATCATCATGGGCAATTGCCTCCAAATGTGGTGCAAATCTCATGCACAACTGATGTCAAAACTGATAGCTGTACTCACCCTTTCATCTACCTCTTTCACTGGTCTCCACTGAACTGTCCATGCACTGTAGTGAACTGATGTGTTCTTGAGTTGAATAATGAGGTACTAATTAACGAATTAAATAATATTTAATTCACTCCACTCATTACTAGTTGATTAGCTAGTTAAACTAATCTCAACTAGTTCAACTAAGTTAAACCGAACACAACTCCACCAACTGTCTCATCAACTCCACCAAACCTCTGCCACTGAAGTCCTAACTGAAGTCAACCATGCATGAGCTCACCAAACCCCTAGGAATAGCTTAATTCCTCTTTCAGATGCATGAGCCACTTATGTAGCTCGAACTTAAGTGCTCCAAGAGAGTAAACTGAAGTTTAGAGTCCAAATATTATTAAGGGTAAATAATATTTAACTTCCCTATTTTTAGGATAGGCAGTCTAAAAATAGACTTCGACCTATATGTCTAAAAATAGAGGTCCATATATTTTTTACCAACATGACCAATACTCCAAGAATAACATACTGCAACCCCTGGACCATGCTCCATATGTCTAAAAATAGACATAGTCTAAAAATAGACTTTGCGCCAGAATTTGCCTGCGGGCCCACTTAGTGAAGGCGACTTCATTTCACTAAGCTCCATCATCTTGCTGCATTTTCAACATTTTTTGTCAGTCAGCAAAGAATATTCAAAACAAAATTCCTCCCAAGCAAGACAGTAGAAGTGGCCTTCACAGGAGGTTTGAGCCTATTTCAACTAAAGAGGTAAATGCTCATCCATCAATCCTGGTCAAATTTCATGAGGTTGAATGTCTAGAGTTTTGTCAAAGGGTGCAGGAGGTGAAAATCTATTCCCCTTTGACACATCTTTGTGCTTTGAGATTTCAAGGGAAACACTTTCAGCTGTCAGGCTTGGATTTCAAGTTTTCCCCTAGATCCATTTCCAAGGCCACCAAAATCCCTTATGTCGGAGAGAAGTGGTTTAAACAGAGCCACCTAGACTCATAAAAGTAAAAACCCTTTTTGAAGCCTGAGCATAGAGATACATGTCCATCCATCTTTCCCTTCTCATATCTGTTGACTAGTTATGCCCCCCTCATGAAGATAATCATGAAATACTTCACTTGCGAGGGAAGATTCTCCCGAGTCTATGCTTACCATGTCCGATTGCTCATGAATTTCACAAGAGCCAAATTGTTAAATCTCCTTTCTTCCTCCATAGAAGTATTGAAAAAATCGCCTCCACTGTTCAGAAAAGACCTCCTTCTCAGCAGACAGCCTGCCTCTTCCATCATTCCCTCATCAAGGTTATCATTCTTCATCAGCTTGAGAAGAAGGAAATCTCTTGGGATAATTTCATTGCACATCCGGATTTCGCCACTGTTCCTTCATTTCATACATCTCCTTCACCTTCCACTCACCATCCGTTGCATTCTTCAAGTAGGCCCATTCCCAGGAAGCTCAAATTTCCCATAATTGGTGAGGAAGAAGAGCATGATGAGGATGAGCAACAAGATGAGGAAGGGTAGCATGATGAAGAGGAGGAACAACATAATGAAGAGGAGGAACATCATGATGAAGAAGGGCAGTAAAGAGGAGGAACAACAAGGGGAAGAAGGGCAGCAAAGTGAAAAATATCACAGTGAAGAAGGGCATGATGAAGAAGAGCATGATGATGAGAAGCAAAATGAAGATGAACAACAGCAGCATGATGATGAAGTAGGGAAACAAGGGGAAGAAGGGTAGAAAAGTGAAAAATATCACAGTGAAGAAGGCCAGCAAAGTGAAGAGCATCACAGTGATAATATGCAACAAAGTGATGAAGAGCAGCGCCATGAACAAACTCAAAAAAGTGGCAAGAATGATGAGGAAAGTAACAAGGGCAAAGAGCCAATAGAGCATGTGCTAGCTGCCTCTCCTAGGCAAGGGGCCATGCTTTATTCTCCAAAAGTGGCCAAGCCCCGGACATCAAGGAAAAGGGTGCCTAAAACTATAACTCCAAATGTTACTAGGGCCCTTCGAAGCAAGGGGAAATTTCCCAAGTAGCCCATTGTCGAATTACCCAAGAGGAGGAAGACTAATAAGGTCACCCAAAGCAAGGGAAAGGAGAAAGAAGAAAGCAGCCATGAAAAGGAGAGGGACTTTGACATAATTCAAATCCAAAGTGATGATAGCAACAATGAGGCCCGAATCCTAGAGACTCTCTTGATCAATAGAGAAAGCCAAATTGATGCTTTGAGGGCAGATCTAGAGAGGGCTAGAAACTTCAATCACTTTTTTCAAATTCAAAATAAACAGATGAGTGTCCACATGGTGGTATATGAGACACGGGCCATCAAATACAAAAAAGAGGCCTCCAGGGCACAAGTTAGATTGGAATAACTCATGGGCGAGTTCAATGATAGTGAAGATGAAGATCAGCCCAGAAGAAAGAGGCCAAGGACCATGGGACTCAAAAGAGCCCTTGAGAAACAAAAGGAGGAAGAAGTTTCCCTTCTCCAATCTATTCCTCTCACTACTTTGTTCACCCAAGAAATAGAGAAAAATCGAGAAGCATGGCTCGAGAGGGTGAATGATCACTTGGAAAAGAAGTTTGAGAAGGCCAATAGAGATTTAGACCTTCAAAGGAGGATGACCGGGCACTATAAGAAGCTCAATCAGTTTGCCCGACGGAAATTGAAGGCCACACAGGAAAAACTCAAGGAAGCTCAAAGGAGGCACCCGGCACCAAAATTGAAGAAAGATACCTCAAAGCTCCAAATTTTGGCCTCAGCTTCACAACATGTTTATGAAAACCCTTGAGGGTCATGATCGCCAAAATTGGGCGAAATTCAACAAGTTTTGGTTTTTTGTCATTTTTGAGTTTTTGGCTAAAAATCATGGGCATCGCCATTTCTGTTTGGGGCATACTCAAAGGATGAAAATGGTATCCTTGGATGCCATAATTTCAGGGGAATATACTCAGTGATTTTCAGATCAATTGAAGATGATTTTCTCCCCCAAAATGGCGAAAAACACTCACTTTTTCCACACTCTGCCTCGTTTATCAGCAAGGTATATTTTTTCGGTTTTTACACACATGTCAGTTTTTGATGGACTTCTAGTGACCCATTTGGGTAGAAATAAGAATTTTCAGAAAATATACATTAAGAAATTTCCAATGAGCCATCACGGGCCTCATTTTGACATCAGGAAGGCCTCCAAAAGATGCCGGCAAGACAGAGGACTTTCTGCTGATATTTTTCTTAAGTATTTTTGTGAAAAATGTACCTTTCTAAAGTGACTTTTCCTCATGTGCGTTTAGCTATTTTTGGGCATGATTAGTTATGAAAAGTCAATATATTTTCCTTTTTTAGCATTTTTGAGATATTTTATTAGATATTTTGTGCCTTGGGATTTGCAAAGCCTCAAGGACAAAATCATATATTTTTGATGGGCCAATGACATTGCAAGTTGCACTAGGAGGTTTTCCCTCATCTTGGCCTATGTATTCCAAGAGAATTCGTTGTAAACAAGGCTGAAATTGATGAATATAAGCAATATATGGTTATACAAGCTTGGAAGAAACACTTGTCTCATGCATTGGATAGTTTCTTGAATGTTTTTGGATGATGAAGGAGGTCTGTTGTTGGATTCCTTGACTTGGTAAAATGGTATAGTGTTCCTCTCTGTTATGCTTCTTAGTTTTCGTTAATAATTCCATGTTCTTGCTTGCTATAAGACAGTAGAGAATAGATTTGAGACATGCCCTTGGAGGCACCTCAAATTTCTTGTTTCTTTATAGCTTCTATGTTTTCTTCCTTCTTAGTCATATCAAAGAATCCTTGATTGCTCTTTGATAACTGAAGAAATTGTTTGTTTGTTTCATTTATGGTTTTATGCATGCTAAGTATGATTCACGGTATGCCCTGCTTACTCATGGCTAGTCATAGCTCCACCTCTGAAACCTTTCTTTGATTGTTTTATTGTCATTTGTTGAACCAAAGAGGTCTTGTACTGATCTTGCCCTTTGCCTAAAACTATGCAATCTTGCTTCAAAGTGCCCAATAGCTTGAAATACTATGCTTAGGCATTTCCTCATAGTGATTTGAGTTGTTTGTTTGTCTTAAATGTATTTCCCCAAAGTCTGATAGCAATTTCCCAAAGTTAGAGAGTCATATATCTCTATGTGTTGCTTGAATGTTTATTTATATGCATTGATCAGTTTAGAGTTACATCTCTCATGATTAATGGTTAGCCCTACCATGTTTATGTCAGATATTAAACTATTTATGTTTGAAATCCTTTGTTCTTCACAAATTTAGCATCCATCCCACTCCATTTTACCCAAAGATCCATTTTACCTCGAATCAAATCGGCCCTTCAACAACCTTGTATCACCATCTTAAAGCTTTCTTGACCTTTTCGACCCCATAGCCCAGTTGAACTGACATCTTTTTACCTATCTTAGTCCTTGATCAGTTCATCCCTCACAAACCTAAAAACCAAAACCAAGAAAACCTACTTCATAACTAGCCTAAAATCAGAAACACAAGAAGCAAACACACAGATATCCCTTACACAAATAGAGAGAGCCCTCTCTGAGTTCAGGAAGGCTAGGTCCTTTGGCTCCAAAGACTGGCTTGATGTTACCTTGTCACTTGGCTTTCCAATCAGCCAAATCACGGGACCTTAACAGGATGAACACATGTATTCAAATTATGACACCTATGATCTCTTCTAGAAGGCACTGGACATGTGGATATTCCCAGAATAATGATGATTTCTCTTTGAGGAGATCGACGCACCCTTAAGTGTTAGGAAGTGCTTTTCAAAGCACCCTTGCATGGGGGTAAGTGCTTTTTAACGCACTTAGGCCCATTTAGAGGAGCGTTGATGAGTCAATGGGTCATTTTAACTATACTTCAAACATTGAAACTCTCATGAATTACATTCATCAGTGGAATGACTTCTCTAGGGCATGTAGCAACTAAAATAGGGGACGATAGACCCTGTTTGTATTGAATTAGGGGATGATAGACCTTGTTCATAATGGTATTATGGATGATGCCCAAATTGACTTGTAACATCTGCCCCCTAAAGCATGAAGTCAAAATAATGATAATATTTGGATGAGATGCTTTATGGTGTGATGAGTAGGATTTGAAGCAGATGGTGACCTGCATCAATTTGCAATACATTACATCATGATATCTTGTACATATTGGACATAAATTTTTGAGTGAGGCATACCCATGCTCAGCCCATAAACTATCATAACATGTACATTGTAATATTCCAAAATTAATTGGAATATTAAAGTTTTGTTTTGTCACTTAGATAGGTGAATAAGTGGGTAAGGAGGCCCATAAATCGCTTTATAAAGAATAAAACCACTTCTCATATGAATGTGCATCATCATTTAAGCTTAATAAAGCACCCTAAGGTGTGAACAGGGGCTAGATCATGTGGAATAGGTCAATGTTGACCAAATCAACAACGTTGTTATGGAGATCATGGAGGATTAATGGAGGACAACACAGTCATTTAGGAGGAGTGTATGCATGAGAGTAGCTCCTTTAATGAGTGGGGCCCAAGGTGAGGAAGCTCACCAAGCATAAAAGGAAGAGGATGGAAGCATTAGAAGACATGGATTTGTATTATTTATTTTGATCTTTTTAGATCTAGATTTTTCATGTGACATACCTATGCATGCTTTTGTTGTTTAGCAGGGTCCGTTGTGCTGTTTAGCACAAGGGTATTTCCGAGCGTAAATCCCACCCTCATTCTCAGAGGACTTAGATTTCCTACTCAGGAGAGTTTATTTTGAGCTTTATTACCACTATATGGCATTTGGCCAAGCTTCAGTCTCATATACAGCACAACCTATTCCATATCTGTGTTGTGTTGCAGGGTTGTAGCAGTGGAGGGTTGTAAAACCCCATTTCTAAGCTTGTTTTCCATTGGATGGTTCATCCTTTCGTCAGGGAGGATTTTGAAGAATTCCTTGGTGCATCATTTCCATATTTTTTAGGATTCCAAGTAGCTACCATCAGCTACAACGCAGTTTCCCTCAAGGATTGCACTATTTTACAGAACAATTGCAGCAGTGGGTTAATTGCCCTATTTGGAGTGCTTGGGTTTCCTGTGTGGGGATAAAAAATTCATTTAGGAGATCTATTGGAGGAGGATCATCCATCTCATATATCATATCAGACACCTCCTATCACTGATTTAGTTGCAATGATTATTCATACCTAGGTCCATATCTGCTATTTTTGTATAGTGTGTATTTCTAGAAACCTTTTATGGGTTATCTTGGAAATTTGTTTTGGAGCATAAATCTCTATTCCTAACACTTTTGGAACCTTGTATCAGCAACAATATATTTTTCTATATTTCAGCTATTACTCTCTCATAGATAGAGCAGTTTTGACATTCCATCTTATATTGTATTAGCATCATTTCAGATTTAGGTGTATGGTTTCAGGGGAGGCTTGTTTGCCCAACTTGAGTGATCTTTTCCTCAAGTACTTTTACCTATTTTTGCTATTATAACCATAACGGAATGTATCTATGGTTGTCTCATGTCTTGATCTATTTATATTTCTGCATAATTCCAGTTTTATGTCTTGTATTGCTACTCTCCCAATTTTGGGATATTACAGTGGTATCAGAGCATAATCTTGGCTCAGCCTATGTACTTCAGCTATTATGTCATCTAAAGAGGCTTCACGTAGAAAGGATGAGATTTTTAAAAGATATGGAGGCAATACTCCATTATTAGGAGGAAAATAATTCTCAAAACTTCTTCTTCAAACTATGCAGGACATTAACGGATACATTAAAGAGATGAGGATGGAGAGACATAGAGATTCTCCAAGAGGGCTTGTACATAAAGAAAGCTCCAGTTCTTCACATTATGGGTGTGAGAATTCAGCTTCACCATCAGATCTACAACGTGGTACCATGCATACATTCCTAGGAAGAGAACAAGAGGAGAGATATACACCAGAGGAGGAGACTCTTGGTGACTATCTCTAAGAATATGAATCTCAGACTAGAAGATTTAAGGAGCATCTAAACTTCCAAGGGTTTTGTCAAATCAAAGAAAATAGAAGACCTAGTAACCACAATAGAAGAAGAGGGTGCATGCAACACACTTTGGGTAGATTATTTCTACCTACTTTTGATGGGTCACCAAAGTGGACAGCTAAGGCCTAGGTAAAGAATCTAGACACATACTTTCAGTTGCATCAAGTTTCAGAAAAGGAGGCCATTAGAGTAGCAGCACTGCATCTTGAAGGTGAGGCTTATGCTTGGTGGTTTTATGAATCTTCTTCATTGAATAATGCAAATATATCTACTTATGAAAATTTCACTATGAGGTTAGTGAAAATATTTGATCAAAGACATTCTGAAACTTCCTTGGGTGAGCTAGCCAAACCCAAGAAATCAGAACCTTTGCATGAGTTGGAAGAATCCATGAAACCAACTCTATTTCATAATATTTTTGAGGGGGTTAAAAATTTGCAAGATGCTTTGCCAAGGGTAAAAGCCCCACTTCAGCAAGAACTTTCTTCTCAAGAGGAAGACATGAAGATTCCTCCTTCAAGAGGGGATCAAACCAAAGGGTCTCTTAATGATGAGGTATTCTCCAATGGTGAGGAGAAGGAAGGAGAAGAGCTGGAAAGAGCCTCCAGCACTGTAATAGTAGGAGGAGATCCACCCCCATTTAGAGATGGAGATAAATAAATTTCTTCAACTAGAGGATCTCTTGTAACTTTGCAATAAGTTCCAAATAATCTCACATATGAAGATAAGGAGCAGCATGTGTCTATGTTGATAGGCAATGAGATAAACCAATCGAGGAAGTGTGTTCCAACATTGACCACAGTTTGGGGAACATAGACCATGATATATCACTTGTTTGTGACTAAGACTCTTGACGCCAATATGACATTGGGTGTGCATGGGTTGATTACATTGGAGAAGAACACCTTAAATTGTGAGATCTTTCAGAAGGTAGGAGAAGATGAGAAGGAGGGTCAACATCAAGTGATTGTGAACATACACACCCATTATTTTTAGGAGGTTTATGCATAGAAGCAGGATGAGTATTTTCACAGTGAGGGCAGGGATAAATCAGTCCACTCACATATATAGCCCACTCTAGGCCTTGATGTTTCATTACATGGAGGCATTCCACCACGGAGACGCCCTAATTGGAAGATGATCAAAGAGTTCTCTAAAAATGGTGCATCATTGATATATTTGGATAAGGAAGGAGCCTTATTAGGAGCTAGCATAGAGCAAAGAACATTTTATGGGTTCAAAGGAGGGATGAGAAATTTTCTGATTTGGACATTTCCATTTCCCGCTCAACTATTTGTGCTGACAGATGATGATTCAAGAATCTATGATGGAAAAAGCATGGTGTCAAAGGGCTACTCCATAGCTTTGGAGCAAAAAATGATACTTCCACACATGAGGAAGATTTTTGAATATGACAAGAGGTTATTGACACCCTTGCATGCATTGGCCAAACTAAGGAAGTTTTGGATGGGTAGTACCTTCCAAGAGGAGGTTGACCTCCATGTACTTCAATCTTGTCTTGGGAAAGATCAACTGAAAGGGAGGCAGCTAAGGTGGGATAGTGGTACTCCAACATGTGGCTTTGGCATTGAGAATGTAACAGAGGAGAGCTATGATATGACAGGTGCTTCATTTCAGATTTCAAGAGCGTTGTCAATGTTGGGAAGCGTAGATCCATATTGGGAGTCCCAACTATTGGTGGAATATTCCAATAACCTCTTCACATGTAAGGTTCTTGATGGAAAAGTGATAGATGGGAGGTATAGAGTGGTTGATGGATTCATTTATTTCCATGATCATATCTACTTGAATAGAGACTCCAAGCTCAAGAAGGAGATTCTACATGCAGCATATGAAGCACTCTTTTCAAGACATGTAGATTTAATTGAGTCTTATCACACCATCATGGAGGGATTCTATTGGGAGGATCTCAAAGAAGATGTGCACCAACATATCAGGAGATATGTACCTTGTTTGATGTATGAGGAGGAGATAAACCACCTTGCAAGGTTGTTTCAGTCACTTTCCCTTTTTATGGAGAGATGGGAAGGTTCATCTATGGACCTCTTCACCAAATTGTCTACAATATATGGTAAAGATTGTGTTTTGATTCTTATTGATCAACTAACCATGTATGATCATTCCTTTGCTATACATTTGCAACACATTGCTCCACAAGAGAGCAAGCTCTCTTTGGATTTCATGGCCCTTTTGGGACTACATTCAGTGATGGGAATGGCCACTTTCTAGAGGAATTTGGGCAAGACTTGTTATGCTTGACTCATATTCAGTTAAAACCTAATGTCCTTTACTATTTTAAAGCTTTTAAGAAGCTTATGGAAGCAAGCAAGTGGTTGGATGGCCACTTATCATATCATGTTTTGAGACAGTAAGAATTGAACAACACTGGTCTCACTTGATGGACTATTGTCACCATCCAGTAAGTCAAATGAAACTTAGTCCATGTTTCTTTTGGATCCCATATGGTGAAGACACTCTATTCAGTATATGTGGGATGGATTGGGCAAGAGGGATTCTTGGAACCAAAGAGTGGGATCATGAGAGTCCAAATGCAATTTGGCTTCTTAATGACCACATTATTACAGCCCAAGATCAGCAGTTCCATATCTATCATAAATGGAGAGAGAGACAGTGTGATTTGAACAATTTAATCTCTTGTTTTCAGCCATGCAGCCCCTATACATTGCAGAAGCAAGGGATTGGTGATTTTTTCTATGAGCTACCAAGGATGGCTCACTTTGTTTGGATGATAGCATGGAGATTGGAGTTTCTCATTGGGATTGAGGCACCCCACATTTATCATCTCTCATGCCTTGAGGAGGCCAACGAGCAGCATATAATTTTTTTCCATATATCTCCCACTTCCTCATGATGAGAGCTATTTGGTTTATCTACCAAAGGCTAACTTCTATACTTGGGAGGAGACATATCCATTGGAGATTTTGCAGTATCCTTATAGTTTCTTGAGGACAAGCAACATTTTGGAGGGGAGGACTGTAATATTCCAAAATTAATTGGAATATTAAAGTTTTTTTTTCACTTAGATAAGTGAATAAGTGGGTAGGGAGACCCATAAATATATTTATAAAGAATAAAACCACTTCTTATGTGAATGTGGATCATCATTTCAGCTTAATAAAGCACCCTAAAGTGTGAACAGGAGCTAGAGCATGTGGACTAGGTCAATGTTGACCAAATCAACACCGTTGTTATGGAGATCATGGAGGATTAATGGAGGACATCGCAGTCATTTAGGGGTGTATGCATGAGAGTAGCTCCTTTTAATGAGTGGGGCCCAAGGTGAGGAATCTCACCAAGCATAAAAGGAAGAGGATGGCAGCATTAGAAGACATGGATTTGTATTATTGATTTTTATCTTTTTAGATCTGGATTTGTCTTGTGACATATCTATGCATGCTTTTGTTGTTTAGCAGGGTTTGTTGTGTTGTTTAGAAAAAGGGTGTTTCTTAGTAGAATTCCCACCCTCATCCTCAAGGGACTTAGAGTGCCTACTCAGGAGAGGTTATTTTGAATTTCATTACCACTATCTAGCATTTGGCCAAGCTACAGTCTCATATACAGCACAATCTATTCCATATATGTGTTGTGTTGCGGGGTTGTAGTAGTGGAGGGTTGTAAAACCCCATTTCTGAGCTTGTTTTCCATTGGAGGGTTCATCCTTTCATTATGGAGGCTTGTGAAGGAGTCCTTGGTGCATAATTTCCATATTTTGAAGGAGGCCAAGTAGCTTCCATCAGCTACAACACAGTTTCCCTCAAGGATTGCGTTATTTTAGAGAGCAGCTACAACAGTGGGTTAACTGCCCTATTTGGAGTGCTTGGGTTTCCTATGTGGGGATAAACCCTTCATTTAGGATATCTATTTCAGGAGGATCATCCATCTCATATATTAGATCAGCCACCTCCTATCAGTGATTCGGTTGCAGTGATTATTGAGCCCTAGGGCCATATCTGTTATTTTTGTATAGTGTGTATTTCCGGAAAACTTTTCTGGGTTGTCTTGGAAATCTGTTTGGGAGCATAGATCTCTAGTCCTAAAAATTTTGGAGCCTTGTATCATCAGAAATATATTTTTCTATCTTTCAGTTGTTACTCTCTCATAGACAGCATAGTTTTGACATTCCATCTTATATTTTATTAGCATCATTTCAGATTTAGGTGTATGCTTTCAGGGGAGGCTTGTCTGCACAACTTGAGTGATATTTTCCTCAAGTATTTGTACCTATTTTTGTTTTTATAATCATGAGGGAATGGATCTATGGTTGTCTCATGTCTTGATCTATTTATATTTCTGCATATTTCCAGTTTTATGTCTTTTAATGATGCTCTCCCAATTTTGGGATATTACATACATAAATCATAAATTCATCTACAAATATAGACATGCCTACAGATATAGGCCCATTATTGGATGACCATATGTATGCAAATCCATCGTACAGATGATGTGGTACAATTCCTAAAATCACAACCTGGATAGATGATACTAGATCTGAGGTCTTCTATCTTGCTTACTCGATCGTTCAAGTACAAGTCTAACTATGTGAACATGTGATCTGTAGTTGAACATGGGAATACATCGTCTCATTAGCAGTCAATGATGAGAAACCAGATGCGAGCGAAACCACCGTTAATTTTAATGGTTCTCAAGGTACTGCAGTACAATTTGCAAGGCGTGAATAGATGATTTGATGTCGAACACCAAACAAAATCTTTCGGTCGAGGGTCTGTGATGTCAACCTATAGCCGGAAGCGAGAAACCTATAGTTGATGTAAGCAAGTTCCAGGGCACTGGAAAGATGTTTCTAAGTCAACTTCTTGGGTGATGATCTGATGTCATAGGAAGCGACTCGTCCCAAATACAACATGAAACGAGAGTAATGATTTTGGAGAAAAAATGTGACTTGATGAAGCAATGTTCAGGGATGGCGGTCATAAAAATGAAGGTTTATGAGTATTGCAGAAGATGAGGAATTACTGGATGACTTCTCTTGAACATATCAGTGACACTGAATGGATTGGCAGCATTGACCCAAGACTGAAGTGATGGATGGTATGATAGACCATGTGTATGATAGACCGTCGAGAATATTACCGAACCCAAAGCCATGGAGATGAAGTGAAAGTTTCATGTTCAAGAGCGACCTGCTACCATAAAGTGTTTTGTTCTTTTTCCCCAAATTTTCCCCACTCATTTTTTACTAGTACCTCTTTATTTTTTAACAAGCTTGAGGAGGATAACATATGCTTGATCTATAATTTGACCCTTCGGGTGAATCTATCGTTATTTGATGATTTAACAAGTCTAGAGATAGTGAAACTCGATCTTATCATGATCAGACAAGTCTGTCTCTATTTGATGTTTTAACGGGTATAACGACAGTGAAAACTCGATCCTTTTTCATGTTTAGAGAGTTTAAATAAGGGACGAAAATAAAAATCCATGAGTCCTTTTTCATAAATTTGTAGCTCAAGTCCAAAAAAGTGTAAAATAATACCTGAGAAAACCTCTTAGCCATGTTCGACTAAGGTGTTCCTTTTTTGTAAGTAATCTAACTCAATCAAGAAAAGGGTTAAACTTATACTGAGTAGATCTCGTTTCATTCCTTTTACGACCTTGAAAAGACAAGTGCTCAGAAATATTTTCACATTAACAAAGTCTGAAAAGAGCTAAAAGAAGACTCCAGGAGGTTCCTTTTTCACATTTAACAAAGCTCAAAAATTAGATAAAAGTGCACTTTAAATTTATTTTTCATGTTTAAAAAAGATCGAAAAAAAATAATAAACTTATGCTTTGAATTCATTTTTCATGTTTAACAAAGCTCGAAAAAATAAATAAAATTGTGCTTTGTGGTTTTTATTTTTCGTAAGTTTTAATGAGTCTGAAAAAGTGAATAAAATGTACCCATATGACTGAATTTCAATTTAATTTATGAGCAGGAAAAACAGAAAGAACTCAACATTTTCATGTGTTTTACAAGGATGAAAAGATAGAAAAATAAGCTCGGGATTTTCATGAGTTTAACGAGTCTTGAAAATAATAACCGAAATGGACTCAAGATAGGTTTAATTTTTACCCAAGCTTGAAATAGATTAAAAAACTATGCTTGAAAGTGGTTTCATTTTTACACAAGCTTGAAACAGAGAAAACTATGCTTGAAAGTGGTTTCATTTTTACCCAAGCTTGAAATAGAGAACACTGTGCTTGAAAGTGGTTTCATTTTTACCCAAGATTGAAACAGATAAAACTATGCTTGAAAGTGGTTTCATTTTTACACAATCTTGAAACAGAGAAAATTGTGCTTGAAAGTGGTTTCATTTTTACACAAGCTTGAAATAGAGAAAAATATGCTTGAAATAAGTTTCAAAGCCCCCCAAGAGTAATCTGAAAGAGAACATGCCCCCCAAGATTCATGCCATTCACCTAAGTAGACTATTGGTTACTAATAGGTGGATAGAATGAAGTTTCATTTACGAGATGAGATGAAAGACTTGACTTAACTAGGAGAGGATTTGTTTCATTTTTTAACGATATTGACACATGAAAAGAACTATGCTTGTGATGGTCTGATTCGTTTTTTAACGAGGTTGACACGGTAAAGGAACCATCCTCATAAGAACCTATTCTGTTTTTTAACGAGGTTGACACAGTAAAAGGAACTATCCTCATAAGGACCTGATTCATTTTTTAATGAGGTTGACACAGTAAAAGAACTATCCTCATGGGAACCTGTTTCATTTAACAAGGTTGACATAATAAAAGAAATATCCTCGTGGACTTGTTTCATTTTTTAACAAGGTTGACACAGTAAAAGAACCATCCTCAAAACCTAATTCATTTTTTAAAGAGGTTCACACAGTAAAAGAACCATCCTCATGACCTGATTCATTTTTTAACGAGGTTGACACAGTAAAAGAACCATCCTCAATGGGCATGTTTCATTTAACGAGGTTGACACAGTAAAAGAACTTTCCTCAAGACCTATTTCATTTTTTTAATGAGGTTGACACAGTAAAATAAATATCCTCAAAGGAGTTTGTTTCATTTAACGAGGTTGACACAGTAAAAGAACTATCCTCAAGACCTTTCTCATTTTTTAACGAGGTTGACACAATAAAATAACTATCCTCAAAACCAGTTTCATTTTTTAACGAGGTTGACACAGTAAAAGAACTATCCTCAAAGGAATATGTTTCATTTAACGAGGTTGCCACATTAAAATAACTATCCACAAGACCTGTTTCATTTTTTAACAAGGTTGACACAGTAAAATAACTATCCTCAGTGGGCATGTTTCATTTAACGAGGTTGACACAGTAAAATAACTATCCTTAATGGAATCTGTTTCATTTAACGAGGTTGAAACAATAAAATAACTATCCTCAAGACCTGTTTCATTTTGTAACGAGGTTTACAGAGTAAAAGAACTATCCTCAATGTTCACCCAGCCTATCTATTTTAGAATCATTGGGAATCTTCCTTGAGTCAGATGAAGTGGAAGATATCATAATGAAGGTATCTATTTTTTCAATTTCTATCGATGTCGTAGATGACGGTAATGAAAAGGTGCCCATTAGGGAATGATCCTTAAATATTCCTACACCAATGTTCTGAGACTCGAGTGTCGTCGAAACATCGAAGATGCTATAACAAATATACGGGAAATGGAAATTCAAAAGAATCAATGGAAGCAGAGTCATTCAAATGATGAAAATATTGATATAAATGAATCTCCGGCCCAAAATGAGTGGGGGTCGAAGGGGTTTTCTCTTCCCTTATCGAAATCAAACCAGGTGGAATCACTTCACCGTCAGGCCCAAGATAAATTTCAAACGGTAAACTTTGTGGTAAAGAGGAAGACTCGACAATTACAGATGGCTGAGGATCAGACGGTTGCACCAGAACAAATTCTTGTTGTTCGACTTCGAGATCAACTACTAGATCGACTTCCAGTTGAAAAAACTGAGGTTCAGGATTCACTATTTCATTGGATTGAATTTTAGTGTCCTCAGGTAACTGTGAGATTTATATCTCGACAGTAGCAGATAAACCAGATCAGTCGAAAAGACTCGAGACTCAGTACTCAAAGGATAAGATGTCTCTGTTATATCAAATAATGTAGCACCAAGAGTTCCAGAGGTACCAGATTTGGTAGAACGGGGTCGGCTTCGCCGACCAAAAATGACTTCCGGTGGTAAAGGTGGTTTAAGCACAATTCTACGTGAACAACGAGGAAAGGGTTTTTCTTCTTCCATGATGACTGATTGATTTTAGCACAAAAATAGATAAACAAATAAAAGGGTGATACTAGGCAAAATGATTGCCAAGTAATTGTGAACTTGAGAATACCTCCTAGCGAACTAAGAAGTACAGGTAGGCAATCTCCCCGAATGTTGTGTTCGTTGTATCACAAGTTAAGAAGTGGCCGACTTGGTTACCTATGGATGGTAAGAAACCTAAATTTTTCATCCCAAATATACCCTAAGGTATGTGGAGGCCCAAGTCCATAATAGCAATGTCTAATGCGAAACTACACAGTTAGAGCACCCCCTTATACTTTTCGTACTAGAAAACCGCCCTATATACCCAAAGGTACATGGATGAGCTCTGATATACCTAGGTACGTGGAGTGGGATTTCACACTTAGAATGTATCACAGACAAGTTAGCGATAGATGCTATGCTTAATGACACTGGAACACGTCTCTAGCCTAGACCTCTAAATGTTATCGTTAATGTTACAATGCTTCCTTAGGTAAATTCAGATAAATTTTATGTTGATCTTGATTATCATTTTGTCTTTCAAGTTCACCACGAGATGTATTTAAAATTCCTAGAATGCAATTAGAATGATAAGCATTCATTTCGAATTGATTTTCGACAATGAAAAACTAGCTAGTAGGGATAGAGAAATCAGATAATTTGCAATCATCAATGAGAACATCTAAATGAAAATTTTCCCTAATCTATTCCTATACAAAACTCACAATCTATAAATGCGCATGCATGTTTTTCTTTTCAGTTTCCTTTAATTTGAATTATTAAAAAGAAACTAAATGCACAAATCAATCAAACAATGTTTTCTTTTTTTTTGAGAAATGAGGACTGAAACCACAATTTTCTTTCAGGAAATGAAGGTTGAAACGACAATTTTCCTTTTGAAAACAAAGAATTAATCTAATGAAAAATTTACAACTTTGGATTTAATTTGACAATGATAAAGAAAACAACTAATGAAACATTGAACAAACAACTATCCAAAGGAGGAATAACTGGCAATGTTTACTGGTCTCTAAGGTCAAACATGCATCTGATAATACAGCAAACAATAGGCTAAAACTGAATGCAAAATACAAATTATGAGATAATTTGGCTGGTTGAGGGGAAACGCACCCCTTAAGGGCAGACATTGTGTTGCAGAGCACCTATAAATGGGAAACAGTTCTATGCAGAGCATTGTACCCTAACCAACAGTGCGTTGGGCACAGCTAGGGTTGAAAGACAAGTAGTTGGACACACTTTCTTTTACAAAAATTCATTCAAATGACTGAGTAGATGAAGTAAAGTCTACTGATGATGGTTAAAAATGAAAAAAACACCAGAAATGATAGATTTCTCCCTAGTGGAGTTGCTAATTTGTTATGAGGAATTCTAATCTACGGATAAACTAGTTTACCCTAAGTTTGGTGTTCCTTCACTTAGAACAACAGAAGAAAGGTAAATGTTATTTTCTCTAAAATAGAAAAAAATATAGAAGGGATAAATACCTACTTGTGATCCTTCGCTCTCGTGCCTCTTTTATTGTCGTTCCAGTCACTCTTGACCTAGATGAAACCTGCTTGATCAATACCTGTAATCAAAGACAGTGTTATCATTATCAAAATTTTCCAAACTTGGTCAGTTTATACTTGCTCCTAAGTCATGGTATTAGATACGGTTTGAGTCATTTCTATGTTTTATAGGGTCTAAGCCATAGGTTACAAGTCTCATTTCATCACCAAATAAAGTGCATAAACTTTGCTTGACTCTTTAGAAGTCTCATACCACGTTTTGAAAACCATATTCTAAGTATTTTTCACAAAAAAATCGAATAAGCCACGAAACCACGTTTTTGTAGCGCGCTCAGTGTAAAAAACTGCTTCTACGCTATGAAAACGCTGGTCTTTTCGTAGCGCAAAATCCCGAAATCATACTACTAGCGCTACGAAATCGGGGTTTCAGAATTTTCGGTTTAGCTGTCACATCCATCAACTTGGGGTTAAATTTTCATGATTATGTTGTCAATCCACGATTATGGTGTCAGTCCACGAATCCTCCTTCACGCATGCAACCATCCAAATCAGTTATGAAATCATTATGAGATTCATTAGTGGTCATTTGTCATTGGTCCTTTGCAAATTTGAAAAGGGGTTGGTTATCATTGATTTTATCTCATGCAAAGAAAATAATGCATGCATATCTATTGTTGAAAGAGAAGCTCATGATTAGAAACTAGAGCTCTCTTTAAATTTTTCAAGAGAGGCTGAATTTCCAATCAAGTGAGGCAGAATTTTAAATCAAGCGAGGCTGAACCCAATTGATGTTATGTCAACAGTTTCGATACTTGCTAATCCAGTGAGTTTAAAAACAATTGCTGGCTGAAAGTGAATTTCTAATCAAGCGAGGCTAAAACAAATTTTCAAGCGAACCAGTTCATCCAACAAGGAGGTTGATTACAGATTTGCGGAAGACACAGGGTTTTCAGGAAGAAGATGACAGAAGAAAAAAGAAATCATCGGTCTAGTCACCGCCTGAGGATAGAACCCGAAGGTTTAGAAACTCTCACAAGAGATAAATATGTTGAAGAAGCCTTCAAGAAGGTAGGTTGTTGGAGGTTATGTGAAAAGCTTCAAGGAGGGCATAATCAGGTTACCAAAGAATTTGCTACCAACTTCACAGGGTCAAACACAAAGGTTGGTTTTCTCAATTTGCCAATTTCTCCTGAAGTTATATCAGCAATCACAAAAATTCCAAGAGGGGAGGAGAGATGGTTTAAGAATTTTAGGTTTGAAATGAAACCCTGCAAAATATTTTTGAAACCAGAGTTTATGGATATTGATTTTAACAAAGCTATGCCAAGAAGTTATGTCAAGGATGCATTTTCCAATCTGCTCTACAATAACCAAAGATACTTCACTTGCAAAGGGAGATACCACAAGGTGTACACTTACCACTTTAAGCTCTTATTTCATTTCACAGGAATAATCTCTCTAGGCTTACCTTTCTTTCTATTGTGAATTCTGGCCAAGATGGCAGACAAAGTACAGATGAAAACTCAGGCATGTGAAACCTCATTATTTCATCATGGTCTAGTCAAGTTAATAGTTTTGCATGAGCTTCAGAAAGTGAATAGAGAATGGTATGCATTTCTCTTTTTGAGTGGAATAGGGGTTGAAGGAATAGGTGCTAGCCCTCAAGTCAAAGAAACATCTTCATCAAAGACTACTGAACCTATAGAATAAAAATCAAGGAGGTTTGTCAAGCTTAAGCCCAGGAAACAGGTTAAGGAACCTATGATAAAAACATCACTGAATATCCAAAGGAATCCTAAATCTACACATAAAAAGAGAACTCAGTTTAAAGAGACAATTCAGTAACAGTCAACTAGTAAAAAATCTTAGAAGAAGTTGACTGGGAGTCAAAGGTCAAAGGAGAAGGGTAAGGCTGTGGTCACATATAAAAATTTGCAATTAAGAGGAGACTTCAATGATATATTACAAGCTATTGACATTGAAGATTCTCCCCTAGTTCAAGCAGAGTTCATAAAGCTGGATACAGGTGGCAAATCAAAGAAATTGAAAACATCCAAAAAATTAGACTTTGAGGATGAGGTGTCAGAGTTTGTTTTTAAGCCTAGAAAACCATTGACTAGGCAGTCTAAGAAAATGTAGCAGCTAGACATGGAGATAGACCAAATAGGAGGTGAGGATTCAAATGTTTTTGAAGAACCCATTAATACATCATCTCAAATAATTGAAGAAGACAGAAACAGAGTTTTTAATACTCAGAGAGAAAGGAGTAGTTATGAGGAGGTTAAAGACAAACTCAGACTTGCAAACATTGAGATTGATAAATTGAGGAAGAAAGTGAGAATGCATGTTGTAGAAAGGTAAAACTTTGAGAGGTTGAAAGGTCTGTGGGAGCTAGAAAAGGTTTCAAACAGTGAGTCAATTAGCAGTCAGGATCAATTCTTCATATGAACTGTCCCTGCAATCAAGGAAGAAAATTTCATAAGGATGGTTAATACAAAACTAAGAGCTAATAATAGAAGGCTTAAAAGGCAGGTTGAAGACCTTGAGATACAGCTAGCAAAGCCTGAAGATCAACCACAACAAAAATGAGTGTAAACAGTAAGTGACATCTATTAACACATTTTTGGGGTTATGTGGAAAGATTTCATTTTTGAAAACAGTTCAAAGTTGATTTTTGAGAGCTTATATATAACTTCAAGGATGGCAGTAAAGGTGGGAAACTCAAATTTTTGGAAACAAACTGTGAAAATATAGACACGGCAGTTTCGTAGCGCGCTACAAAACTGTTGTAGCTGTTTGATAAATTTTGCAAGTTTTCAAAGGGTAAAAAGGCATGTTTATTAAACCTTGATGCTGCTGAAAGATGTATAAAGACCATAAGTGAAGATCTAATAGCAAAACAAAGGAAAATTAAGATTCCAAGTAAGTTTTTCAAAGGTGAAGTTCTGCGCTACGAAAACAGCAGACAGTTTCGTAGCGCAGTAATGTTAACAGTTTTTGGCATTTATTCAAAGGTTTGTTTTGCGCATAGCTGGAAGGGAGAAGTCACATAAGTTAAATAAGACATTGCCACATGTTTTTGAGCACAAGTTGGTCAGCAAATGGTTTGAAGAAACATAAATGAAACATTATAGCTATTTTGCAGGGAGCATGTTCCTATCTTTCAGGGCAGATAAGAAGCAAATCATTACAGTTTAACAGCAAGGATATGGACATCGTCAAGGTCGAAGTTTAGGAGGAGAAGTTGTCAGATATAATATTTAATGCTTAGATAAGGTTGTTAAGTTATAATAAAGAGTTTTAATCCTAGTTGTGTTAGGACTCTAGAACAGACAGTTTAACTGTCAGATGTAATTAAAGTTTGTTTTAGCAGTTGATAGGTGTCAAGCTAGCAAATTCGAATTCCCTCAAGTGTGTGGAGAGAATCCAAGAAATGTAATGATGACTCTATAAGAGACAAGAAGTCGAATTGCATAGGGTTGGAAATTTTCATTAACAAGCATATTGTTTTGTTGTAGCAGAAACTGTGTTTTTATATTAATACATAGATATTGTTTTCATCACTCAGGATTCAGAAAGGGTTATGGTTGTGTGATATTTTCATAGTTTTCCTCTTTCAATTACTTGCAGTGGCATGAATGTATGTTACTTAGAATTCATTGAAGGTGCTCTAAATTCCTTCATATGTTCATGAACTGTGTTTATTTTCTGTCCTACTGTTCTTTGATGCATCTAAACCATGAAATTCCCTGACTTCCAGATGAAACTGATATTCGTGTTTTGTGAAAACACACTTGACTCCATAAGCCCAATATATGTTTGTTGATTATTAGTACGACCAATTATCCATTTTTATCCATTTTACTCATAGAGTTAGCCATCTAATCCTTATTTGAAAATCATAAACCTATTGAGAGAGCCCTCTCAGGTTGAGGAGGCTAAGCCTCAACTAAAATTCTAGTTTGAAATAGTTACTCAGAGTCTTCTTGATCAACAACCTATAAGGGTCTGATTTTGAGATAACAGACAGAAGACAAAAAAAGACACACTGGTATACATTCTATCTACCTTAACCAAATTGAACCAATTAAATTTGAGAATAAATTCACAAGATATAAGTGCATATATGAGAGAAATAACAAATATCTTTATTGAAATAATAGGAGGAGTACATTACAACCAATGGATCATTTCGTCGTCAACCTGCTCCAAAATCATTCCGTCCTCATCACACCAAGAATCATCTCAGTAGCATAACATTACTTCAGCTCTCAAGAATTGAGAATCCAACAGCATAACACTACACAAATTTCTTCCCCCTTGCACTTAGATAAGTGCTCAATTTATAGGGAAATTGTAGGTAGTTTCTCAATAAATGATATTGAATGGCTTTCTAATAATAGATTATACATGTTTCTAGGTTAAATGGTGATGGATGAACACATGTATTTGAAGTATGACACCTATGATCTCTTCTAGAAGGCACTGAGCATGTGGAGATTCCCAGAACAATGATGATTTGCTTCCAGGATTCTAACGCACCCTTAAGTGTCCGGAAGTGCTTTGCAGAGCACCTTTGCATGGGGGTAAGTGCTTTGAAATGAAATTAGGCCCAT
Source organism: Pinus albicaulis (assembly GCA_034641835.2). Lineage (NCBI taxonomy): Eukaryota > Viridiplantae > Streptophyta > Pinopsida > Pinales > Pinaceae > Pinus > Pinus albicaulis. The sequence goes on along the minus strand of CM076572.1, from coordinate 1,470,693,546 downwards.
TTAGAGAAGCATCGATGATTCAATGAGTCATTTTAACTATAATTCAAACATTGAAACTCTCATGAATTAAATCCATCAGTGGAATGACTTCTCTAGGGCATGTAGCAACTGAATTAGGGGATGATAGACCCTGTTTGTATTGAATTAGGGGATGATATACCCTATTCATACTGGTCTTAGGGATGATTCCCAAATTGACCTATAACACTAGGGGTTAGGATTTAAGCCTAAGAGAAAAAAACCAACCTTTGAGAGAAAATATGTTCGATTTTACACATGTTACAATAGTGTTACAGGCAACTCTGTTTTTGCTACAAGCAAGCCTGTTTGGGAAATAACTCACCGAATAACTAAGTAAATCAAATGAAAATTGTATGGTAAAATTTTTTTATTATTAAGTATGATGTATTAGGTCTCCATTCCAAGTTTAATATCTCCAAAATACCCTCGTTCACATGTGCTAAAAAAATAACAGAAAATTACTACTCTAAAATCTAGAAATTCAAGAACTAGTGAGCTAGTTAATCTATAAAATGTCTAACCTAATCAAGTGAAAATTAAATGGGGTGTATTTTGTTATCAAATTTAACATTATTATGACATAATCCAAGTGGAAACAAGTCAAATGTATCTCATTAACCCCTTCTAAAAAATAACATAATTTTACTGCTATTTTGCTACAAGGCATTTCTAGAAATCTTATATTCGTGAACTAGTAACCAAATCCAAGTAGCTTAATGATTAAGATGACCTTCCAAAGTTATTATAAGGATGAATAATTCTTTTTATCTTCTAAAAAATCTACAAAATCACTCACTTAAATCATCTAACTCAATCCTACAGCAAGAAAAACAAACAATACTAAAAATAGAAATATGCAAAATAGAAATAATATATTCATGTGAATAAGAAATGAAAAGAACATAAATAAATTGTGCAAGAGGGATCTGAGGCTCCTGGGATGTCCAACCCCAAGGAGTCTCATATTCCTATGGAATAAACCAAGCCTTAGAAGCTAAAAATGGCACCAATCTTCATTATTTAATCAGTCCAAGTACATCCCTGCAAGAAAAGAAAGTGGAGCTTCTAGAAAATAAGTTTTCTCCACAATAAGACTAAACAATACATGCCCCTAGAGGAAAATTTGAAATGGTACTTATACAAAATGATGCGGAAGCATTATCCTTGTGTTGGGAAACCATCTCCAAAAATAGAAGAAAAGAGATATCAACGCCTTGGAAATAAGCCACTTCAAGGGGGCAACCTCCAATACATTACATGAATGAACAATTCTTGGATGATACAAATTACAAAACCTCTTTTCTATATATAGGAGTCCATGGGGCCACAATGTAATCCTAGCCGACCTAACAATAATAATTTAAGGGCACAATAATAACAATATGGGGGTTACAGGGGTACAATAATAACAATAAGGGGGTTACAATAACAACAATAATGGACTATAATAGTAATATAGGGACCTAACATGCCCCTCTCCTTCCAAAAAGTGTTGTCCTCAATGCTTGAGTAGCTCTGGGTGATTCTGTATAAAATTCTCATCCTCCCATGCAGAATCTTCAATGTGTAAGTTCTTCCACTTGATGAGATACTCTGAAATTGATTGATTCCATAGCTGTCGAGTTCTTGTTTCCGTGACTGCTTCAGGTTCCAATATGATTTTTCCTTCCTCATCAAGTTCTAGAAATATTGTTTGAACTAGAAGATTTTCATCTATAACCTTCTTTAAGCATGAAACATGGAAAACTGGATGCACTCGTGAAGAAGCAGGAAGCTCCAATTTGTATGCCATAGTACCAATATTTTGCAACACCTTGTAAGGACCATAGTACTTTGGCGATAATTTATTATCCTTCTTTGCTTGCTTGAGGGACATTTGCTTGTATGGTTGTAGCCGTAAAAATACCCAATCTCCTACATCAAAACTTCTCTCGCTACGATGTTGATCTGCCTGTTGTTTCATTCGATTTTGTGCCAAATTCGGGTTATCCTTTAAGAGTTGGAGAACTTCTTGCTGATGCTCGATGTGATCTTCCACTGCTTGAACCTTCGAATTTTCCCTTAAAGATGATGTGATGGATGGCGGATGATATCCATAAAGTGCCATAAATGGGGTCATTTTTGCTGCAGTATGGAAGGAAGTGTTATACCACCATTCAGCGAGAGGTAACCACTTGACCCATTGTGTTTTTTTATCAGATACAAAACAACGAAGATATCCTTCCAAACATTTATTTACTATCTCAATTTGACCATTGGATTGAGGATGATAAGATGAGCTATGAGCTAGTTGAGTACCCAAACAAGAAAATAACTCCGTCCAAAAATTTCCAGTAAAAATGGGATCTCTGTCGCTCACAATAACCCTTGGGTTCCCATGTTGCTTTTGAATTGTGTCCATAAATGTAGTAGCAAATGTACTTGCTTTAAATAGATGAGATAATGCACAAAAGTGTGCATACTTGGTAAGTATATCAACTACCACCATAACGACACTCTTTCCTTCGGACTTAGGTAAACCTATGATAAAATCCATTGAAATCTCCTCCCAACATTGACTTGGAATGGATAAAGGTTGTAGAAGACCCAGGGTCTTAATTGTCTCAACTTTATTCTGCAGGCAAACCAAACATTCTGCCACAAAATTTTGAATATCACATTTAAGGCCATCCCAAAAAAATTCTTTCTTCACCCTGTGGTAAGTTTTTAAAAATCTCGAGTGTCCTCCTAAAGGAGAAGTGTGCAATTCCAACAGAATATTTTTTTTTAGTTGGGAATTATTACAAAGATATAAGCAATCTTTGTACCATAAGGAATCATTTTTCCAACTAAATGTATCAGATTTACTAAGATATTTCTACAACTTTTGAATGAGTATCCACACTTCTTCGTCCTTCTTCTATTCATCTCTTGCTTCGGTTATAAAATCTGGTTGAATAATAGAAATGGCATAAAGCAATGCTTCCACCTCTTCATTATTTCTTGAGAGTGCATCTGCAACAACATTTAGCTTCCCTTTTTTGTAGATTATTTCAAAGTCATAACCCAACATCTTTGTGACCCATTTTTGTTGCTTTTCTGAAGATAGTCTTTGTTCCAAAAAGTGTTTAAGACTATCATGATCAGTTTTTACCTTGAAGTGTCTTCCCATTAGGTAAGTTCGCCATTTCTTTAGTGCATGCAGTATTGCTAACATTTCCTTTTCATAAATAGGTTTTTGTAAATACTTTCCTTTGATTGGACGACTTTCAAAAGCAATGGGTCTTCCTTCCTGCATTAAAACTGCACCAATTCCATTTCCTGAGGCATCACATTCCACAATAAAGGTTTTTGTGAAGTCTGGTGTAGCTAAGACCGGTGCTGGGCACATTGCCTCTTTAAGATGTTCAAAGGCCTTAGTTGCTTCAGGAGTCCATGAAAATGCATCTTTCTTCAATAATGTTGTTAGAGGTGCTGCTATTCTCCCATAATTCTTAACAAACTTGCGATAATACCCTATTAACTCGAGAAATCCTCGCAACTGCTTTATGGTTGTGGGGACTTTCCATTCCTTAATGGCTTTAATTTTGTTAGGGTCTACCTTAACACCCTCGTGAGATACAATATGAACCAGATATTCCACCTCTTGTACTCCAAAGAAACATTTGGATGTTTTTGCATATAATTGTTTCTCCTCCAATAGTTTGAGCACCCTCATGAGTTTGAAATGTTGTTTTTGAAATATCTTCAGTCTTCATTCTAATTTGATGATATCCTGAATGAAAGATCCAGCAGTAAAATAAATTTCTCCATGTAATTCATCCGATAATTCATCGATCAAGGGAATGAGAAATTTATATTTAATGGTGACTTATTTCTTTAATGGTGAGCTTATTGAGCTCCCTATAATCCGGACACATTCGCCATGATCCATCCTTCTTGTGTACCAATACTACGGGAGCAGAGAAAGAACTTTGACTAGGTTGAATTATACCCGCCTCTAACATTTCTGCAATCATACGTTCAATTTCGCTCTTTTGGAAGTAAGGATATCTATAAGGCCTTATGTTTGGAGGAACACTTCCTGGAATCAAATGAATAGCATGATCATGATCACGAATAGGTGGGAGTCCTTTGGGAGTTTCAAACACCTTGGAATGATTGTCCAAGACTTGTTGGAGATCTGCAGAAATAGATGATTTTGATATTGGAACTTCTAGTGAGCATAATTGTGCAATTACGCCTCGTTTTTCTTTCTTTAGAAGCTTTGTCATGACATTAGAGCTTATTATCTTTCTCGGCTTTCCTGCAATACCCCGTAATTCGACTTCCTTTCCTTCTGAAAAAAATTCAGAAAAGTTCTTGAAAATTAAAAGCTACCATCCCCAAAGATTGTAACCATTGTACTCCTAGTACAACATCAGCACCTCCCATAGGAATGGAAAGCATTGGACTAGTCAATACATATTCCCCCATGGTTAGCTTGATATTATGGCATTTTCGAGAGCAATTTATAGTTCCTCCATTTGCAACCATCACTTGACATTCTGGTGCTGGGTATAGGAAACAATTTAATTCCTTGGCTACCTTACAATGAATAAAATTATGGGTGCTACCTAAATCAATCAACACCATTACCTTTTTCTTCTTGATATGTCCTTCTATCTTGAGAGTTTGAGGAGTGGTAATTCCTACCAATGCATTACATGATATGGTCGGACTCATTTCTTCCTCTTCTAGGGCTAGTTCCTAGTGTATATCCTCTTCTTGTTAATTTTCTTCTTCCTCTTCACAATCTATGTAAAATAATTTCTTCTCAACACACTTATGACCTTTAGTGTATTTTCTATCACAACTGTAGCAAATCCCTTTTGCTCTTTTTTCTTCCAATTTTTGTGGTGTAAACCTTGTAGGTTGTGGAAATCTAGGAGTAGCAACACTTCCATCTTTATAGAAGTGAGTGGTAGGCTTCCTTGTCGCCATAATTTTACATTCAATTTTTCTTGCCAACCTGAATGCCTTCTCCAATGAATCAGGTTCCAAAAAGCGAACTTCATGTTGGATGTTATCCTTTAAAGTGCCTATGAAGAGATCAATCCTGTGTTCCTCTGGAATATCAGTTACCCTTATATTCAATTTTTGGAAGTCCTCAATGTGCTGCCCCACTAAACCCTTTTGTTTGAGATTTATCGATTGGCTAAAGAAGGTGTTTCTCTTTGTATCCTCATAATGTGCTATCATTTCCTCCGTAAAAATTGACCAAGTGACAATTTTTTTACGGGAGCAAAGCCATCGATACCATACAAATGTATTTTGTTCTAAATGTAAAGTTTCAATTCGTACCTTTTGTGTGTTTTGCACATTATTGAGATCAAAATATTGCTCCATCTGTAGTATCCATGTTACGGGATCCTTGCCATCAAACTTCCTCATATCCTTCTTTGGAATATGGTGGTTCTTTAATCCAACATTAGAGTTTATGAAATCACGATTAACATTTATTTTTTTCTCATCATGATTTTCATCTACTATCTTTTCACCATTAGGAATCATTTCTTGTATCAACTTTGACAAACCTTCCTTCAAACCTTCCATGTCTTCCTTCAAACCTTCCATTTTTTCTTCCATACCATCCATTTTATCTTCCATACCATTCTTCAAACCATCCATCGTAGCTTCCATGCCTTTCTTCAAACCATCCATCTTAGCTTCCATGCTTTTCTTCAAAACATCCATTTCATTTTTTGTTGCTCTTTGAGAGAGCGAATTTTGGTGCACTTGCTCTTGTAATTTTGATAGATCATGTTGCAATTCTTCATCTTCATGAGTCATAGTAGAGTACTCTGAGGGCTTGATTTTTGAATTCTTTTTAGGAGGCATTTTAGAACCCAATACTGATATCTATACTCAATAGGCCTTTGGAATCACTTAAAACTGATTTTTCAAACAAGACTTATGCAATTTGAAAAAAAAATACACACCTTTTTCTTGATTTTGAGGAGCTCAATATTGAAACCAAATTATCTCTGTGGTTTTGGATCTTCAATATCTGAAATTCAGCCCTGACGTAGCCCCCTGAATCTTCTTTCAATTACCACAGGTCTGACTTGATTAGGATACTCCAAGGCAAAGTTATTTCCAATCGCCCACAATGACCTAATTATGGACTAGTTCAATAGAGGGAACTTGTACAGCTTTCCACGTGTCATTGTTTGCTCCTTTGGCTCTGAAATTTACAGACAGGAAACTATAGTCCGTGTTATTCTAGTCACTTTTTATATAATTCCAATCCGATGCTCAGAGAGATAGTTATGAATATTTTCTCACGATCACCTCTTTGAGATGAAATTCAAGAGCCTGAAAAAGACTTAACTTCCAAAGATCATATCTCCAAAACTGTTGCGAACCAAGCTCTGAAATTTTTCAATGATGTTCCTTAGGAATTTATTTTCGCGATCTAAAAATTTCAAATTCTGAACCTTTGTGGAAAAAACTTTATAGCGAAAATTCCGCGATGACCTTTTTAAGTGAAATTCAGGAGCCTGCAAAAAGACCTAACTTCCACAGATCATATCTCTGAAAATATTACAAACCAAGCTCTGAAATTTTGCGATGATGTTCCTCAAAATTTCAGCTTCACACTTTAAAAATTTTAGCTTCTGAACCTTCATATAAAAAAATTTATAGCGAAAATTCCACGATGACCTATTTGGAGCAACAAAACCCTAGATTCCAAACCTCTGATACCAAATGTTGGGAAACCAACTCCAAAAATAAAATAAAAGATATATAAACGCCTTAGAAATAAGCCACTTCGTGGGGGAAACCTCCAATACATTACATGAATGAACAATTCTTGGATGATACAAATTAAAAAACCTCCTTTCTATATATAGGAGTCCATGGGACCACAATGTAATCCTAGTGGGGCCACAATGTAATCCTAGCCGACCTAACAATAATAATTTAAGGGCACAATAATAACAATATGGGGGTTACAGGGGTACAATAATAACAATAAGGGGGTTACAATAACAACAATAAGGGACTATAATAGTAATATAGGGACCTAACACCTTGAAATGAGGAAGCTTTCCCTTCCAAAATCCCTCAAATAGTGGATCTGGTTCCCAACACTAGGAGTTTGTAGTAAATGACAGGGAACACAGTCCTAGATTTTCTCAATCATCAGAGTTCTAGAATCTCTCCAGAATTTCTCAATTATTTCATGATATTTTGTTCATTTATTTTCCAATTCTTATCCTACAGTAGCAGGGATAAAATCCCTAAATTATCTTCTTCTCCAAATCTTCATAATCTTCCCAATATTCTCACAATATTCTACAAAATAAATAATATTAGGCACAAATATGAAATTATCTGTAAACCTTCCTAAGAACATATTAAAGCATAAAAATTATTATTAAGTGTAGAAAGAGATATTTAATATATCTTTTATGTGCCTAAGAAAGGTTAGATGGGCCTTAATTTATTTCTAATTTAGAGGCCCATCAGGTAGACTGTTACAGAAAATAATACTTCTTATAAATGATGAAGGAGAGGCGATCCAAATCCAAGGTATTAAGAGGAAAGTATCTTTACACTTCATCTCATAAATTCAAATGAAGCATTTCTTAATAAAATGGATTCAGGTATATGCAGTTCAAGAAGTAAGCGAGGAGAAAGGACTGTCCTTAGAAAAATATCCGGTGTTATCCGAATTTTTGGACGTTTTTCCAAAGGAACTACATGGATTACCCCCTAAAAGAGAGTTGGATCTCATGATATAATTAAAGCCTGGTACAGAACCAATTTCTAAAATGTCTCATAGAATGATAGCTCCTGAACTTCAAGTGTTGGAAATTCAGTTGAAAGAACAATTGGATATAGGACACATTTGACCCAATATTTCACCTTGGGGTGCTCATGTAATTTTTGTCAAGAATAAGGATGGTTCCTTGCGGTTATGCATAAACTTTTGAGATTTAAATTGAGCTACAATAAATAATAGGTATTTAATGCCTTGAATTGATGATCTCTTTGACCAAATGAAAGGATTTGTTGTCTTATCAAATATCGATCTAGAGTCAGGTTATCATCAACTAAGAATTAAGTACAGAGATATCTCTAAGACTATATTCCAAACACATTTCAGGAATTATGAGTTCATTGTAGTACCATTTGGGTTGACTAATGCACCAGCAGTATTCATGAACCTTATGAACAGTGTTTTCTGCAAATTTCTCAATCAATTTGTACAATTATTCTTAGATGATATCCTCATCTACTACAAAAATGAGAAAGAACATGAAGAAAATCTATATATAGTATTATCTTGCCTTAGGGAACACTAGTTATATGGAAATTTATCCAAGTGTATTTTCTTTCAAAATAAGATTCATTACTTGGGTTATATTATATCTGGTGAAGGAATCTCAATAGACCCTGAGAAGGTAAAAGCAATCATGGAATGGCTGATACCAAAAAATGTGCATGAAGCACGAACCTTTATAGGTTTAGCCGATTACTATTGAAGGTTTGTAGAAGGATTCTCCAAAATTTCAAAATCTATCACAATCCTCCAGTGTAAAGGTGTTAGGTATGAATGGACTAAGGAATGTCATACAACATTCTCCGAACTTAAAACACTGTTGACCAGTGCACCAATATTGTAAGTACCTGATATGGAGAAATATTTTACTGTGTGTACTAATGCATATAAGCAAGGATTAGGTGCAGTATTAATGCAAGATGGAGGCGTAATAGCTTATGCCTCGAGGAAACTAAAGCCTCATCAATAAATTTACGCCATGCACAATTTATAGTTAGTCCTTGTAGTGATATATTTAAAGATATGGAGACACTAATTGGTAGGGAGAAGCTTTATGCTCAAAACTGACTATCAAAGTCTACAATATATGTTTACTTAAAGAGACCCGAATGCCAAGCAAAGACGATGGAGTGAATTCTTAAGTGAGTAAGACTTTGGAATTTCATGCACTAAAAGAAAATAAAATTTAGTGACAGATGCTTTAAGTAGAAGACCGCGGATATTTTCCCACATACCTATCAAGTTAGACGTAAGGAATCAAGTACTAGAACATCTCTTGAGAGATAGTTGGTATTTAAAAGTAATATTCGGACTTGATAGTAAAAATTCAAAGGAACCTAAATTTGAAGGATATGAATTAAAAGATGATGGAATTTTGTGATTCCATGGAAGAATGTACATATTGGATAGTGGGGATCTCTGAAACACAATCCTTAAGGAAGCCCATTGAGCATTGTATTGTGCACACCCTAGTGTAAATAAAATGTATGTTGATACAAAGAAACTCTTGTTTTGGGCAAGCATGATACGTGACATTGTCCAATTCATTGCAACGTGTCTTGAATGTGAGCAAGTAAAGGTTGACCATTCTCACCCAGCAGGTCTCCTACAACCTCATGACATTCCTATGACCAAATGGGAAATAATTTCTATGGATTTTATCATCAAGCTACCTCTTACACCACAAAATAATAATTCCATTATGGTTATGGTGGATAAATTAATGAAAAGAACCCATTTTATTTCCATAAGAGATACTTACGAAGTTGTGGACATAGCCCGGGTATTTATAAATGAAATTATGAGATTTCATGGAGTACCTAAGAAGATCATATCAGATAGGGACTCATGATTCACTTCAAGATTCTAGACTTGTATGCAATCAACCTTGGGAACTCAATTAAATTTAAGCATAACTTATCATCCTGAGACTGATGGGAAAACAGAAAGGGTGAACCAAGTACTAGAAGGCATGCTATGAATGTATGTTATGGACCAACACTCACACTGGGAAAATTACTTTCCCTTAGTTGAATTTGCATGCAATAATAGTTATCATGATTCAATCGGGATGATTCCATTTGAAACATTATACAAAATACCTTGCAGAACATCGTTGAGTTGGGACATGTTGGAAGATCGGGTGATAGTGGGGCCAGAATTAATTCAAGAAATGGAGGAACAGGTAAAGAAAATTAGGCAACAATCGAAAGTGACACGGGATAGAAAAAAAAATTATGCTAACACTCAAAAGACTGATAGGAACTATGAACTAGGAGATCAAGTCCTCATCTGCATCAAACCAAACAAAAGTACCATTCGGTTTGGAAAAGGGAAAGATTTATCGCCCTGATTTATCGGGCCATTCAAAGTCCTGGAAAAAGTCGGACCTGTTTCTCGTCTTGCATTGCCACCCCACTTGCATAAATTTCATAATGTATTTCATGTATCTATCTTATGACACTACATAGTTGAAAAATCTCATAACCTTCAATGGAAGGAACTGCAGGTATCAAACGAGGGAACCATTTTGATCGAACCATTACGTATACTGGAACGTAGGGTTCGATAGCTTAGGAACCAATTGGTAGACCAAGTTAAGGTTCAGTGGGAAAATTAAGGCCCTGGATCGGCTACCTGGGAAGACACAAATACCATATGTCAAATATACCCCAACTTGTGTTGATTTTGAGGAACTTAAAACCTTATTTTGTATATATTTACTTTATTTTTAGTTAGACACTAAGAATATCATTTTGAACTATCACATGTAAAAATGAATTTTATTTTGCGAGTACATGGATACCCATAATAATATGATGTTTGCTTAACTCTATTGATACATTATCTATATTATTTGCTTAACTCCACTGGTACATGGATACCAATATGAAATATGTTATTTAATTAACTTTGCTGGAATATGAATACCAATATGAAGTTTAGTATTTGATTAACCTTGCTACGAATATAAATCATTCATTGGGATATGGATGAAGATATTTATAATTTGTTTCATTTCTACATATCGACATGATTGACAAGACAAAAATAAAAGAATGACTACATTTTGATATGAAAGTTAACTTATTGATATATGGGTTGGATGTGGCCAATTTGGTTATACCCTAGATAACGACATGTATGAATTATACATAAACTTTCCATTTTGAATATGATGATGCATATGTTATGATGTGTGGAAAAAATTTTATATTGCAGATAACATTGTTACCAAACGACCACGTGATGAAAAAATCTTCAAGAAAAATTGAGACTCAATAAGATAAAATATTGACATTGATCCTACTGGGAGGGGTGGAGGTGTTTCCCACTATTTATCCTCCCAAAACTTGGATTCACGGGAGGAATGTATGAGTCACGTTCCCTTAGATATGTGATATGATTTTCGGATGCCTACTAGGCGATTAGGTCGATAGAATCGACGTTGACACCCTTGAGCTTTACGAATGGTTATATCAGTATAGTTGACACCATGGAATATTCCAATAGAGGACAGATAGGATGGGAGTGGAATATATTAGGAAGGATAGGATGATTCTAGAATAGGTTGGGAACTCGGCAGAGGTGGGACATAACTATTAAATTTTAAACCTATAAATATTCAAACGGAAATTCATTCTTGAAGTGAAATCCTTACATAATAACACTAATCACTTAATCAATTACTAATATATTATATAAACCCTAACTTCGGAATGAATTTTTCTAAATGGAGGAAGTATGTAATGACCCATTTTACAAATTATATGCAAAGGGCTATGAGCATGTACATGATATATGCATATGATAGCTACATATGCATAGATTGAATGTTTTGCACTAATATACTTATTAAATATAGCTTCATAATTTTGTTGAAGTTTGTTTTGTGATATTCCTAAGCTAAAAATCCTCTGGCATTTTCATCTCTAAGTTTTATATGATATTCATTTCTATAAGCTTTGCAATGATATTAGTTTTATCATCATTTTCTTACTCAATTCTTATCTTACAATGCAATGATATTACTCTATTTGTTCTTCGTGTTGCCTTATATTACATTTGTTTGTACCATTTTTATTTGTGTTGAATCTTTTACTTTTCTTGGCATGAGATCCCTTCTCCAACAACTTCAGGGATTTTGGATTTATTAACATTAATGGTTGTGTTTTATTTCTAAGATATACTACTTGGTAGGGTGGCATGATTGGGATTATTTTTTGTTGTTCATTTTTCTTGTGGTATTTTATGTGTTTCTTTATCCTTATCTTTTTATTTCTCATTTTCACTCTCTATTCTTCTTGTCTTTGTTGTTATTCATTTTGAGTGTTCCCTTCTTGTTGCTTGTTTTAACTATGTATTTGTTTTTTTCTATAACTTATTCTTGTTTATACATAATATTTTAGATTATCCCTCTTTTATTGTCTTTTAACCTTGTTAATTTTTATGGTTTAGTTTTATTTTGTGAATTTTTTTCTTAATCACTTCTCTTCTTTCACTTTATTGTGCATGCATTTTGTACCATGTTGATTCTTTTGGCATGTTGTTGTCTCTTCCATTATTTTTCCCTTTTTATTTTTATCTCCCTTTATTTCTTCTATGGCATCTACCTCTTTTGTATTTCATCTAGGTGACTATTAGGCTTATTCTTAATTGGTTTTCATCATCTCCATCATCGTTAAGTTCATTAGACCCTCTCATTGTTTGAATCGTATTTTTCCTTTCTCTCTAAATTTTTATAGGCATCCCCACAATGGTGTTGCTTCTTCACCTTTTTTTCCTTTCCTTTCACCTCCATTCATTTATTGTTGATTTTTGTTATGTAAATCAAACATTTTCTTCTCTTTGTTTATTATGTTTATATAACTTCTCTCTAATCATTGCTAGATACATTGCCTACTCTTGCTCAATTTTAATATGGTCTTCTGTGTTATCCTAAATTATAACTTATATTTGCTCTAATTGCATCTCCTCTAGACCCTAAATTCCTCGCATCCATCTAACTCTTCTATCTCCAAATTAAATTCTTTTATTTTCCCTCTTCTCAGCTTGGCTGAAAATGGGCCTTCATAATTCCTCTCTCTCTTCTTCTTAGGTATTATTTTTTCTCTCTTATTGTATGCATATCCTCATAATATATATTCTTTCTTGGTCCATTTGACTCTAGTCCATCTTATCCTTGTTCTAATTTACAAAATAGACAATATCACCTTAAGCTAATAATACTCAACCTATTTTTACATTATTACATTTTATAAATTTTTCTTACAAAATAATTATGATGAAAGTTGTCACTAAATATTTTATCCTTGAGTCTTTGAATTTTTTGCATTTTTTACATCGTTGAATCTTTGAATTTTTTTTTTACATCATGTTGGCAAGTTGGGTAGTAATTTGAACCATAGTTGGTACCATAAAAATACCCACAATTGCAGTCCTATTGACACCCATGTAATCACTATTACATCCACGTAAATGATAATATCTACAATCACTTTAAAAATCCCACTCCATTTGTCACCCTGTAAATCTATTTTTTAACACTAAATAAATGTCTACATTTGAGACCATAATAACATCAAAGTTATTGTTGGTTATGAGATGTTTGGTAACATAATAAATTACATCCATACTAATGTTTCCAATATCACTTCATTAAGATGGTGTTCAAACATGTATAAGCCTTTTTTTTGGGGTTAGTTCAAATTAATTAATAAATGTTTTTGCCTTTTTACACTAGAATATGAGAATATAATTTTGGCTTATATTGTGATTTTTTTATTGTTTAAAATGTATTTTTGAATGCATATATGGATTTAGTGCCTTGAAAAAACTCTAGAGTATTTGGAGCAGTTTACAGATTACAAAACTCAAACTTACGATTCTAAAAAATCTCTGTTAATTTCAAAAGAAATAATTTAGAAAAAAAAAGAGAGAGAAAATACATGACATCTACTAATTAGACTACAATATATCCAAATATTAACATAGAAAAGCAAATTTATATATATATAATTTTATTACTTTATATAAAATAATCTTTAAAAAAAGTAGTTAATGAAGAATGTAATTATATACATGAATTTTATAAATAATAAAGATAATTACTTTAACTCAAAATACATAAAATGGTGGATTGCAATAATACACTGCATGATATATACCAATGGCTCCTAGGGTTTGCGTAGCCTGGTTTTCGAGCTCTCTTACCACCGCCTTGTTATAGTCAGGCCTAGCTACTCGTGGCGGCCTTATTCTTCTGGCTCTGGAGCTCCAACGTGGGTTCACCCTTGGTTTTCATTGTGTGGACCACGTCGGCAGCACGATTATCATCCAATTATCCCTTCCATTTCTTCCCTCGGCCCTCCTGGCCGCTACCTGCCATGCTTTCCTCCGCACAGAGCAGCGCGCTTTTTCCCTTGCAGTGGGCACAGGGTCACCTCCTCGGCTTCTTGCGGCTCCGCCGCCTTCCGATAAGTGCTCCTCCTGCGAGCCTTCCTCTCCATGTTATGGCTGATACTTTTTCCTTTGCGTCCCTCTGCACCCTTTTTCCCTCTCAGCATCCTCTATTCAGGGCAGCCACAGCTTACGGCTTCTCCTCTCGTGCAAGGAGACCACCCTACGGCAAAGAGAGCCCTTAGATCTAGCTCCGAAATCCTCTTCTGAATGCATGGAACCCATAAATCTACCGCCACAGGAAATCCAGATTCATATAGTTCTCCTCACGGGCAAAACCCTGCTTCTTTGGGTCCAACCCAAGAATCTGGTGCTACAACTCTCAAAAGCCCTGGAACTTAGGCTGGGGATTCCCTCTGCATCATTGCGTCTCCTTCATGCAAGTAAACAACTCGATGACCCTCTTCCTCTTTCATTTTAAAACATAGAAAATAATGCTACGATTACTATCTCCCTCCGTCTGTGGGGAGGAGCAGCAGGACAAACCTCTACCCCCAATGGTTTCTCTTACAAAGAAGCAGTTAAGGCTCAACCCTCCAAACAATCTACTCCTCCCACGGAGGCTCCCAAGCCTTTCTTGGTAGAAAAAATGGAGGAAGTGCCTTCAGTAGAAATCTCCCACCCGGATCTAGAGGAACAACTTCAATTATTTGCAGAATTTGCTCTCATCTGCAGATTCAATGGCCTCTGGCCCAGCACAGAAGACTTATACAGATGGTTCACCCGCAAGGCTAAAAATGCAAAGGTCTTTTGCTCCCAGGGATTCTTGCTGGTGATTTTGTTGACGACAAGAAATACCAAGAGTGGTCCTTGGTTGAGGTAAATCAAGCCTATTCTTCACCCCTTGGTTCCCGGACTTTTGATCCTCCACGACAACCATCTTCAAACTTTCGATCTAGGTCGGGCTTCCTAACACTGCTCACCAAATCTTTCTGCCGATCTTCCAAGGCATTGGAAACTCTTTGGGATATTCCTTACTACGAGACCCCTGGGGAGCCTACACGGGCATATACACCTATGGAAGAATCTGTGTCGATATTGACATGTTAGGTGCTTACGACCAAATCATTCTCAAAATCGAGATCTCTCATGGTGTAGACTTTAGACTGCGAAAACATAACGATGGAGTGTCGACCTTTGCCATGTTTAGGGAAATCTTCGGAATTCCTGTGCCATTTTTTAGCACACAAACGGTGCTTGCAAGCCATTGACAAATCTGGAAACCTTTTTTCCACCTCCCATGGAGGAAATTGAGTCCTCCAGTTCTGAGGATGAAGCAAGTGAATCAGATGAAGAGATAAATACTCAGCAGCAATCACATTCCTCGGTCGTCCCCGAGAAGCCTCCTGCCTCCTCGAATCTCCAGAAACATACTCATGAGTCCAACTCTTCTGACTCAGACAAAGAGCCCCCTCCACTGACCAACAACAATCTTCAAGTGGTTTCAATCCACCCGCCCTCGATGGCTGGGTTAAAGTCACAAAAAAGAAAGGGAAGAAAATTTTCATTTCGGATTCCAACCTTTCTGGTTGGAGCTCTTTGTATGTCTTCTAGGCTCCTCTATAGCTCTTTGTCTATCTTCTTGGCTCCTCTTTCTCTTCTTCTACTTCCCTTGATTGCGTCACGAAACCTTGGCGGATCATTGATTTCTTCACGCTCCCTGGTTTTTGGCTTCTCTTGATTGTATCTCCACTTGTACGATGATTTTATTAATAGAACTAGTCCTTCCTAATTTTAAAAAAAAAAAAAAATACATAAAATGGTATCATTATGATTATATTTCATGAAATATATATAAATTTCATAATTATTATGTTTAGAAAATAATTAGTTTACACAACAAATAGTTAAACTTAATATGACTAAGCAAACAAATAATAAGCATTTATGTTACAAGGTAATTTAAATTACAAAATACATAATAAATAATATGACTAATTAAACAAGTTTTCTTTGTTATAAGGTACCTAAAATAAGAAAAACATTATTTAAGTATAGAATATGTAAAGGAAGATTGAAACAACTATCTTAAAAGTAAAAAAATATTAGAACATTCTTAATAAAAAAACCCATATGTGTAGTTATTAATTGTGAATCAGGTGTTGACATTATCATCACAGAATAGATTCATACAATTTCATATATGTTAAGTGTTAATATTGTACAACTAGTCAAAGGTAAAATAAATATGTAGCATGTGTTATGTTAATAATAAGTATATGTCCCTGAGGGGCGGCTGGAGTGGGAGGGGTAATCTATAAACCCAAAGAAAAAATGGTTTATAGCTTCGCATGGAGCCTGGGAATAGCAACAAAGAATGAAGTTGAATAATGGGCATTGTGGAAAGGAATAGAGATCTCCATAAGCAAAGGGATAAATAAATTAAAGGTCTTGGGGGATTCCATGGTTGTTATTAGACATATCTCCAATGCGACATCAAGAAAAAAATCTAGTATATCTTCAATTGTTCATGGGATATTATTGCAATGCAAAAAATATGAAGAAATCTCCCTTAATCAAATACATAGATTCCTTAATGACAAGGCAGCCAAGGTTGCTAAGATGGGGTCTAAGATTGAGCAAGGAACTATTGAATCACAGGATGGAGTAAGGAATTTCGCCCCAATCCTGTGAAAACTGAATGGACTTAGTGCAAAAGGTTCAGTTAATGCCTTGAAAGAAGCTCACGGTAACCAAAAGAATGTAAATAAATGAAGCATATCATGTGTAGTTCAACTACTCTGTCATTTTCACCTAAAATTTCCCTCCATGTCGATGGGGTGAGATCACCAACATATCATTCCTTGTCTAAAAGTGAATGTAGTCGATACAAATGGTCAAGAGGGAGGATATATCATAATGAGGGATCGTTATTTCTCCATATGCCAGGGATCTGGTTGTATTCCTCCAAAGCCTCAGCCATAAATATATCGTAGAAATCCTTCTACTCTAAACTATTCAGAATGGTGGAGGCAGCCAATTGGAGATATCACATAATGTTAGAGTTAATGTGTTTTCTCGGTGATCATCATGGATGAAGCATAGAAGAAATGTTAAATTGTCATGAACCCTAGGAAATTGTATTATCTACTTATTATCCTTTGTTCAATTTGGTGGTGTTGTAACTAGTATCTTGTTATTATGGCCGCCATGGAGAGCCAAGTTCAAGAAGGTGGATCATATTGTTGGAAACAATTGGTGGAGAGGTTGTTCAAGGTGTTAGTTGGATTCTCTAAAATCTCAGTTAGAAGGTTGGATCTCATGGGGTGTGAGAAGGAAAAAAATATTTAATCTCATGGAGAAAATTTTTGAATGGTTGCATTTTTGAATGGAAAGAAAGCGTGTTAATATTGAGACGGGGCTTCTTCTACAAAAGGCGTAGTAAAAAACAATTACAAGTACCATAGAGGCTCTAGACAACATGGATGGCTTCTTCGATTTGGAACCCAACTCTCAAAAGGATAACATGGCTAGTTCGGTGCTTGGTGAAGGAAATTCCCATGGCAAAGAGGTAGCAGTGGAAAACAAGTTCGAAGTTGGCCCCTCTGGGGAATCCTAGTTAATATGCTTGTATTTATTGTAATTTTGATTTTTTGGGGGGAATTTTGTAAAATATGTTGGTGTCCAGTTGAACAAAATTCAACCTTTCTTCCACATAAATTATCAACTCAGCACGTTAATTATTTCAAGACTAACGACAAGGTATATGCAGATACAGGCACATGGTCTGTTGTAAATCACAGGTTTAATCTATAACACACAAGTCATTGTTATAACAATGAAATGCACTACAGAAATAAAAGGCATCCACATCAATTAAATGTGACTGTAACAGTAAGAAATAATCACACTAAAACACAACACTGTAAGGAAAAGAAAGGAGAACGCAACACCTGATCAGAAGAGTGGGCCCAACTCTTTGATCAGCACTACAGTGAACTCACAAATTACAGGAGAAACAGCAATTTATTATGCATTCAATTAGTGATAAACGAAATTCATTACAAATTTTGTATGTCCAAGGGCTTAACCCTAATTCACAGCCTGCAGGCTTCTTTATACAATTATCCTGAAACCCCCGATCCCTCTCAACAACTTCATTGTTACAAAAATACATTTTGTTACAATGGAAACCAGATTGCCCAGCAAGAAACCATAAAAATGCCTAAGATAGCGTTGATACATCCATGACTGTCATGCTATAACATAAAATAAGGAAGATGTTGGAGATGATGGGTTGTGCCTTGACTCACAGCCGCAACGCTCCTGTTTTAGCCAGATCTGAAGAAATGTCAGAGTTAATATGTAGAAAGGTAAAACCTCCATGAAAAATACATCATTAATCAAATGTCCCATGAAAGATAGGAAGAAGGGTTTTACCTCATGTGTTTTAAAATAATAATGGTAGAAAGAGATAGAAAAATAGGGTAAAATGAGAGAGGAAAGTATACAAATCCGGTACCGAACAAAATATATGGGAGGTTCCAATGCAAAATAGTTGTGCTAAAATCTCGTCGAAGCAAGAAAATTTTGGTGTAGTTCTACTGAAATGTTGAAGCAACAGAAGTCACATAAGCTTGCAAATGGTTCTGCCCATGAAATCCAGATTATATAAAATAAAAGATAATAGTTCTATTTAAAAATAATAATAATAATAACTATACATTCCTAGATGGCATGCAATCTAAGTGAAAGGGTTGGGGGTAGACTACCACCATCCCACCTAGCCATATGGCCTGCGTATTTTGCGGCATGTCCCCGTAGTGGATGTTCAAGGTTTTTTTGGCATGAGGTCACACCACTTTCCAAATTTATACCATGGTAATTAAACATCTATACATCCCTCACTCCAATCACATTTTCCTCAAATACATCCTGATCCTCCAGTCTATATGTCGAAATATCTCTTATGTGAAGCATTATTCCATACAATCACCAAGCATGGAAACTTTGGCCTCAATTTTGGCTCTCTGTATCTTTAATGATGTTGGTCATTAGGGAATATTTCTCCATGGGCATTAATCAGAAACAAAATTTGAAAACAATACCTTGGGTTCTATTCCGGTTCATCTCCCCATAAATCAAGAGAGTTAAATAGGAGAGAATCAACAACTTATAGTTAATTCCTGAGAAAATTATCCCACTTATAAATGAACATCAATTCTAAAGAAAATTATTGCCAATTCCCTTGAGAGAGTTTCTCTACAAAGCTTCCATTTTCTCCCCTAAGCCTTCTTGAGCACTCCATTTTATTTGAGCTTAAAACTCCATGTTTATATGTTTATGGTATTTTCCAACATTAGAAGAAGAATCCACTACCGTGGAACAACTTTTTGTGTGTGAGGAGGCCTTTCTCTTAATCATGGTAATCCCTCTCCCTTCCTAGTTTCATATTTGGCTTTTTAATCATGGTACTATTGCTTGGTTTAGTAGCCCTCATGGTATTCTGGTTTTGTCAATTTTTTTTACTCTTGGTTCGCTACTTATTTGGGCTCCTCGCTGCTACCCATGTGTTGGCTTGGTTGGGATTGACCCAAGTTCGGCTTGTACTTCGCACCAACAAAACCCTCAGACACCGTCCCTTTAGACAATGACCTACAAGTAGATCGCAGTCTCACCCAAGGTGGTTATGGGTGGTTTCAGAACTAGGTATATGCAGTCTTGAGGGACTGCGCAAGGTGGCTTTTACTTCGCTCTTCTATATTTTACTTAGTCTTCTGGAATACATATCGCTACTGCAAGGTATAACTTAACTACTTATTTCGTCACATTGATTCTAACATAAACATATCATAGAAAAATACAAATTGTGTTATCGTAACATTTATTTGCAATCATTATTTCGCATCCACAGATACAAAGAAACATAAAAATACACATAAATATAAAATATTTCCCAAAACTTGCCTCTTTATTATTAAGATGAATATTTTTGTTGGAAATACTGAGAGGGGGGGTGAATCAGTATTTCTTATCAATTATCACTTTTTAAATATTTTCAGAGCATTAGTTAATCTTCAATTATACTTTATTTTTATCCAGTAAATATAGTAAATAATAGAACACAATAGGCACATGAATTTTAGGTGGAAAAACCCCTCCAGATAAAAAACCACTGAACGCTCTTCAAATAAATTCTTTAATCTTCAGCCCCAAATGAAATGAAATGTACAACTTCCTAGAATTATATAAAATTATTATTCTCCAGCTCCCACTGGAAGGACGCCCCAACGCCCTGGTTTCTTCAGTAGTCAACTGAATGGATGCCCCAACATCCTAGACCAACCTACCACCCTGAAGTGTTCAAAGGCTCCAACATGTAGGTGACTTCATGCACCAACCTAGAACCTCCCTGCCACCCTATAATGATCTGAAATAAGACAAGAGTGTGAACTCCCGTACTAGGGACAATGATCCATGATACAATATGATTCACAATGATTTTCTTGAACTAGACCAATAACCCAATCACACTATGACCTGCAACCCAACCATAACCTTATCCAATAATAACACTTCTACCTCCCAACAATGCCTCTCCAACTCTAGGCATATTGAATATTTTACAATAATTACTCTTTTAAAATTTTACAAAGATGATTGTTACAATACTGACTTTGACACGACATCATACTTGACTTGACACTGCTTCTTTGAACACTAGTAGTTGTTGAGGTATTGTTGTGCTTGCTTCAAGTAATGGTACTTTGGCATTGTATTTTCCTTCTAGTATGTGTCTAAGTTATCCAATTTTGTCCTCCTTCCTGCACATTCAAGACCCAAACCAATATACAAGCAAAATACTTGCAGTGTCCTGCAAACCATATGTCAGAGAAATATTCAAAATTCAAATGTAAATACGTTCAACATTTATGAACAAAACCCAAACAAACATACATACAAAATACTTACATTGTCCTGCAAAAACACATGTCAGAGATGATATTAAAATTAAAATTCAAACACTAATAATACATACCTTGTTGTAGCAGACTTACCCTTGATTGTTGATGTGTTGTCCTTACCACAATGATCCTTGAATGCATATTTTTCTTCCCTTCTAGAAGCTCGATATTGAATCTGTTGTATATGTGTAATTTAAGATCTCCAAGGTCTGAAATTTCATCATGTCGTATCCCTTTTATTCCTATTTCCAACCCTTTAGTTCTAATCAACATTGGATTCTTCAAGAAATAGTTATGCCCAATCTCCTATGATGACCCAATTATAGACTGGTTCAGTAGAGCGAACTTGTACGAAGTGCCATGTGTCACTGTTTCAACCTTTGTTCCTGAAAATGATACACAACAAAATAAATATCGTCCTCTTTCTTTCAATTCTTACGAAATTTTAATCCCATGCTTAGAGAGAAATTTATGACAATTTTCCCAAGGTCACTTGTTTGACATGAAATTCGGGAGCTTGCAAAAACCCTAACTTCCTCAAATCATATATCTGAAACTATAGTGAACCATATCTGAAATTCAGATATGAGCTTCATCAGTTTTTCACCCAAGTGGGTTTTTTGTTTCCGTATCTTAAGCTTCGTAGAAAAAATTTTATAGCGCAAATTCCACGATGACATGTTTTTTGTAGCAAAATCCTTACATGAGGAGGATATGAGGGTCATAATTTATATAAATGCTTAGGTTGAGAGGGTCTTCAACAAGTGAATGTTAGAGAAATTTTAGGACCTTAAAAAAATATTAATTATTGACTAATCAATGACCACAACCAATGATTAGTGTCATGCCACAACCCCATGGGTTTTTAGCCCACTAACTGGGGTTACTAACTTCAAACATGAATATCTCTAAAATTGTGAATAATTACGTGGCGTGCCATATATAAGAGGAAACATCTCAACAAGTAGAAACCATATAAAATATAATTACCTCAGAATAGAGTAATTTTTCAAGTCAAAATTCCCATGCAATATCGGGGTAGCCCCTGGTGCTACTTGGGTTGACATCAATGACAACCACTGATCAACAATATCCCCCTTTGGAATTGATTGCAACACAAGTACTCCCCTTGTGATCATGACACCTCTTCCTATATAATTCTCTCCCACTTTGTCATCAACGGAAAAGGATAACTCACCCTGAAAAACTTCATCCAGCCTGTACACACCTCAACTCCCCCCCCTTTTTTTACTTAGTTAGATAAGAGAAAGATTCTAATGAGAACTTGGGAGAATCCAAAAATTTAGGTGAAGATACTCAAATGTTTCACGAGGTAATGGTTTGGTAAAGATGTCAGCAATTTGTTCCTTTGTGCAAACATATTCAAGCTTGATATTCTTTTCGGTGACCTGCTCTCTAACTAAATGATATTTGATCGGAATGTGCTTTGTTTTGGAATGTATCATGGGATTCTTGGAGATAATTATGGCACTGGTGTTATCTCAAAATATGGGAATAGGCTCATCAAACTTGACTTGAATATATTTCAAAGTTTTCTTCATCCAGATAACTTGAGTACAATAGGTTGTTGCCGCAATATATTTTGCTTCTGATGTGGATAACGAGATTGAAGATTTCTTTTTACTTAACCATGAAACAAGGAAACCACCTAGATAGAATGCTTCTCGACTGGTACTATTTCAATCATCAACACTTCCTGCCTAATTTGCATCTGTATAAGTTTCGATAACTAGATTATTTCCTTTGGGATACCATAAACCATATTATGTTGTGCCTTTAATATATCAGAGAATTCGTTTGATGGCAATAATATGAGAATATTTTGGTGCTACTTGGAATCTTCCTACTTGTCCAACTTCCTGCATTACGTCTGACTGAGAAGTTGTCACATATAGAATACTTCCAATCATAGATCTTTACAACATCTGGTCCACGTCCTTTGACTAATCATCTAAACTTAACTTGCATCTTGTTACCATTGGGGTAAGGACATGCTTTCAATCTTCCATCTTGAATTTCTTGAGCATTTCCTTGATGTACTTGGTTTGATATATTAATATTCCTTTATTCTGTTGAGATATATGAAGCCCTAAAAAGTATGTCAGCTTGCCAAGTAGAGACATTTCAAACTCACTTTACATCTTTGTGGCAAATTTTTTACGTAATCTGTCATCATTGCTTCCAAAAATTATATCGTCTACACATACCTCGATAATTGTTAGGTTATCTTGATCCACTTTCACATAGAGATTGTTGTTGGCGCTTCCTTTCTTGAATCCTTGTTGATATAGATATCCATCAAGATGATCATGCCAAGCTCTAGGAGATTTCTTGAGACCATATAGTGTCTTCTTTAATCTGCAAACATAGTCTTCATTTTCAAAGAGTAGAAAACCTTTGGGTTGTTCAATGTAAATTTATTCTTCCAAATCACCATTTAGAAAGGATGACTTAATATCCATTTGGTAGACCTTGATTTTTCTGGAGCATGCATAAGTGAGAGACATTCTGATAGCTTCCTTTTTGGCAATGGGAGCAAATGTTTCTTCAAAATCAATTCCTTAAACTTGTGCATATCCTTTGCAAACTAATCTTGCCTTATTCCTGGTAACCTGTCCATCCTCATTCAATTTGTTTCTGAAGACCCATTTAGTTCCAACAAAATTTTTATCCTTTGGTCATGGAACCAATTCCCAAGTATCGTTCTTCTCAATTTGATCCAGTTCTTCATTCATAGTTGCTACCCAGTGTTCATCTTGACTAGCTTCCTCAAAGTTGCTAGGCTCAAAAGTTGCCAAAAAAGAAAGGTGGGCTTGTTGTGATGAACAAAGTTGTCGACTTCTTCTGGTTCCAAATCCTTCATTTATGTTGTCGATGATTTGATTTGATGGATGATTCTTTTGACACAATTCTTTTAAATATTTTGGAGAATTTTCTTGTACATCCTGAGATCATTTCTTATTTCCTCTTGGTTGCCATGTTGTTTCCTTATTTGATTGGTCTTGTTCTGGAGCTTCTTCTTCATCCTTCACAAATTCTCCCTCAGATCTCTCATATTTTCTTGAAGGGACAATCTCATCGTAACATGTATGATATTCACTATTTTTTTTCGCCTTAGATTGTAGCATTTATAAGCCTTCATTTTGCGTGAATAACCGACGAAAATACCTCCATCGACACAGGAATTGAACTTGCCCAATTTTTAATCCTCTCTTTTGATGTAGCATTGCTTCCAAATATTTTGAAGTATTTGACGTTAGCCGGTCTGCCTTTCCATAATTCGTATGCAGTCATGTTACAATTGTTCCTTAGCAAGCCTCTGTTTATAATGAATGCAGTTGTATCGATTTCTTGAACCAAGAATTTATCATCTAATTTTGAGTCGTTTAACATTGTTCTGGCCATTTCCTGTATGGTTATGTTTTTTCTTTCAACAACTCCATTTTTTTGCGGTGTTTTGGTTGTTGAGAATTGTCTTTTTATTCCATTTTCATCACAGTACTTTTGAAATAACTTAGAAGCGAATTCTCCGCTATTATCTAATCTCGGGCATTTGATCTTCAAATCAATTTCATTTTCAACTAATTCCTTGTAGGTTATAAAATATTTGAATGACTCATTATTTTTCTTTAAGAAGATGACGGTTGTCATTATGGTGTAATCATCTACCATTGGCATAAAATATAATTCTCCATCTAAACCTTTTGTTCTCATAGGACCACATAGATCAGTATGTACTAATTCCAATGGACGTGATGCAAAGTGTTATTTTTTCTTGAACTCAAATTTTTTCTACTTGTCATGCCAACAAGATTCACATATCGTATTGGTGGGTTTTGAAATTTTAGGAATTTCTCTTACTGCTTCCTTCTTGTTGATCCTGACCAAATTGTCGAAATTTATATGTCCCATTCGTTTGTGCCATAACCAAATTTTGTCTTCTTTCGCCAAAAATTCCCTTTAGGTGTCTCATCCAAAATATATATGTCATTTGAAGCCACAATTTTACCGAAATTTCCCTTCCTGATTTCACATTTCTTAGAGTTAAATAGCATCGTGTATCCTTGATCACAAATTTTTCCAACAATGAGCAGATTGTGATTCATATTTTCAACTAACAACACACCTTTCGCTAATGCATTCTTTCTTCCAAGTGTGACTGTACCTACTCCTATGATGTTTGAAGACCCGTCATTTCCAAAAGACACAATTCCATCCTTCTTTTTCTTCAAGGATATGAACTTATTAGTTTCTCTAGTCATATGAGTTAAGAAACCACTATCAATATACAAAAAATTTCTGTTGCTTTGAGCCTTGAGAGCGATAGCACATTTTTCATTCTTCTTTTTCCATATTTGTTCATTCTAATTTTGCAAGAATTCCTTTGAGGAACTTCCAAGTTTGCAATCTTTAGCCCGGTGTCCAAAATTGTTACATTTGTAACATTCGACATCATCTCTCAAATGAACAAATCTGTTAATAGTTTGTTGAGTTTTGGAATATCCATTTCTGAAAGATCTCCCGAAACTGTATTTATTCCAAACATACATGTGACATTCTATAGCTTTATGTCCAAACCTTCCACATGAATAACAATGACCATAGAAGATAGGTTGATACCTGGGAGGAAATCTTCTTTGAGGAATTGTCTTCCATGGTTCTTCCTGTGAGTCCTAATCTCTTGAGTTGGCTGGAAGGTCTACCTGCTTGTTATATTTTGCATATCCATCTTCTTTTGTTGTGATACAAGGACTTGGCTCAATTTCAGATTTTTATTTGTAACCAAGACCAGTCTTGTCACTGTTTGATCATTGATTTTTGATGATTTCTTCTAATTCCTTGGATTTGTTAGTGTAGTTTTGAAGAGTTTTTCTATTTTTTACTTTCTTTCGAAGAGAAACTATTTCAGCTTCCAATGCTTCTCTTTCCTTTTTTCTTTCCTTTAATTCTTCCCTGAGAGATTCTTCAACTCGTTTGTATTCTTCAACCTTGATTTTAAGATTTAGTACATGTTCTATTTATACCTTTAATTCATCTTCAAGAGTGTTGACATTATTCTTCTTGACCTTGAGCTCTTTGATAACCCTGATCACTTCGTTTTGAAATTCAACCTCAGTAATCTCTTCTTCTTTGTCTCCTTCTTCATTAGATGCTTCTTGCTTATTATGCTTGGCCACAAACAATACTTAAACCATTTCTTCTTGCCTTACTTGTTGAACTTCCTCAGACCTTTCTTTCCTTTCGTAACAGCCTCATTTTTGTGAGGACACTTGGCTGCAAAATGCCCAACCTCACCACAATCAAAACATATCAATGGAATTTTTCCTTTGAATTTCCCCGTACCTGTTCTCATTTTTTGCGTGAAGTAGGAAAATTATTTATCTGAAAATTCTTCTTCATCTTCTTCCTTGTCTTCTTCATTACAACTACAAGTTTTCGCTTTCAGAGTATGCTTGTCCTTACTATTTTTCTTGGATGTGGCGAATGATGTTTCTAGGTGAGATGTGTCGTCCTCTTCTTCAATTCTCATTTCATATGCCGTAAGCACTCCATGCAATTCATTTTTGCTAATATTGGCTAGATTCGAACTATATTCCAAGACAGATACCTTTGGGTTGAATCTTGTCGACAAGGTTCTAAGGATCTTTCAGACAAAAATTTTTGTGTCGACAAGTTCTCCCAAACATTCCAATGCATTTTTTATTTCATCAATACGCTATAAGTATGCATCAATATTTTCATCTTCCTTCATTTTGAGTTACTCAAATTTTTCCCGATAAAATTGAAGCTTTGCTTCTTTCACATTTGAGTCACCTGCATATATATTCTTAAGATTGCACCATACTTATATAAAAAAAAATTAAAACTTAGTACCTTAAGATAGACAGATTCGATAATCCCACTGATAATGAGATCTTTATCCCTTGCATCATATACCATATGTTTCTTTCCTTATTCATCATGGGTCACTGTAAATTCTTTTTCAATGATTTCCCATACTTTGTATCCTTGCGCCAGCAAATGAACCTGCATTATTCCACTCCAAAGTGCGAAGTTATTTCCATTGAATAGAGGAAATCTATTCTTAGTATACTCCATGACCTCCTTCCAGTTGTTAGATTTTTATTGAAGGAACCAAGTTCTGATTCCAATTGTTGGAAATACTGAGGGGGGGTGAATCAGTGGTTCTTATCAATTAGCATTTTTTAAATATTTTCAGAGAATTAGTTAATATTCAATTATTCTTGATGTTTATCCAGTAACAACAGTAAAAAATAGAACACAATAGGCACACGAATTTTAGGTGGAAAACCCCCTCCGGGTCAAAAACCATTAAACGCTTTTCTAATAAATTCATTAATCTTCAGCCCCAACTAAAATGAAAGGTAAAAATTCCTATAATTCTAGAAAATCATTCTTCTCCATTCCCCACTGGAAGGATGCCCCAACACCCTTGTTTCTTCAGTAGTCAAATGAATAGATGCCATGACATCCTAGACAAACCTACCACCCTGAAGTGTTCACAGGCTCAAACTTGTAGGTGACTTCATGAACCAACCTAGCACCTCCCTGCCACCCTATAATGATAAAAAATAAGACAAGAGTGTGGACTCCCATACCAGGGACAATGATCCACGATACAATATGATTCACAATTATTTTCTTGAACTAGACCAATAACCTAATCACACTATGACCTGCGACCCAACCATAACATTATCCAACAATGACACTTATACGTCCCAACAATGCCTCTCCAAATCTAGGCAGATTGAATCTTTTACAATTTAAAAAGATGATTTTTACAATACTAACTTTTGACATGACCTGATACTTGACTTGACATTGCTTCTTTGAACACTAGCAGTTGTTGAGGTATTGTTGTGCTTGCTTCAAGTAATGGTACTTTGGCGTTGCATTGTCCTTATAGTATGTGTCTGAGTTGTCATATTGTGTCCTCCTTCCTGCACATGCAAGACCCAAACCAATATACAAAAAAAATACTTACACTATCCTGTAAACCATATGTCAGAGAAATATTAAAAATTCAAATGTAAATACGTTCAAAATTTATTAACAAAACCCAATCAAACATAGATACAAAATACTTACACTGTCCTGAAAAAACACATGTCAAAGATGATATTCAAATTAAAATTCAAACACTAATCATACCTACCTTGTTGTAGCAAACTTACCCTTGACTGTTGATGTGTTGTCCTTATTGCGGTGATCCTTGAATGCATATTTTTTCTTGCCTTCTAGAAGCTTGATATTGAATTTTTTGTATCTGTGTAATTTAATATCTCCAAGGTCTGAAATTTTATCCTGTGGTATCCCTATGAGTCATCTTTCCAACCCTGTAGGTCTTATCAACATTGGATTCTAGAAGAAATATTTATGCCCAATCTCCTACGATGAGCTAATTATATACAAGTTCAGTATAGAAAACTTGTATGAAGTGCCATGTTTAGCTGTTTCAACCTTTGGTCCTGAAAATGATACACGACAAACTATAGGCCATCCTCTTTATGTCACTTTTTACGAAATTTGACTCACATTCTCAGAGAGAAATTTATGATGATTTTCCCAATGTCACTTGTTTGACATGAAATTCGGGAGCCTACAAAAACCCTAAATTCCTGAGATCCTATCTCCAAAAATATAGCGAACCAATATCTACAATTTGTACACGTGCTTCATCAGGATTCCGCCCAAGTAGGTTTTTTGTTTCATCATCTGAATCTTCGCAAAAAAATAATAAAAATAAAAAATAATAAAAATAAATAAAATAAAAATAAAAAATTATAACGCAAATTCCACAATGGCCTGTTTTTAGTAGCGAAATCCTTACATGAGGAGGATATGAGGGTCACAATTTATATAAATGATAGGTTGAGACGGTCTTCAACAAGTGAATTTTGGAGGAATTTTAGGAGCTTAAAAAATTATTAATTATTGACTATTCAATGACCACAACCATTGATTAGTATCATGCCACAACCCCATGGGGTTATAGCCCACTAACTGGGGTTACTAACTTCAAACACAAATATCTCTGAAACCGTGAAGAATTACGTGGCATGCCATATATCATCGGAAACATCTTGATAAGTAGAAACCATACAAAATATCGTTGACTCGGAATAGAGTAATTTTGCAAGTAAAAATTCCCATGCAAGATTGGGGTAGCCCCTGGTGCTGCTTGTTTGACATCAATGACCCACATTTCAACACTTTTCAATACATTCAACTTCTCGAACTGTGCATATAGCTACAGGTGGCTTGAACACTAAGATGCAGACTCTTCCAAGGTCTCTGCGCACTTGACTGCGGAGCCTTTTATTAAAGCCTGAACACAGACTAGAACAAAAGATTCAATCATTTTTTCTCATCAATATCTATGACTTCAACTTACATCTTGACTTCTATTTATACAAATTGCATCGACAAGATATCGTGGTATCCCTAAAACAAACAACTACTTCCCAAAACCCATTACAAAATGAGGGGCTTCAACCCACCACGAAGCCCCTAGGGCACCATGTGGTAAATACAACTTCATGGTACCGCGCACTTCGCTCCTAAAAATGCGGAGTCTTTGACCAAAATTGGACCAAGTTGGGTCACGCCCAACAGGCCCCCAACGCTGACATGTGACTTGTCCTGAGTCACTCAGCTATTGTGCCCCAAATATTTGCTACAATACTCATGTAGGCGGCATTATATAGCTGAATTATTTCTGCTACCTGCTTTTCCTCTCGGCGCACTTCTTCCACTAGTGCATATGTTGTTGGTCTTGTAGTCTTCTACAACACTTCTTTCTCCCTTTGTTGTAGCTCCTTGATCCTATCATCTACTTCCTACGAAAGTTGGAGGGCCTCATCCTACCATAGTTGAGTCCTCTCTGTCAAAATCTTCTCTTTTATCTGAAGATCTTAAAACTTCTTTTGAAGAGTCTTTCCTTCAGTGATTTTGGCGAGCCTCTGCCAGACTTGTAAGGTCTTCGCAATTTCCTAGATTTCTTCCAACTTATTATGGTTCATCTGGAGCTCCTCTTCAATCCTCCGAATATTTGGATCCTTCTGCAGTGAGGTCCAAATCTGCATAGTGTCATCTATTAGTTTCCACAATCTGCCACTATGTCATAGATGCCTTGTTATGCATATTTTAGATTGATCTCTCTCTGCTCACATACTTCCAGTGGTGCGATTGGTTGTAGCCTCATTTCCAGCTCAGTAATATTCACTTCATATTCAAACTACATCCTTGCGAACTTATTCTTTGAATCCTTTATTGAGAGGTCAATCTTCGTGACATTCTTTGTTGGTGACTCTTCTTCGTGGACCTTTATGTCCGGAACTTCACTATGAGTTTTTGCGGTGAATTCCTCTAGTTTTTGTTTTTGTTGGTATGCTCCATCCCTTTCTTTGATCAGTTGATCTATCTCCTTCTTTAGTGAACCTCTTTCCTTCTCGACCTAAATGTTTAACAGCGAAGTGTGTTTTTCTTGCTCCTTCAGTTCATTTGTTATACCTTGGTGTAAATTGTGCAATATCTGAGTTGGCAGTGCGGCGATGTTCATATTGACATGGTCCCACCCTTTTTCTCGCCCTCTATCTTCGATGGATTCA
The DNA here is from genome assembly GCA_034641835.2 of Pinus albicaulis. NCBI lineage: Eukaryota > Viridiplantae > Streptophyta > Pinopsida > Pinales > Pinaceae > Pinus > Pinus albicaulis. The sequence goes on along the minus strand of CM076572.1, from coordinate 1,470,662,695 downwards.
AACTGTAGCGCTCCATCTGGTATTTGCACACTCCTTAATCCAAATTTCGTTTCTATCTGTCGCTTTGGTTGTAGTGTTTGACCCATCTGTTCTAGTTGTTTGGCTGTTTGCAATACCTTTAACTCTACCATACCTTGTTGAAAATTTGTCAAGATTTCTCTGTCAAAATACACCAACCCTTTTAGCAACGACCTGAAATCATATCCCAGTCTCACACGAGGTGACTATGGGTGGTTTCAGAACCAAGTTTCTACAGCCTTGAGGGATTGTGCGAGGTGGATTTTACTTCGCTCTTATGTATTTTACTTAGTCTTCTGGAATACATATCACTACTACGTTGTATAACTTAACTACTTAATTCATCACATTCAGTCTAACATAAACATAGCATAGAAAAATACAAATTGTGATATCATAACATTTACTTGAAATCATTAATTTGCATCCACAGATAGAAATCAAACATAACAATACACATAAATACAGAATATTGCCCAAAAATTTATTCTTTCTTATTAAGAAGAATATTTTCAATACATTTAGATTCTCGAACTACGCACATAGCTACAGGTGTCATGCGCACTAAGATGCAGACTCTTCCAAGGTCTTTGCGCACTCAGTTGCAGAGCCTTTTCTTAAGGCCCAAACACAGAATTAAACAGAAGATTCAATCACTTGTGCTCATCAATATCTATGACTTTGACTTACATCTTGGCTTCTATTTATGAAAATTACATCAATAAGATACCATGGTCCACAAACCATGGTCTTCCTAAAACAAACAGCTACTTCCCAAACCCATTACAAAATGAGGGGCTTTGACCCACCTCGAAGCCCCTAGAACACCACGCGGTAAATATAACTTCGCGGTACCGCACACTCCGCTCCTCAAAATGTGGGATCTTTGACCAAAATTGGACAAAGTTTGGTTGCCCCCAACACCATGGCTCCCTTTCTATGGAAGTGAATCACTAAGTTGGCACATTTCCTCACTAGCCCTCCTCTTATCTCTTCTACTAATTGCTAACTTGACTCTTTTCTTTAAGCTACATTCATGGCGCTATATTTATTGTTTGTATCTCCTAAATGTAGGTATATGTTTGTCCCATGATTTTCATCTTCTGATTCTTTGGCATTTTCCCCTTTCCTATGCTTCCATCATGCCTTGTAAACATGCTCAAGTCCACAGAGAAGTTGTATATTACCAAGAACGAGTCATCAGAGGTACTACATGTACTCGTCATTGATTAGAGGAAATAGATTCTTGGTTTAGGGAGATTACCCCAAGCCATATTTAGGAAGAAATCACTCATGCTAAGAGAGAGGGGACCTCCCAAAGGAACTACCTCTCGAATACAAAGGTTCTAAATAAATTAGTTAATTGGGTGTTGAAAATTAGGCACACTGGTGGGTGCTTTAACTAGTACATGCACATGGTGGAACTATATTGGCATATGAAGTTTCTCTTAGGAAGGGCTCTCTTGGACTAGCATTCACATAGAGAAAATCTTATACATTCCCTGGAGCACTTGCACTAGCACATAAATGAAATTGATCAGCAGTTGGAGTGCATTAAGAAGCACCCCAGTAGGAGGCACACTAGGAAACAACAATGATCCTATCCAGGTCATTGTTATTGATTCATACCCTTATATTTAGTCTCTTTCCATGTCTTTGGTTTCTAACTTTCTCGTTTATTCAGTTTGCTTCCATGGCCACAAAGGCCCGTATTTTAATATCTATCTGGTAAATTTTGAACTTTTGGCCACCTTGATGTATTTTGACTCTCTATGGAGAGTGAATTTTGGATATGGTCAGGTTTTCCTAGTGATCATCCATTTTAAAACTTTCAATGTTTTCATATAATTTCTTGTTTAGAAGGAAATACAAAATTTTACTTAACGAAAAAAATAATAAGAATCTATAATATATTATATTTATTTTAGCCCCGAGGGTTAGCTCAATTGATCGAGTCTTGGTAATTAAAGTACATTTTCTATCGAGAGGTCACAAGATTAATTATCTCGAAATTCTCATGGTCAAGCTTTGTGGTTGAGATGAAAGGAAGTGATTCTTTTGGGTGGATTTTCCTGGTACAAATATTTTGGGACGTAGCAGTCACCAATCTCTGAAGTTCATGATACACATTAAATTAAATTAAATTAAATTAAATTAATATATATATATATATATATATATATATATATATATATATATAGACACACACACACATTAATTTATATAATGTTGTTTCTTTTGAACTTAATTTTGTTTTGGGAAATTCAGGACTAGGGTTTCGTGAGTTCTCTTTGCATCCTCTACTACAACCATATGGTACCCCCATGGGGGGGAAGAGGTGAACCCTCATTAAAATATGTTGTTGTTGGTTTCTCCTCTCATAAACAACCACATAAATCTAGTATTAATTCATCCTATGCTCTAGTGGCAGGCTCAACAACAGTTGGACCTAATCCATTTCCACAATCAAGTGTTCCCCATGAATCGTAAGAAAAAGTTGAAAAAAAAGCGGGGCCATGTTGGCCTCAAGCTCAAGAAGATCCATTATTGGATATGTCAGTGGTTAAAGTACGATCAAAAATAGAGCGCATGAAAGAGAACATGATTATATACAAATTTATAGGTCCTTCGCAATCAAAGAAGATCCTCCTCAATTGTCTTCAGAAAAAATGGAAAATCAAGGGATATGTTGATCTAAAACTAGGATAGTGAAGATTCTTCACCATCATATTTAACAACATCATAGATCAGGATAATATACTATAAGGAGGATTGTATTTTATGAACTTAATTGGTCTTTTCTTGAAACCCTAGGTGCCACACTTTGACCCAGAAAAGGAATACTTTTCCAACCTCCCAGTATGGATCAAGATTTATTCCTTTCTGTAAGAATATTGGGATCCAGAAATCCTAGAATAAAATGGTAATTATCTTGGGAAATTTCTTATGTTATCTGACATCACAAAATCAGGTAGATATACTTCCTATGCCAGTTTGTGTTTTTATATGTATTTTACCAAACCTCTCGCAGAATATATTAATATTAGCTATGAGGAAATTACCTAGGAACAAAAAATCGATTCCAAGAAAATCCGCTTCCAATATAGACATTGCCATGCATATGGGCATCTCTTCAAATATTTCCCAAGGAAACCCTCTGCCCTAGATATGGAACATCCTTCGAATGCTCAATAGTGGAGTCCATTGTTTCAACTTGAAATAAAGAAACCAAAAATAAAGGGGATCCTTCTTCATCTCAAGAACAACCAAGGGCGGACATATCCTCCATCCTTCAGCAAGAATATGAGGAAAGAACCCAGGCCCAAAGGGGATCTAGAATATGAAAATTCTCCAAATCATGCTTCAAAATAAATCCCTCCATTCTTAGATACATCACCAGCTTGCAAGACTCTTATTGAAGAAACCCCAACACCCATGGAAGAGGAAGATTTACCAGATCCATAACTGCAAGACATGGACCTCCAGAAAATTGTTGAGGATTGGAATAACAACGATCTAGTAGCCATCACTGACAACCAGATCCAACTCATAGAAATATCATATTTTTGTCATCGCGATGCGCTTCTTCAAAATTCAATTGCTCAAGATACTTATCCTTCTCCCTCCCCCTCATTATTCATGCAATGGATCAAAAAAAATGCTCCTCAAGATAATTCTCTCACTCTCAAGGAACCTAAGAAAAAGGGTCGCAGAAAAAATAGCCAACTTCTTCAAGATCTTGGTGAATTTTGGTTAATTTGGGTCTGTAGCCCCAATGATTTCCCTTCTCCCCGCCATCGCCAAATCTATATGGTGATTATCATCTCTTGGAATGTGAGTGGGTTAAATGGGAAAATCTAAACCTCAAATCCTTAAGGATCACATATATAAATAATATCCCTACATTTTACTCTTTTGAGAAACCAAATGAACCCATCATCACCTCTCTAGGATTATCATATCTATCTGGAAGCACTGTGATTTCCTCTCGCAATGTGCCTCGGGTGCTTTAGGAAGGATTCCCATTCTTAGGAACCCCAAGACCATGGCCATTACTGATTATTTCTCTCTCTCGCAAACCTTATTGGCCAGATTTCAACCCATCCGAGATCTTCCCATTCAGGTATAATTTCTAATGTATATGACCCCATTCTCCCTCAAGATAAATGAATGTTCCCTACTAGCCTCTCCTTTTTTGTCCATCTAGAATCATTTGATTAGTGGATCTTGGGAGGCAACTTCAATCTTATCCAATCTCTACAGGAAAAGAAGGGAGGTATAATACGTTTGGAAGAAGAAACCACATCTTTCAATTCTTTTATCGACTCTCAGGAAATCTCGCGGATATCCAAACTTCTAATTGTATTTACACATGGAATAATAGAAGAGGGGGGAAACATCAAGTCAATTATTCTAAGCTATATGTTTTCCTCATTTTTGAAGCCTTATTCATGTATGGTATGCATATATATGCTTCAGTGCTTGCAAGATTTGGACTGGATCACTAGCCCATCACTCTGCAGCTCAGTTGGTCTTCCTCCCCAAAAACTTGGCCCTTCCAATTTGAGGCCTTTTGGAAAATGAATCTTGATTTCCTTGCCAAAATTGAATCTTGGTGGAAAAAATTTACAGTCATTCCAGGACGAATAATGTATCACTTACAACAAAAATTAAAGTTCCTCAAAGAAAAGTTGTGAGAATGGAATAAAAATGACTTTGGCCACATCCAAGCAAACAAAGAAAGGCTCGAAGTTAAAATGAAATAAGTCCAACAAAAAATTATCAATGAAAGTATCATCAAAAAAAAAAAATATCTAGAGGCAACCCTTTGGCATCATCTCCATGAAGGAATGGCTCAGAAAGAGATGTTATATAGGAAACAATTGAGAATAAAATGGCTAAAGAGGGAGAGCACAACACCAAAAAATTTCACAAGTCCATGGTAAATTACAGACACCACAATCGCATCTCCTCAATCTGCAACCAAGATAATCACTTTGTAGAATATCATTAGATAATGGCAACCACATTCACTGAGCATTTCAACTCTCTTCTTAAAGATCCCATATAAGATAAAACTCGGAATATTCAAAAAATCACTCAGCATATCCCAAACCTAAATATTGGAGATAAAAGTGTAATTCTCCCAAGTAAAATCACCTTCTAAGAAGTAGAGGAAGCAGTCATGAACATGCCAAAGAATAGAGCACCAGGCCGAGATGGTTTTACAGCTGAATTTTTCCAAGTCTGCTGCTCCATTCTTGACCAAGATGTTTAGCAAGTCATGGAGGAATCTGAATGTTCTACTTATCTTCTATTTTCTTTTGATGCAACCTTTATTTCTTTAATGCCCAAATTCCAATAGGTCACTTATTGTAACATTCCCAAATGGGGAAGCAACAATATATGAACACAATAGTGGAAAGAACAGTGAATTAATCAAAACACCATGATATGATACAAATTTACAGCCATCTTATTAAATGTATCAGCAAATAATAGGCACAATATCTTGAGGATATAATCACACAAGCAATATAAAACAGACCTCCTCTAAGCAAATATGTCAATACATGTAAAAACACTGCCATACAAGTGCCATGAGCCATTACAGCGCAGTTTTAGGGCATAAAATACTACATCAAGATACATCATTGTAGATCTATTCTTATATAGCTCAAATAATTCTAGGAGTGAAGATCTAGCCTCCTAAACACCTTTCCAAGAGAACCCGGGAAGGATTTCCGGAAATACACAAAGTATGAATGGTTGATCTAAAGCCCTAGGGCAGAAGATTCACTGCAACTGAAGCACATAGAAGGTGGTGGATGAATCTGATGTAGATCTAAAAGAAATCCTCAAAAAAGACTCTCTCAATGAAGGGATGATCCCTTCAACAAAAAGCAAACCACTGCTGATGAGGAAATTGTTGCTGTTGGAAACTACTACTTATAAGGAAAATAACCATGTGCAAAAGGCTATTATCATGCTCAGAATGATCTAGGATTTTAACCATGGATTCTACTCAACAAACCCAGAAAAACCCAGAAATGGTTTAGCCATATATTAACTTTGGATTTTCGGCCATTTTTTGGTTGCCCACTACAACATCTGACTAAAATAATGCAATTCCCAGCTGAAACTACACTTTAAATGATGGGGATAGGTTGGCCTGATGCAAAATATCTGAAATTTTCCCAGTAACCCTCCTTGTTGATCTCCCAAGAGAAGGAATCCTTCCTCCTATGGAAAACTAGCTCAGAAAGTGGGTTTCTCAACCCTCCATTGCAACACCCTGCAACACAACACAAATCTGAATAGAAACTGCGTTGTAGCTGAAGACTAAATCTTGGCCAGAATTCTGGAATGTGGAAATTATAGTACAAGACTCCTCCAAGATCTCCTCAATGGAAGAGGTGGGATTCCCGATCGGGAACACCCGGTGCTAAACAACACAGCAATCTCAACTAAACAGCTGAAGAATGCAAATAGTCATGCAGACCACAAAATAAATAAACCATAACATAAATTCCTATGGCTACCATCCTCTTCCTTATAAATAATGCGAGCCTTCTCACCCCAGGTCCCACTCATTAGGGTTTCCACCATCATGCAATCAATCTCCCTCCAAAACTGCACCGTTGACTTAGTCAAACTTGACCTTGTCCACATGCATTAGCCCCTGTTCACACATGAGGGTGCTTTATCCAACTATGAAGATTATCCCTTTTCACATTTAAGAGGGATCTTATTCCTACAAAAGAGGTTTATGTGCCTCCCTACCCATTTATTCATCTAACTAAATGATAAGGGAAAAATTAATATTCTAATTAGTTGCATGCTAATTTAGGAATATTACAGTCCTCCCCTCCCAAATGTTGCTTGTCCTCAAGCAAATGCAAGGATAGAACTGAAGATCCTCCTCTCCTCCTCCTGTAGCATCCTCATATGATAATCTCCTCCAAGGAACAAGATGTTGTCTCATAAATAAATCTCCAAATTGCTCCTCCCAAGTATGCAGGTTAGCTTTTGGTGACAATCCCAAATAGCTATCATCATGAAAAAGTAAAATACTCATGGAGGCAACAATATGCTATCTAGAGGCCTTCTTGAGGCATGGAATCTGAAATATATTTGGAACCATCATTCCCATGTGAAGCTCCCATCCCCAAGCTATCATCCATACAAAATGAGTCACCCTCCAAAATGGTAACTCATAGAAATACTCCTCAACCTTTGGCTCCTGCAATGTAGGTGGGCTACATAAATGAACATGGTAGACCAAATGGCCTACCCCATGTTGTCTCTCTCTCCACTTATGGAAAGTGTAGAGCTTCTAATGATATTGGGCTGCAATAATTTTTCCCTCAAGCTACAAAAGGTCAACTAGATCTCCAAAGACCCCTCCTCTAGTTTCATGAGCCCAATCCATCCCATACAAAGTGAATGGTACATCATTACCATGTGGTATCCAAATCAGAAAAATGTTGAATGTTATGTGCAAATTTGGATGGTACAAATGGTTTCTCCAGTGGATACAGCGTAGTTTTACCAACTGCTGTTTTAGAACATCATGTGGCTAGTTGTCTCCCAACAAGTTGCTAGATGTGCATGTTTGCTAATCTACTAGGAGGTAGTAAATGGCATTATAAATTAGTCGAGCATAAAAAAAATAAAACCACATCTGCCCAAAGTCATGCAAAGAAGGGCTATCTCCATCATACACGTTGGTCCTAGAATGACCATGAAACCCAAAGATTATCTTGCCCCCTTGTGGAACAATGCATTGTACATAGATGGTGAGAAGATGCAAATACTTTATGAAATGATTAATAAGTACAGAAATACATTTCTAACCATGAATTGTGAGTAGGCTGAAAGTGAGGTCCATATATGAGCCCTCCCATGAGAATCTCCTCATAAAGGTCTGCAAAATGAAGGGATGCATACTCCCCTTGGAATACTCCATCAATAGATGCATACTCCCAAGTGACAGCACTATTGGCCTTAGTGATAAGGCTCTTGCCACTTCATGACCCCATTCTTTGACATGCTATGTGCCAAAGTCATCCACCATCATGCTGCTATGTGTGGGAGTCTCCTTCCTATGTGGAAGTACCTCCTAATCGTCCAATGCTGAAGGGTAGCCTCTTTGCACTTTGATTGTGTCGTCCCTTTCTCCTGAAATATCATGCCAAGTATGGGAAAAATTCTACCCATACTCTCTGTTATGTAGGTAAATCCTCTCTACGGATAGAGATGATCCCTCTAGCCATAGGGTAGGTCTAGTAACAAGGAATCATGCCAAAGTGTAGGTTCCTAGACATTTGAATGGAAGAAGATGCGAATAAGATGTTCTACCTGTGGTCCAAAGCTGTCATTGATACTCGTAGTGATGATGAGAACTTCCCGCTCTTGATTGAAGGCAAGTCACAACCCTTCCGCTTATCATGTTTGGACACCTGCACAAAGATTAGAAAATGATAACCACATACCACATACTAATTTCATCCAAAAACTACTAATCAGTCAGAGAAGACTAGCACATTGCATTCAATAAAGTCAAAACACAAGACGGGAACCAGACAATAGTCACTTATATTAATAGGTAGAAAGAAGAGATACAACCATGCTCTGACGTTGCAGTCTCCTCCAGCGGGGCTCAGGTGAAGCACGTCTCAAATCTCGTCGAGGAATTCAGACGGGTTAAGGGACCTCTCAGTGGATTTCTCCTTGTTCTACCTTCTCAATAACTCAGTTATTCAACTATAATTCATTCAACTCTTCTCCAAGTTTAGCTACCCAAGTTCAACTACAGTTATTTCAGCTCCAACTAGTTTTCATAAAGAGAGAAGGCTTGTTTATATAGAGGGAAAAGAGGAGGTTGGGATCCCTACAAAGGTGGAAGGGAGGCATATCCTTTAGGAGTGTTCCAAGGGAGGTGGAAACTACTAACTAAAGGAGGAGGCATGTGGTTGTTTCAGTTCAACCACTCCCAATGACTCATCCCGAAGGTGGTTGGAATGGAACCTCCGCCTCTATTTTTAAAAAACATTTCATAAATAGCTTGGCGTGGGAATTACACTAGGACAGAGTGCCAGGTGGCCCGAGCCCTAGTGTTAATCTTCCACTTCAGCGTGAGGGCAGAATTGGCTACTCGCGCCAAGGAAAAAACAGGGATTTTTACTGCTCTGCTTAGGAAAATGTCAACAAGAAGAATGTTGCCTTCATCAAAAGGGATGCAATGATGTTATTTACAAGGCATGACACTATTCAGAAGTTACAAAAATGACCCTCCAATGTGCGAGATGGGGATTGCAGGGACAGTGACAAAATGTTGTGTAACAGATGCCCCCTAAAGCATGAAGTCAGAGGGAGAGGGAGGGGTGAAATTCTTTATGAGAACGCGTTCGAACCAAACACCGTTTTCTGAAAACCTGCAATTACAAATACAACTGATATCTCTGATACATGAACATGTGGCATGGGCGCATCCATCCATAAAAGAGTATTAAAAAATGAGATCTAGGTATGGACGCAGCCATCCAGTAGCAAAGATCAACAAATAGACTCAGGTATGGTTTCAGCCATCCAATCAAAGAGTCATGCAATAAGTCATGATAATCCACAAAGAAAAAGCAACCTGGATTTTATCAGACAAAACCCAGGGTCTTGCGCTCCATCTCGATCCAAACAAGTACAAATTCAGGCATGTGAATATGTGAGCTGAAGTCGATCATGCAAGAAAATTGTCTGATTACTAGCCAATGATGAAAGCTGTTAACAGACGCGAGAGGAACCACCAATAATGATAATGGCTCTCAAGGTACAAAAGGTACAATCCACGAAATGTGAACAGTGATCTGGCGTCGAACACCCGCAGAGTCAGTCGATCAAAGGCCAATGATGTGGGCCTTACGTCGAATGCGAAGAACCTACCATTGAGGCATGCAGGCTCCAAGGTACCAAAAAGGAGTCTCTAGATCAGATTCCTGGAGAATGAGCTGAAGTCAACAGGAAGTGACCTGATCGAAGGTGGGCCATAATGTTTCCCACATCATCGACACGAGACAGAGGAATATGATTTTTTTGGAATCAGGACCAACAGAGAATCAGAGGGAGGTTGGAAACTTCAGAGGAAAACTTCTCTTGAACATATCAGCAGCACGACACTGGATTTGGCAGTATTTGACATCAAAGGATCTTAGGTCATGATGACATGGCAAAGAGAAAATGAGAGGTCAAAAGAGATTACCCAAACCCATGGAGGAAAAAAATGATGAAATGAGATGTCCCCAACCTGACATGAATGCAGACAAGTGCCATGTTCAAGAACGACATACTGCCAACACGACTACAATTTGGTTCCATTTTCCCCCACCATTTCTGGCGAGTACCCCAATTATTTTTGAAAAAAAAACTTGAAGGGGATAGCATATGCTTGCACGGTAAGTTTGTCCTTCGGACAAATCCATCCTAGTACATTTTACGAGCCCTAGGAAGGAGGAACTCGAATAATGTCATGGTGACGAAGCCCGATGTCATCAAAGTTTAACGAGTCTGACAAAGGAAGAACTTGGCATCTTTTCATGTTTAGAGAGTTTGAAAAGAAGGCAGAAAAGAAAAACTCCAGCAGTCCCTTTTCGTAGGTAGTCTCACAGATCCGAAAAGGTAGAAAAATGTGTATGAGAGAACCTCTTAGTCATGATAGGCTAAGGTATTCCTTTTTCGTAAATAATCTATCCCAGCCCGAAAAAGGGTTAAACATATACTGGGTAGATATTGTTTCACAGCCATTTAACGAGTTCAAAACAACAAGTGTCTCGGCAATATTTTCAGTTTTAGAGAGTTAGAAAAGAGCTGAAAGATGACTCCAGTAGTGTCTTTTTCATGTTTTTATCGAGTCCGAAAAAGTATAAAACCTAACTCGTTACTTCATCACTGTTGCATGAAAAACCTGTTGCTGCACAAGAGACATGTGTAAAACATATTTTTCGAAAATAATACAATAAAATAATCGAAAAACATGCCTTAAAACCTAATTAGGGTTTTGAAAAAGTTATAAAATGCCAAAAATGGTAAAAAAGAATTACTTTTCACTTTTACCTCTTGTGGAGCAATTTTCACCCATTTTATTGTGCAATCTTGCGGCGACGAGAGCGGCCAATCCAATACACCAATCGCAAATCCGTCAACTCCAGGTAAGATCTGAGATCTCTCTTGTCATTTTAAGTTATTCCTTGCTTCACACGTTTGTCAATTTGAATTTGGGGGAAGAGAAATTGTAAAATTTAGGGTTGCGCGATTACGTGCTTGAGTTCGAGCACGGAGTCGCATGTTGCCCATTTTTTGTCTTGGGGTGCGCCCATTGGCACGATTTTTTTAGAAATATTCGCGCCAACGGCGCAAACCAATTTCTAACAAAATTAAGCACCAAATGTCCCAATTGTTTACAATTTCAAGGATAAATATTGACTAATACCACTTGAATGTGTGTGTTTGCAAGCATAAAAGAGAAAAATGGTTATAGAATGGAAAGAATAGGAACATAGTGAAGAAGATGAGTTGGCCATGGAAAATGAGGGAGTTATGGAAGCCCTCAGAAACTATGGCTTGCTAAAATTCTTCTTAACACCATTCCTCTGAGCCCAACCAGAATTGCTACAATATCTAATCAGTATATAGGATGAAAATCAAGAGAATTTCATCCTACAGAATCAAGAGCTTGAGATTGATGTCTTCGATGTATATTTCATCACAGGATTATCGTGGAGGGGTACAACACCACTCCTAACTGGCACCCTACCCTGCATGGAAAACATGACCATGGTAATCGATAGAGTATGTCCAGGAGTGCAGAAAGGTTTAGGTAGCAGGAAATTTGATATTCAAATTATCCCTGATTTGAAACTACGTGTGGTATTGCATACCATCACATGGGCCACTAGATCACAAGCACTGCACGAAGCAACAAATACATAGTTGCTTGTTGTTGTGGACTACATGGCTTTGATTATCTACAACTGAGCAAAGGCCGTAACCATCAACATGAAGCACCAACTAACCAAATGCAAGAAGGGTAAAATGAAACAATTTTGTTATGGATCCATTCTGGTATCATTATTCTTCAAACGATTACCAATTCTTTAGCGACAAGAGGTTATAGTTCCGAGCGAGAGAACCACGGATGGCCCGATGGGCAGCACTGATGCCAAGGCTAGGGGGTGGCCAAAAGATGTCTTAGAGGGCGGAATTTTTTGATTGCCTCCATCAACAACTTATTGTCATGGAGGATTGGCCCTATGCTAGCACAAATTTCACTGATGATCCAGACCTCCCACTCCCGGAGGTAGAAGATTGGGATGAAGATTTGGGTAAGAATCAAAAAAATTTAAGTTTTATGAGTATTATGATTTTTTTGTTTATTTATGTATGTTCTAACATTAAATCGATGTGATGTAGATGTTGGCCCACAGAGACCTGTCGGTATGTCACCGATAGTGAGGCGAATCCCTCGTGATTTCGACCCTCAAGGAGAGGGCGGTGAGGAAGACGAGATAGTGCGCAACATGGAGGGGATCACTGAAGGAGTTCCAGATTATGCAAATTTTGATGATGTTCCTCGTGCCTACTAGAGGCATACCATAGGGGTGCCAAGCCGAATTCACCGCTTGTTGAGGCAGCTAGTACGGGATGTGACATGTTATCATGAGCACCATGTGGATTAGACACCTAGGTTTATTTTATCTGCATATTTGCGAGACATGATGTCTCAGGATGTAATAGAAACATACATATATTTTTTGACGTTATGATGCACAAAGTTGCAAACATGAGATATATATTTATACATCTATTTTCCTACATGGATTTTTTACATATCATGATGCTTTTACAAATTATGCAAATGTTTATCTAATACAATGTTAGCCACTGTATCAGTTAATGTGTTCATTCGTCTAGGAATATGTCGATAAGTAATGAAATCAAAATGTATTTCCAACAAATGAATACATAAATACAATATCAGAATGTGTGGATTTCTAACCGAATAATGATTATTGAGTTGTAGAACAACAAGCCGTGAATCTATATTTACAAGCAATGCATGTATGCTGAGGTTGATTGCCTTAGTTAATAACTCAATGAAAGTGATATATTAAACGACATTGTTTGTAGTCCGTCTTAGACAAATACCTTGCAAATATATCAACTCACCAACAGGATCATAAATTACCCAGGCTGTCGAAGACAAATTCCTGGTACTGTAGGAAGCACCATCCGTGAAATCGACATAAGGAGTAATAGACATATGCACAATAAGCAAGACCCAATAAGCAGGAAAATGCTCACAAAGCACATCAAACCCAAAACATGTACAAAAATGAAAAAAACACCTATGTACACATGTTATGCATGGATGACTCAGGAATAATATTTTTTGAGATACAACCCATTTATGGGTTGTTCAAGTGGATGACCTTCATATTCAATTAACTCATAGGCCCCATTTTTCAATACACGTTTAACAATGTATGGCCCATGCCACATAGGTTGAAATTTTCCTACCCCCGGCTTATCATGGGCTTGATCATACAAGAGGACAAGATCTCCTTCAACGAAGGAACAAGGAGAAACTAATTGGTCAAAATGAGCTTTGACTCGCTTCTTTTTGCTTTGATGACCAAAGCGGCTAAGCGATGAGTTTCATCCAACATTTCTAAGTAAAGGAAACGCTCTTCTTCTGGCGAAGTATTTGGCAGTAATTCCATAGCTAACTTGAGTGAAGGTATTTCACACTCAATCATGAGAGTAGCTTCCAGACCGTAAACCAACTGAAACGGGGTGAATCCGGTTGCACTCTTCACTGAGGTTTGGTATGCCCAAAGTGCCAAAAATAACATGAGATGCCAGTTTGATTTGTGGATCCCAATCATACGCTGAAGCATTGTGACAAGAAATTTGTTCACAACTTCAACCTGTCCATTGGCTTGAGGGTAGTACGGCGTTGATCTGTCGTGACGCAAACCCAACTTGGAAGTCAACTCCACCACCATATAATGCCGAAAATGGGAACCATGATCGGTAACGATGGCTTGAGGGACACCAAACCTAGCAATAATATGATTGAATATGAACTGAGCAGTTGTCTTAACTTCAGCGGCAGTGTAGGCATTGCTTCGATCCATTTGGTGACTCCCACATGGATGTTCTCAACGATTCCCGGCTTCACGAAAATGTCAATAGGCATTGTTTGGGTGATATTTCTCAAGTTTCCTTCTGTAAAGACTTCATGTGTCAGGATTAGCAAGCGGAGGAGAAGGAGCTTGAGATGTAAAACTCTCGAGACATGTAGACATAGCCCCGAAGCCAGGCATAAATGAAGAACAATGATGACCATCGTCCCACGGCAAGTCTTTGAGAGACATGGTTTTCACGATAGTTTCATCGGAAGGAAACACTTCTTTCAAAGGATTAGGCGAATCTGAATCACCGAGCCAAGGGGATTGAGAATATATGTCAAGAGACAAGCTCAAAGGAGCACCATCAAATGATGGAGTATCGGATGCAGCAATGAGTTCACAATAATCGATTTCAATTGGACTCAAAGGCATTGAATCACTAAATGAGTTGACTTGATTAGGCGAAGGAATAATCCATGGGTCATCGGACCGAGAGATCATATGAACTTGAACAGTCATAGGTGGTGGAAGGGGAAAAATACCCATGAGGGCTGGATCTTTGAAGAGACCCAACCCAAATACTCTAAGTGATCAGTTTATGCGGGAGCGCCTTGAGAATAAACATATAACCATAAATACGGAGATGCAGTGGAAATAACACTTCATTTCATTAATATCAAAGAAGTAGAACCTTAAGACGAATGGAAATAAAACTAGCTAGTCATCTAGCTATCTGCGAGAAAGAGAAAGAGATGTGGCGGCTACGGAGCCTTGAAGCGAGTTACAATGAGGCTCGAGGGCCTATTTATTATTGAGAAATAATGGAGAATCCTAAACATCCAAAAACCTAACCCTAGGAGATGAAGCGCCAAAACTATGGGCCCCGTTTGGGTAAATTGGTGTGTCAACTTCCCAGGGACGTAACTTTGGCATACTATCTCCGTTTGACACACATGATACATCATTAGAAAGCTCTATATGAGGACTACAACTTTCACCACAAATATAATTCTAGAATGAAATGATATTCGCTGGAGGTGCGATGCCCAAAAAACATCATTTAGGGCCTCAAAACAGCTCCGGAAGTTCAAGACTTGAAAGACTGCGAAAAATAGTAAGTTATGCCAAAACTGAAAAACTGAAAGAGACAATGGTGGGGGCCCAAGTGGAATAGGCGGGTGGCCACCAATATCCACCTGGATCATTCCTCTCCCCTTAGGAAGCAATGGTCCCCATTGCGTTAAGTTCCTCCATGAGATGAGGAAATTTCTGCTGAACTTGGTCCCTGGTGAACCACTTTCCTTGGTGCAGGAGTTGGCCAACTTTGACAACCCGATACAGTTGGATCTTCTGTTGGCGAGTGTTCTTGATTTGCATGTCCATGATAAAATCTATGGTGGCCTGTTCCATGCAGTCTGGGTTTAACTCTGTTGGTGTGAGTTGTTCTGCAATGTCCGAGGTGTCCAGTAGAGGTGGGAAGTAAGGACGAAGGCGATCCACATTGAAGACTGGGTGTAGACCAAGGAATGGAGGAATACTAAGCTTGAAGGCATTGTTCCCTACAGCCTTGGTGATAGTGTACGGCCCGTATTGGAGTGGGCGAAGCTTGCGGTGGGGTCTAGTGAGGCGCTCCTTCTGCAAATGTAGTTGTTGAGTCTCAAATATGCATCTTTTCCATACACTTTTCTATACCTTTTCAGTCACATGAACCTCCCAAGTTATCCAATATCATTGTATATTAATTGCAAAAGAGCATCTAACATGGTTTTTAACTATGTTATTTGTCTGCCTTTTTGATTTGATTTAGATTTTGTTCATTTAGGCTGGAATCTTGCCGCTTTCACTTGTTCTTGCCTTTCCATGACCATTTTGTGAAACTGTATGTTACAGGTGTCTACAGGAAAAATGAGCCACATGGGCAAGTCAGAAATGATGTGGACATGGATCGTGTCCTATTGGCTCGAGCAAATTCATCTAAAGAGGCTGCGGTCAAAGGCGTCCAAATGGAAGTCAACCGTAGAGTCTCACGGTGACAGGACTCTGTTTCGTGTCACGTGAAGGTTCATATGGCCGTTTCTGAATTGCGGAGGATAAATCAACATCTGTACATGGCTCCTTAGCCGAATTCAAGCATCCACTCCTCATAGATTTACTTTTCAATACGGCCATGATCCTAGATCCGTGGACGTAATGGTCTACGTGTTCTCCACCAGCATAAACTTTAGGAATTAGTTATGTTTCTTTTGTTATAAATAACACGTTTGCATACGCATATGGAGTTAGTCTCGATTAGTCTCTGTTATCTTTTATTAGTCTGCTCTGTAATGTAATTACGCTGCCTTTGTGCCGTAATACTACCTTACTGTTATGACTGCATTTTAATATAAGAAGACTCTGTTTTCCAACGTAATTCGTACTTGAATATTGTTGCCAAGGCTGGTGTAGAGGGCCCCTGCACTTGCCAAGGTTCTGTGCATTATTGTATAGTTCTTATTTTATTTCTTTAAAGCTCATTGTGCCATAATCCATTCACATGTTTATACATTGCATCTCCCATGGTATATATGCTTCATTTCTGTTTATAATCTTTCATACTTTCCATTTCATTTATGTCTTTCATGTTTTATGTTATTAATCACTGATCAGTGTTCTTGTTTCAGGTTATAGATAGGCTGAGCAGGGGCATTAATGAAGCTGTAATGACATGGAATTAACATTATTTTGCTGCTAATTTGTTTTTCTTAGTTTCTGTTTAATTCTAGTACTGCTTTGTTTATTCCAGTCTTGCTCATTTGCTTCAGTGGTTAAATTTAGATATATTAAATTGCTCATAACATCTTGAGTTGCCTCCGAAAGCCACAGCTGGACTGATGGTGAGGGATTGAATTATGGATGTGTAGTTTGATATTAGTTTCCTTTCTGCAAGTTAGAAATATTAAATTGTGCATGACATCTTCAGTTACCTCCGAAAGCCACAGCTGGACTGATGGTGAGGGATTGTATTATGAAATGTGTAGTTTGATATTGGTTTCCTTTCTGCAAATTTAGATATATTAAACTGCTCATAACATCTTCAGTTGCCTCCGAAAGCCACAGCTGGACTGATGGTGAGGGATTGTATTATGAAATGTGTAGTTTGATATTGGATTTCAACTGCGCAAATTAAATATGAGTTACTCAAGTTGTTTATGATTACTTCCGAAAATCATAGCTGGACTAATGATGAAGGGTCAGAAGATAAATTGATGTAATCTGATTTAGATTTATTTTGTTGCAATTTTGAATTTCCTTAAACATAGTTTCTTTTGTGTTTAGTCAGCAGCAAGAATAGTTTGATTTTCATGTTCACTAGTTTACTGTTTTGATTTATTAGATTAGCAGCATCTTTTCATTTCATCAGTACATTTTCATTTTCTTTCAATGTCTTATCATTGTAAATTTCAAATTGCTTTTAAAGTTTCAAGTTGGTAAATCATTATAGGGGATATCACTTCCTTGAACAAATATAACCAAACTTGTTTTCATTTTAGAATTTCCATTTCACCTTAGAAAAACCAAAAGCGACAAAAAGTTAAGAAATAGGTTATCTTGCACATATAGTGCGCCGCACTTCATCAGCTTACGATTCCCGGATTGACAAATTAAATGCAACAATTTAGGACACACTAAATTGACCAAACATTTTGGCGCCGTTGCCGGGGAAGTGTAACTAGGTAGCCAATTTCTTAAAAAAAAAAAACATAAAATCATAAAAGAAGGGAAACTTGATAACTTCTTGAAGTATGCTCTCCTATTGCACCTAGTGTGATCTGGAGGATCAGAAAAGAGAGTTATTGGTTTAGTAATTTCTTAAGTATGCTCTCTTCTTGCACCTAGTGTGATCTGGAAGATCAGAAAGAGAATTATTAGCCCAACTTTTTTTTAAAAATAAAAATAAAAAAATGATATGCATAGAGCAAGAGATTCTAGGGGAAGGTTTATAGCTAAAGCCAAGAGTTCGATTTTCACAACTCCATCTTCTTCAAGGCATAGACCAGATTCACCACCATCTACCCCTAGCCTTAAGATTTTTGGAATTCAAGGAGCAGCTGAATTAGAGGATTCTCTTATACCACCTACTAAATCCCATTTAGAAAACAAAGAGACTCTCTTGGTGAAGGAAATAATGGGGGAAATAGAGAAGGAGACAACTTGTTTGGATTCCCTATAGTTGATGAGGAAACTCATACAACGATGAAAAATATCTCACCATCTGTTCTCCCTAAATTTTATGGATTGCGAAGTGAGGATCTTGAAACATTTCTGTTTGAGTTTGAAGTCATGTGCCAAACCTATGACTATATGGAAGACTCTCAAAAACTCAAACTGTTTCCTTCAACATTGAAGGGATCTGCTTTGAAATGGTTCATGGGATTAGCCACTCAATCTATTAGGACTTGGAATGATATGAAACAAACATTTTTGGATAGATACTTAGACTATTGTATGCCCACCAATCACAAGGATGAGGTATTCAAAATGATGCAAAAAGAAGATGAAAATTTGGAAGATTTACTTGAAATATTTCAATACAACTTGAAAAGAGCAAAGATGAGCAACTTAGATGATGAAACCTTGAAAGCCCTCATATTAAAAGCCATTAGATATGAATGGATAGATATTTTAAACATGATGGGGAAAGGAGACATTTCTCAACTTCCACTTCGTGACATAACAGAACTATGTGTCCATCTCTCAAGAGGAAAATCTAAAACATGAAAAGGGCCTAGGGATCCTTCTCTTATTAGGGCTAACAAATCTGCAACTGGATCAGTAAGTAGGGCAGAGATTGGTAATATGCTTGATGAGTTCAAAACTGATATCTTAGGGAGCCTTAGTGAACAACTAGACACCCTTAAAATCCAAAACAAGCAGAAAGCAGAAACAGATGCTTTAGCCATCTTTTGTCCGAAACGTAGGAAGAAACATGCTTTAAGGGAATGTCCCTTGGATGCAAAAGTTGTAGAAACATGTATGATTTGCTCAGAGAATCATGAGATCAAGGATTGTCCTTCAATTCCTGGACTCAAAGTTGTCTTTCAAGAAGACCCAAATTCAGTAGAATCTCTCTGTTTTGTTGCAAGAAGACCTTGGCGGGGACAACAAACTCAAGGGTTTAACAACCCTATGAATTTTCAAACCCCACCAAATTGGAATCCTTGGCAACAACCTTGGCCCCAACATCAGAATCCATATCAACCATGGGTACAAGGGATGCAAAATCCTTATGGGATATTTTCTCAATTTTATCAATATCCTCCATCTTTTCAAAATCAACAAGCTCCACAACTTCCAAACCCAAATCCACAACTTTCATTTCCATTTCCGCAACAACAACCTTCTCAACAAAATCCAAATCCTCAACTTATGCTCCCATATCAACAAAAGACAAATCAACTTCCAGCTCAGCCATTGCCAAATCCTAACAATAAGAATCCTCAGAATACTTACATGGTAGAAGGACAACAATTTCCTACCTATATGATTGTTCCTCTCAATGATGTACAACTCAGATTTGGTAGAGTTTTAGAAAAACCTTCTATAGATATTCAAGAGCAAGATACCTCTGAGGAGGATTCTCTTCAAGTCAATAAGGGTTCTGAGGAAGAATCTCTTCAAAATTCAAACATTCAAAAAGAAAAATAAAAGTCAACACCCACAACTCCTATAGTTGAGCAACCTGCATCTTCATCTACACCTCCTTTTCCTGAAAGACTACAAATTGACAAGGGGGTGGAAAAATAAATCTTGTTGCCTAACTATGATTTTCTAGATGAATTGAAGAATGTTTGTATCAAGATTCCTTGCTACAAGCCATTCGAGAGATTCCTATTCTAGCAAAAACAATAAAGGAGTTGAGTTTCAAAAGACCAGGAAGGAAACTAAAAGACACAAGAAGAATCCACCTGGTAGGAAAAATTGCAGATATCATGATGGGAAAAATTACCATGCAGAAGTATGTAGATCCGGGAAGTCCAATTGTCAAGACACATATAAATGGGATAGAAATTCCAAACACATTGATTGACTTAGGGGCTGCTATCAACATTATGAGTAGACAGACTATGGACCAGCTAAAACTTCCTAACCTTCTTTTACACCTACTTTACTGCAACTTGCAGATCGATCAATTATTAAACCAGATGGTGTATTAGAAGATATTTCAGTCTCCTTAGATTCTTGGGAATATCCGGTAGATTTTATGATTTTGACTCCCAAGAGTAATCTAGGAGGGCACCCACTTATCTTAGGAAGACCTTGGCTAGCCACAGCTGATGCTTTTATTAGTTGTAGATTTGGGGATATGTACATTTCTAATGGTAATTCGACAAAGAAATTCAATTTGTATCCTCCGGCAAAAGCAATCACAGAAGTAGGAGACAATGAATGGGTTGATGATGAGGACACTATACAACCTGTCTTTACCATTTCTGAAATCAGTGAGGATAGTCAAATTCTGAACACATTAGAAAATTTTGAGACATCTTCAGAATATGACCCCACACAATTTCGGTTGGAATCTGACATAGAATATTTATCATCAAGACAAATGTCTCTTTACTCTATGGAAGAGTTTGGTAGTTCTACTATTGAGATTTTTCCAAGAAAAACATTGAATATCAACAAATATTTGGAAAAGTCACAACAAGAAGAACTAACCAAAATCTTGCAAAAACATTCTACTGCATTTGTATGGGAGTATACTGACATGAAAGGTATTGATCCTAAGACTTGCATCCATCATATCTATATTGAGAAAAACAGTAGACCAATCAGACAACCTCAAAGAAGGATGAATCCAAATCTTAGGGAGATAGTGAAAGAAGAGCTCCAAAAAATTCTGAATGTAAACTTCATTTATCCAATTTCAGATAGCCGATGGGTTTCTCCTTTGGTTATAGTACCTAAAAAGAATGGTAAATGGAGAGTATGCATTGATTACAGGGAATTGAACAAAGCAACTTTGAAGGATCGCTTTCCTTTGCCTTTTATTGATCAGGTATTAGATACATTAGCAGGTAAAAAGTACTTTTCATTTTTGGATGGTTTTAGTGGCTATAATCAAATTCAGGTAGCACTTGAAGATCAAGATAAGACCACATTCACTTGTCCATGGGGAACTTTTGCCTACCGAGTGCTTCCTTTTGGGTTATGTAATGCACCAGCAACATTCCAAAGAGCAGTACTAGGAATTTTTTCTGATCTAATCCATGATTGTGTAGAGGTTTATATGGATGATTTTACGGTTTATGGTAATTCATTTGAAGAGGCATTAGAAAATTTGGAAAAAGTTCTCATAAGATGTAAAGAAACAAACCTTTCATTAAGCCATGAAAAATGCTTTATGATGTTTACTGAAGGAATTGTTTTAGGACATCATATTTCGGGAGATGGGATTAAGGTTGATAGATCAAAAGTTGAAGTCATCTCCAAGTTGCCTATTCCAAATTGTCAAAGAGATGTTAGAAGTTTTCTAGGATTTACTGGTTACTATAGAAGATTTATAGAAAACTTCACTAAAATAGCATCTCCACTCTTCAAATTGCTTACAAAAGACTGTGAATTTAAATGGGATCCTGATTGTTAATCAACCTTTGAAACTTTGAAAACAAGAATATCTGAAGCACCTATCTTGAGAGGACCAAATTGGAAACTCCCTTTCCATATTTCTATGGATGCTTCGGATACAGCTCTGGGAGCTGTGTTGGGTCAAAAAGATTTAGTTCCTTATGCCATTTATTATACCAGTAAAAATTTGACTCCCACAGAGTTAAACTATACTGTGACTGAAAAAGAGTTTTTAGTTGTTGTTCATGCAATTAATAAGTTTAGACATTACATAACAGGCTATGAAACTTTTATTCATACTGACCATTCTGCAATTAGATATTTAATGAACAAACATGTTACTAATGGCAGAGTGACAAGATGGATTTTACTTTTGCAAGAATTCAATATTACTGTGTTGGATAGACCAGGAAAACAGAATACAGTAGCTGATTTCTTGTCTAGAATTCATAATACTAAAGAAGATTCTCCTGTAGAGGATAAGTTTCCTGATGAATACTTGTTTGCAGTAACTATTAAGACTCCTTGGTATGCAGATATTGCTAACTATTTGGTTACAGGGAAACTACCTTCACATTTATTTCCAAGTGAAAAACGAAAAATTATTCGGGAGAGTTCAAAATATTCATGGATTTCTAACGAATTGTTTAAAACAGGGCCAGATCTTGTGATCAGAAGATGTGTCAGGGAAGATGAAATGCCTGATATTCTTAAGGCATGTCATGATGAACCATGCGGCGGACACTTTGCGGACAAAATGACGGCCTATAAAATCCTTTCCTTGGGATATTATTGGCCTTCTCTCTTCAAAGATGCAAAACAATATGTCAAAAGGTGTGATAGCTGCCAAAGAGTAGGGAAACCTACCCTTTCAAATGAAATGCCATTGCAAACACGGGTACTCATTGAACCCTTTGAAAAATGGGCTTTAGATTTCATTGGACCTATTAATCCACCATCTAAGCAAAAGAAGTATATATTGGTTTGTACTGATTATGTTACTAAATGGGTAGAAGCCAAAGCATTAGTATATGCTACTGAAAATTCAGTTGTTCATTTTCTTTATGAGGATATTTTTACTCGCTTTGGTGTTCCAAGAGAAATTGTGACAGATCAGGGGAGCCAATTCACATCCAATTTGGTGGAGAAGTTGATGGAAGAATACAAAATCAAGCACGGAAGATCTACTCCTTACCATCCACAAGCAAATGGTCAAGTGGAGTCCACAAACAAAGTTCTTGAAAGTATCATCACCAAAACTGTTCATCTACATAGAAGAGATTGGGCAAAAAGGCTTCCAGAAGCCTTGTGGGCCTACAGAACTACATGGAGGAATACAACAGGACATTCTCCCTATGAACTTGTTTATGGGAAAGAAGTCTTGCTCCCCATTGAGTTCTAAGTCAAGACCTTCAAGATAGCAGTTCAGTTGGGGATGGACTTATCAGAAGCCCAAAAGCATAGAATGGAGCAGTTGAATGAGCTAGATGAGATCAGACAAGAGGCAATTTTAAGAACTAATCTAGTTCAATATCAAAGAGCTAAATGGCATGACAAGTACATCAAAGAGAAGAAGTTTCAAGAAGGAGATTGGGCATTGTTATTTGATTCCAAGTTTAAATATTTTCAAGGAAAATTTCAAACTCATTGGCTTGGGCCATATGAGATTGACAAGATCTTTAACAATGGAGCGGTAAGAATCAAGACCATTGATGAGTTTCAAACTCCTCTTATTGTGAATGGCCATAGATTGAAATTTTATCATAAGCCACTCTCAAAAGAGGATTTTGTCAAAATGTTTCAAGAAAGTTCTGCAATCAGGCTGGTACAGAAGAATTCTTCTTCTCCACCAACCTAGCTTTTGTTCTTTTCAGTTAATATATATATATATATATATATATAAAATAAAATAATTTTTTTTTGTATAAGCCTAAAAACCAATCACTGATTGGCAGTCTTATACAGAAAATATTGGGTGAAAATCAGGAACACCTGACACCTTATATTTTCCAAAAAAAAAAAAATCTCTCTTTCATTTCACAAATTTTGTGACCACCCACTCCATTTCATTCCATTTCATTTCACTTCATTTCACTCCATTTCACTTCATTTTATTCCATTTCATCAATAAAATTCTTTTTCATGACCATTTCCATCTGGTCATTTTTCATCTGCTCATCTCCATTCATCCAAATAATAGCTGTGTTAGTTTCCGCATCTGACATCTGTTTCCGCAGCTGACTCCAGTTTCCATAGCCAGAAGCAGATTCCGCAGCT
This sequence comes from Pinus albicaulis, assembly GCA_034641835.2. Classification (NCBI taxonomy): domain Eukaryota; kingdom Viridiplantae; phylum Streptophyta; class Pinopsida; order Pinales; family Pinaceae; genus Pinus; species Pinus albicaulis. The sequence continues at coordinate 1,470,638,609 of CM076572.1, read as the reverse complement.
ACAAATCTGTTTTCAAAAGAATGTACAGCCAGATGTTATTTCCATAATCATGAAATAAAATGCAGGTGAGAGGATAAAAAATGAAGACATGGAGCATTCAAGACACCAATAAAGAGTAACTAGTTGAAGACCAAGGAAAAGGCAAAGATTCCAAAGGTATGAATAAAATTTATTTCAAATAGCATTGAAAAACACATTTTTATATAGTTCCGAACCATAAGCTATATCCATTATGTGCAATGATTATATTGAAAATTCCGTAACCTTTCACGATCTCCATATTATCCTCTCGCATTCATTCTCAAACAGTTCCATCATTAAACCCCCGATTTTCACTCATGTTCCAATATTCCACCGGTGACAATGAGACGTATTTGATTTGACCACGGACTCTTACAGCCGCATAAATCTATAGCCGTTGTTTAAACGTGCTCATATTTATTATGCAGCCACCAAAATTCAAAACACTGCCGGATGTTTTATACTCTGTTAACCTCATAGCCGTATCTCTGTTGTGCTCACGAAAACCCCTCTCTATTCTGTTCACTCCATTTCGTTCTCTACTACGCTATAGTCTGTATACCACTCTCTGAAATTTACCCACAGTCATTGTGCTCATCTCCGTGCATTCAGCCGTTCTATTTCCATTGAACCCTCATGCAGGCAAATTTGTGAAGAGCAGAAAGAAAAAAATGGGTAAATTGCTAAGAGCAGAACCGGAAGGACCTAAGTTTATGGAGGGATATCCACAAGTAAGGGATATATTGAAGAAAGAAAATTGGCTGCGGTTTATCTAGAAATTCAGAGGTTATCATAAAGAAGTGACAAAGGCATTCGCAAGGTCGTTTAATGGCTTGGAAGTAGAGGTTGGAGACCTTAAGTTTGCGGTCAATGAAGCATCTATAGCAACAGCCACGGAACTTCTTCAAGAGGGTGAGCATTGGTTTAAGAATAAAAGCATCGGTGATGAAGCATGGAGAACAATCTGACGAAACCAAGGTATGGAAATAACTGTTTTTAAAAGAGGAATTCTTGTTCATGCATTGAAAGATGAATGGGCTACATTGCTGCTAGTTGTTCAGAAATTCATTACATGTGAAGGTCGTTTTGGGTCCATGTATATGTACCATACCAGGTTGCTGATGAATTTTTTAGATAATCAAACTCTCAATCTCCCATATTTCCTATTCAATAGTTTGAAGAAAATGTCTGTGACTATTCAGAAGCATTTAGGAGATGTAGAACCACATCTATATCACCACGGTCTTGTAAAAATTTTGATTGAAAAAGAGTTAAAGGAGAAGAAATACACATGGGAACAATTTCTAGTTAGAAATTTCTTTGAGGAACCTCAGGAAATTCCTGAAGGTAGTACAACAAGAAGGAGTAGAAGAAAAAGAATAAATGATGAAACTCAAATTACTCCTACTCAGGAAATTTTTGAAGGTAGCACAGCAAGAAGAAGTAGGAGCAAAAGAACAATTGATGAAATTCAAAATACTCCTACTACTACAATTGAAAGAACTGATAGGGAAGAGAGACTGTCAAAGAGGAAGAAGAAAGAAATCAAGGGTAAGAAGCCAATAACACCAAAAGAGAGAAAAAATATTGAGGCTATACATCAAACCCCTTCTTCTGAAGAAGAAGATCATCAAGTGTTATCTGAAAGATTAGTTTATCTTTAAAAACAGTCATCTATGGCCAAGAATACAGAGAAAGGAAAACAAAAACAAAAATGACTCTCCTTCACGGCATTTTGGGGACAGCCCAATAAAAATGACACTTGATATAGACCCCAAGCAGCAGGAAGTATATGACTATATATAATCTTTGGAAAAGGCAGCTACAGGTCCCAGTACTTCGTCCATTCAGCCTCATACAGTACAGGATGATTTAGTCCAATCACTAAAACAGGAAATCTTTGAGTTAGAGCTTTTAAATAGGCACATCAAAAATGAAAATGAGACATTGAAGGAACAAGGTAAATTGGACAAAATCATTCATGATAATACCATGCTACATCTGGGAATATGGCAGAAGAAGAACAAGAAATTGAAAAGGAAATGCTAGAAGTTAAGCAGAGCACTGGTTAATATAAAATTTAGGTGCTTAATGAAGAAACCCAGAATGTTGGCAGCACCAAGGAAGAGGAGGAGAGGATTGGATGTGCTGGCTGAAGTGTCAAGGCATATGAACTAAGGAAGGAATATCAAAATTTTGGTTGCATGAGGACATGCAACACCTTTCTATACATTTTTCACTCACCTGAACCTCCCAAGTTTTCAATATCATTGTATATTAATTGAAAAAGAGCATCTAACATGGTTTTTAACTATATTTTTGTGTCTGTTGTTTGATTTAGATTTTGTTCATTTAGATGCGGAATCTTGCCACTTTCCGCAGCCATTTTGTGAAACTCTATGTTACAGGTGTCTACAGGAAAAATGAGCCACATGGGCAAGTCAGAAATGATGTGGACATGGTTCGTGTCCTATTGGCTCGAGCAAACTCATCTAAAGAAGCTGCGGTCAAAGGCGTCCAAATGGAAGTCAACCGTAGAGTCCCACGGTGACAAGACTCTGTTTCGTGTCACGTGAAGGTTCATATGGCCGTTTCTGAATTGCGGAGGATAAATCAACATCTGTACATGGCTCCTTAGCCGAATTCAAACATCCACTCCTCATAGATTTACTTTTCAATACGGCCATGATCCTAGATCCGTGGACGTAATGGCTTACGTGTTCTCCATCAGCATAAACTTTAGGAATTAGTTATGTTTCTTTTGTTATAAATAACGCGTTTGCATACGCATATAGAGTTAGTCTCGATTAGTCTCTGTTATCTTTTATTAGTCTGCTCTGTAATGTAATTACGCTGCCTTTGTGCCGTAATACTACCTTACTGTTATGACTGCATTTTAATATAAGAAGACTCTGTTTTCCAACGTAATTCATACTTGAAGATTGTTGCCAAGGCTGGTGTAGAGGGCCCCTGCACTTGCCAAGGTTCTGTGCATTATTGTATAGTTCTTATTTTATTTCTTTAAAGCTCATTGTGCCATAATCCATTCACATGTTTATACATTGCATCTTTCATGGTATATATGCTTCATTTTTGTTTATAAACTTTCATGCTTTCCATTTCACTTTTGTCTTTCATGTTTTATGTTATTGATTACTGATCAGTGTTCTTGTTTCAGGTTATAGATAGGCAGCCCGGGCATTTGCATAAATTTTTGACTAATGACATGGAATTAACATTGTTCTGCTGCTAATTTGCTTTTCTTAGTTTCTGTTTAATTTCAGTACTGCTTTGTTTAATTCATTTTTGCTCATTTGCTTCAGTAGTTAAATTTAGATATATTAAACTGCTCATAACATCTTCAGTTGCCTCCGAAAGCCACAGCTGGACTGATGGTGAGGGATTGTATTATGAAATGTGTAGTTTGGTATTAGTTTCCTTTCCGCAAGTTAGAAATATTAAATTGTGCATGACATCTTCAGTTACCTCCGAAAGCCACAGCTGGACTGATGGTGAGGGATTGAATTATGAATGTATGGTTTGATATTAGTTTACTTTCTGCAAGTTAGATATCAGTTACTCAAGTTGTTTATGGTTACTTCCAAAAATCATAGCTGGACTAATGATGAGGGATCATAAGACAAGTTGATGTAATTTGATTTAGATTTACTTTATTGCAACTTTTGGATTTCTTTCAGCATAGTTTCTTTTGTGTTTAGACAGCAGCAAGAATAGTTTGGTTTCATGCTCACTAGTTCACTGTTTTGATTTATTAGACTAGCAACACCTTTTCATTTCAGCAGCACATTTTCATTTCCTTTCAAGTTTTGTCATTGTAAGTTTCAAATTCCTTTTTAAGTTTCAAGTTGGTAAATCATTATAGAGGATATCATTTCCTTGAACCAATATAACCATACTTGTTTTTATTTTAGAATTTCCATCTCACCTTAGAAAACCAAAAACGACAAAAAGTTAAGAAAAAGGTTATCTTGCACATATAGTGCGTCGCACTTCATCAGCTTACGAATCCCAGATTGACAAATTAAATGAAGCAATTTAGGACACACTAAATTGAACAAACAATATCCAAGACCATATTTGTGCTTGTTGTGGACAAGTTGTTCCCAAGGTCTGATGATGGGCTTCGGAAGTGAAGTGTGAACATCTGCATCTGCATACAAATCTGCTTTTGAACTAGGCACTGAATGTGAATCGAGTACAACATTATTACTTGCTGCTTATGGGAGTTTGTTTCAACTTTCTGAATAGAAGCAAGTTCAGAATGATGACTCCCCTGTTGTAATTCTTCTTGTTGGAATTGAGATTCAAGCTGCAAAAACTCTATCTTGTCTTGTGCATGATGCAGGCAAGTCTGAATGTCAAAGAGAGTGTCTTTACTGATTTTCACCATCTCATCAACAATTGAATGAGTGAGAATATTTAAAAACTCTAATAAATCACCAATTAGATCCATTTGAAATGATTACAAATATTTTCCAATCTGCACTGTAATCAAAACTTTACTCTCTCTATATCATAAACTATATCTTGATGATACTTGTATAGAAAGCAACAAACCAATCCAATCAAATGTGTCTTCAACACTATGTATTGTGTAAAAAAAAAAATGCACTTTATTGGCAATATTCTGTAAAAAAAAGGTGCACTTATGGTGGTAATATATATAGCAGAGGTATTATTTGGGGAAGGGTTGTATGGGGAGGTGGTATATGGGGGAGGTATTAACTGAAATGGCGAAGGGGGAGGTATTAACTATGGAGGAGTTAAGAACTAGAATGGCAGAGTTAATAGTTAGAATGCTCAACATTTAACACAGTTTCTCTTGTTCTGCGTCAAGTGACTATACACACAAACCTTTGAAATGACAAAATCCCGCCAATGAAGATAATGGAATTGATAGGCCCCAAAACCTTCTAAAACAAAACCTTAAACAAATGTTAGAGGATTAATTTTGAATTGCGTTAGAGTTAAAATGTGACCAGAATGTGGGAAGATCACTACCAAAGATGACCCAGGCAGAGAAAGATCACGGATTAGGGTTTTATCTAGCCTCGAATGTGACACTGGCATACCCCTTGTTGGCCTCCATTCGCTCGGACCACTGCTCAGATTTGATAAAAGCTTTAGACAGCTCCCCTGTGACATACCTCATGTTTGGCCTCTTCGCGGAATCTGAATCGACGCAAGCTGAAGCAATCCTGGCCACTCATTATGCACAATCCACGGGAACTGTCCAAGGATTAACCAAAGGTCCCTTTTGACACCAAGGAGGAGATAAAAAACAGACCGCGGAATGAGATGTGATAAAAGGAAATTTAACGTAGATGTATCAATAAATTATTTTCTTTCATGGAAGACCACTTATCCTAAACATATATGCTTCACTTTAACACACATTCAACTTCTTGTGGCATTTCGTTTGCCACACATTGGATATATATTCAAACTAGACACAAAAATGACCTTCACACTTTCTTCTGGTATTGTTTTCTGCATATTAAAAAATTATAAATGACACAATTGATGTGGGTCTTCTATCATGTATACTTCACCTCTTATATTCTACCGAAATGGATTTTCTCTATCGAGATGGAGGAGCTTGTTCTATAATTTGCGGCTCTATCTAAATTATTCAAAGGAATTCAACAACTCACCTCATTTCCTATGCATCAACCTCCTTACACCATTGGCCCTCGGCGTTGTACCCTTTTCCCATCTACACAACTCACAATGATGCCTACTGTGCTGACGTTGTCCATTGGTTGACTCCACGGTCTAATTCCTCCCCACCGCTTCATATCTACATTCTACCAAATCACCCACTTTGATAGCCTTTTCAAATTCATTAACAGTTTGCGTGTCCACAACAACGATGATTTATTGCTAACAACGACCCTACTATCTCAGCATGTAGATTGGTGGAAGCAAGCCCAAACAAAGCTAGCCATTTTTCTTCTCCAATTTTCAAACATGCTTGAAGAATTGGAAGAAGTTAGAGAGAGACATGAATGCTCGTCTCTCTCCCCTAGATATGAAACAAATGCTGGAGGTATTGAAGCAGGAACAAAATCAATTTTCAAACTGCAGAGCCACTCAAACCATAGGTTTCGAACTCACCAGAATCTTGAAAACCAAAAAATCGTCGAGACCAAGGGTGAGGCCACTTCTTACAGAGGCAAGATTGTGCTTAACCAGGCGTATGGCGAGGCGAGAGGTTCGTTTTCCTTGTAACCTCTTTAGATGCCAGAGAAGAAATCCAAGCGCCTTGACTGCAGGTTTTCCAGAGGTCGACTGCTTAAAGGAGGAAGTTGTGTATGCATGGAGCCAACACTGTGGAGCTCGACAACAATGGAAGAGCGTAATTCCAACTGTTATGTATGCAGAATAGCTAGTGTTGAGGGCGGTGAGGATTTTTACTATCAGAGGTGCACAATATCATAGATAGAGAATATCACAAAAGGCGTTGAGCGGAGGAGTGTTTATAGAGTGAAAAATGATGCATGAGCTTGTCAGTGGTAGGAGGAAAGAAAAATTTCAGGGAAAAGGGACAAATTTAGGTCATGCGCTCTGATCTGTGCAGATTTGGACAACGCTTAGGTCCAACGACAGACCCACAATGAAAGAGCAGAGAATACAGCTAGAATTTAGCTAATTGGAGCAGGGCCAGCAATCGCTCGCTCTGGTACCATGTTAAATACACGCATGGTAAACACAAGAATAGACAGAAAATGATAAAGATAAGCGTGAGTTATTTTTCCATTAACCATAGATGTGTATTTATAATACATTGATGTGACTCTTGGATTCCACATTCCAAGGTCACTTGGACTCCTTTTGTCCATTCGGGTTCCGAACCTACCCATAGAAGATTAGGTGTCCAACAGCTTAAATACAAAGAGTGAAGGGAGTTCCACTTGAATGGTTTATGAGACACAATACTTGCTAAGGTTTTGCAAATGGGGTAGCACGCTAAGTTGGCTTGATTGTGGGGAGAACTCCACAGTTAAGTGCGCTTGAGCTAGAGGCGATATGGGATGGGTGACCTCCGGAGAAGTCTTGGTTACCGGGTGAAGCCCTGAAAGTGATGATTGATTCTATGTGATTCATTTCACTAGTTTCAATCCCACTTCTTCACCCCTCTGAGCACCACCCGATGGAATGAGTGCTAAGTGGACTATTAAAAAAACATGAGAAATTAGTCAGTTACGACTACCTCTCATGGAAATGGTCATAGATGAATGACTTACTTAACATAGTCGAATCCCAAAAAATCATATCTAATATAATGGACTGCGAAAACCCCTCAATGATTAAATACAAAGAGTGAAGGGAGCTCTACTTGAATGGTTCATGAGGCACAATACTTGCTAAGGTTTTGCAAATGGGGTAGCAAGCTAAGTTGGCTTGATTGTGGGGAAAACTCCATAGTTAAGTGCACTTGAGCCAGAGGCGATCTGGGATGGGTGACCTCTCGGGAAGTCCTCGTTACCAGGTGCAAGCCCCAGAAGTGATGATTGATTCTATGTGATTCATTTCACTAGTTTCAATCCCACTTCTTCACCTGTGTGAGCATCACCCGATGCAATGAGTGCTAAGTGGACTATTCAAAAATCATGAGAAATTAGTCAATTACGACCACCTCTCATGGAAATGTTCATAGATGAATGACTTAACACAGTTGAATCCCAAAAAATGATATCTAACCAAATTATTATTAATTAAAAATAAATAATATCAATATATTTTTAATTCTAAATATTATTTATTTAAATATAATTTTTAATTTTAGATATTATTGGTAAATACAATTTTTTTAATAAGCTAAATTTTCATTAATTCAAGGAGATTATAGTTGTTTCATGTCCCTATCTGTCACATGAGAAACCAAACCACCAACACGATAACATGGTATCTATTAAAAAATAAACATTAAAACAATACTAGTTTACCCAAAACATAGTGTTCAATGAGTTCCTCACTCCACCAAGAGTTTTGCATAGAAAAAACTTCAGGTTGAATATGAACTAAACTACTCGTAATAACACAACCTAACAAAACAAGCTAACTAGATAAGAATAAAAAACAAAATTCATCAAAAAACTATGTGGAAGCAGAGTCGTCCACCTCAATGGGGTTTGTGTGCCCCTAAATGCAACAACTCGAGCTCAGGGTAGAAACTAATTGGCCTTCAATCCATTTGAGACAAGCGTGGATGACCACCTTTTCAAACATCAATGAAATCTCTTTTTAAGCATCGCTCCTGCCCATAATAACCCTTCCTAGCATCCTTTTCATGCTCTAGTATAGATCGATGATCAACATGGACTATTATGTCTATCTTAGGTATGCCTCAAGTTAGGCACCCATTCTGTGATGTCCATAAAAGCCTCAAAATAAAAGACAACCTCATTCAACAACCACATCAAATTTGAATTTGTGCAACTCTTCTTGAACCGTTGTAGGGATCTATTCTCCAAAGGTACAAGTTAAAGCCTCATCTATAGAATAAGCTCAAGATCCCCCCAACCCTCTGCAACAACCATTGCCACGTTTGCACCTCATCCAGTGTCTAACCATGAATACAATCTTGGGTGGTCGGATCATGGTCCCACACTGAAAAATGTTTCGGGGACCAGAGAATAGAAGAAGAACAAGGACATAGAGAACTATCTCCCACTCACAAGGAAGATGGCAATGTAAATGAAGCTCACAATGAAATAAAAAAGAAAGAGGAAAAAGTGGCAAAGACTACATCACTAAAAACTAATAAATAAATCAAAACCCTTTGAAGGCTAAGGGTAATGAATGTCTAAGTCTAGACCAACATCGAAAATGATAAAGAGTAATTCATGGCCACCACCATGTTGTTTTCCTAGAATGTGAGTTGTGAAATCGCAAAATGGACCAGTCGCATACCCTGCCCACTCCACTGGATTTCATTAACATCAAGCCTCCACCCACCAAGTTGAATTAATGTAAAATGGAAAACACATCACCCCTTATTGATTGCATGAGGTTACGATGCCCATATCTCATCCCACCTCACCTGATCCTAGGGAAATACAAAACCATGTTAATAATATCAATTGAAACTAATTTTATGTTAATTATTAATAAGATAAATTATTTAACAAGAAATTATTGCTAAATAAAATTAAGTAGGAACCTTGACAATCACAAGGCCACTTCATTGTCAATATATCATTTTCTGTCTTTAAAGTTTATGTAGCAAGCTTGATGTGGAAGCGAACATTATAAAACATTCTCTTAAACCACATCGAAAAGTGAGCTCTCTGTATGTGCATGTGTGTGCATGCGCAATAAAAGATTCATACAAATGGAGATATATCTATATCAGCATTCGAATAAATATTACATGGTTGTAATATGTTAATGTTGTCCATTTCTCATGGAATGCAAAAGCTAATTAGTTAACAAGGGTGATACACTATCAATGGGTTATTATAAATGGTTGATAAGACTTTTGGAATAGTAGTCATAATGCAAGTTAGATTGAATAATAAGATAGTATCAATATTGTGTCATATTCAAAATAAAGTGTTCTCCTTGGTGTTTTTGTGTTATATGCGAAGCCAAAGAAGAAAGCAGTTGGCGTTGATTGTCACAAGTCATGTTCTCTCAACCAACTCCACCTCCTACACCAATTTTATGACAATCACTTCTCATCTGACTATTTGATAGCCATCGCCCTTGTCTTCTAAAGATCACATTATAACTCATGCAAAAAACATGAAGAAAAATCTAGAGTTTTCATCTATAAATATGTATTTTCCTCAACCTGAGAAGGTAAGCAAGGTAAGGAGTGTAATATAATGTAAAAGCTTATGATTTCTTCTCCATTGTTTGTTTTTATTTTTTCTATGTTGTTTAAAAGTTAATTTTGAATTTGAATCCTCTACTTCCATCAACTAGTATTCGAGCCAAGTTTGTTGGTGAGAAAAGTTTCTATATGTGGCTTTGGCAGCAGGTTTCGATACTTGGTTGGATTTGTTGTAACGAGTAACAACCTTGGTGAAAATTCCATGTAATAAAATTTTATGAAGGAAAATAATAACCATGGTCATGGGACATGTATTCCAAGCTGAATGTTGGGAAAAATATATTTTTGTGGGTGTTCATATGGTTTATTATGGTTATGGAAATTGGAAAAGGAAATGGCTAAGGATTTGGAAAGGTGAAGTGACATTTATTGTCATTTATTTATGAAAATAATGGAAAATAGGAGAAAAGGGAGGTGAAAGGTCACAAGTTGCATGTGAAGATGAAAATAAAGGAAAATAATGGAAAATTGAAGAAATTAGAGGCCTCATTAATAAAAAGGCTTTTGAGGATCAATTCACATACTTTTGTCAGTTCAATTTTGGAGCTTTCATTCTATTCTCTCTCTCTCTCTCATACTTTTGGACAATTAGAGTTTTTTTTGGAGCACTCTTGGAGGAGTGTGGAATACTTGGAATTTTGGAGCAAGAAGGCAAAGGAAAAGCAAGAAAGCATAAGAGAACATAGGTATCAATAGCTACAACTGGTTTTTCTTTCAGGTACTGTGTTGCATGTATGATTTTCCTCACTAGTTTTGGCATGCATGGCATATGCATGTGGTTATTTGTTTATGATCTGTCATTGGCATGGATGATTTCCTAGATTGATAGTGGTTTTTCCTAGCCTTTCCATTTCCTGGATAGCCATGGTGTTGTGGTTTTAACTTTTGTTTTCTGGTTGGTTTTCATGTGCCTTTGGTTGTGGGTTGAGTTATTAGTTCCTGGAAGACTTGGTTGGAAAAGCATTCTGGAGCTCTGTAACAACTTAGGTTGAGTTACTAGTCCTGGAGCCTTGGTTGGAAAAATGCATTGGAGCCCTTGGTTGGATGAGTTACTAGTCTTGGAGCCTTGGTTGGACAAACGATCTTGAGCCTGAACACAGTTATGGGTTGAGTTACTAGTTTTGGAGCCTTGGTTGGAATAAACACTCTGGAGCCCTGGACAACTTGGGTAGAGAATGATCTGGTGATGGTTAGTGATGTTTGACCATGAGGTGGAATAATTGGTTGAGGTTTGAGGTGATTTGGCTTCTGGAAGCCCCAATTTGTTTTTTATTGATGTGTTCTATGATATCCGTCATTCGTGCTTGGAATATGGCACGGGGGTGATGTGATGAAGAGAGATTTGGTTCAGCCATGTCTATGGTCAGGTGGTACGTGGAAGTCCTAGACTTGGTTGCATTTTTCTTATGGAAATAAGAGCTCTTTTCCTCTTGTATTTATGGGTAAATATGTGTGTTATTATGTGGCTTATATGGTTGTTCTATGCTTGTCATTTCTGTTGTTTATATGTTGGTTATGAATCTGTTCTATGACAGTGATGGTGTATGGATATCATCATGTTTTGAATTGTAAATGAATGAGCAATGAATTTATGACCTAATAGATGATAATGTAGCTAATGCGATGGGGAATCAATGCTTCTTAGCGGTTCCCAAATAAGTATGAGACCCCTATGCTCAAATTTTCTATTTAAACCTATAGACCACATATTTGTGACATGTTTGACAAAATGCATGTCATGGCTAGTAGGGGTCCATTCAAGTCCTTGTTCAAGTAATTGCATTTGTATCATTATTTCGATGTTATCTTTCATTCCCAAAAGTGTCAAGGAGTTCTGGATAGTGACTTAGGTCCTAGCCCTAAAAATTAGCCTTCAATCCGACAGTCGTTGGCACAACATTGGCAGAAAAAGGTTGCATTTGCACTCATGTAGGCTCATGGGAGCAATTGGGGCTCTCGGTCGCTCAGAGGGTTTGGTAAGGGAGCAACTGAGGAATTAATGCAACAAAAAGTTAGTTTGTCTCAGGGGCTAGTCACCTAGAAGGCTTAGATGGCTCGTGGGGGTTATTTTGTAGGTTTAGAAGGTTTGTGTTGTCATGTTATATTAGTTCTACTTCCTTAACTAACACATATGGAGTTGAATCATATCATAGTAACTATTTGTCACATGTTTACCCCGATTGACCGGTTACTTGAGTAGATGTGGGAGGAGGGTGTTATAGAGTGGTATGAAGCATGTTTCAACCCTCAAACTTGATGGGCAGTGTGTTGGTCATGCATTCATGTCGGTTTCATATGTGTTCCTTATGCTTGTGTTCTATGTGCTTGTTGCATATGCATGGTGTTGGTTGTAACATCCACCTCCCCTCAATCCTACCTAAGTAACCGAACAACCAGGGTAAACATGAGATGAGGGGCAGTTAAGATAGATTCAACCTCCTTGGTGACTTTAAGGAAGTGGAATCAAAGTGGAAAACCATAACACAAACCTCCACCACTTGCTAGAAGACCCCCAAAGGCTATCCCAGTTAGCCACTTGACCTGTCCTTGGGTCCCACTGATATTTCATGAAGAAAATCCCCTAGACACTTGCACATGGTAACATCCATGTGTTTGGGAGGCTCTGGACGTATGCATGAGCCTACATGCCAATGTCTAGGGACTAAATTTCCCAGAACTATGCTTGCGCCCCCGGGATTTAAGGCACTTTTTAAGTCCATAATCCCGAACACTGCCCAAAACTTCCTGTAGCTTTTAGGAATAATTAAATACATGAAGACAATGCTAAATGACAAAAAACTGACTCCGGGACTAGGCCTAACCATCCCCAACCGGAACTGACATTATGTCAAACACTTGGCATGAATGTAATCTACAGGTCTAGGATATAAGACAAAGCATGAATGACTGAAAACACTTATGAAATATTACAAGGAGGATCACCACATTCTTCCTTAACTAGATATGGAATAAATTAGGTATTGCATCCATCATTTTAACAATTACAAGTAAATACATGAAATAACCATGACATGAAAAAGGCAGTTAAACATGCTTATAAATAGCACAAAACCATGGAAATAACAGTGAGAATACAACCATTAAATCCACATAATAATAGGTACAAAATCAAGAGAACTTAGCTTCCATTAAACATAGGCAAATACTGACTAGGTTTGGGACTTCCACATTCCACCCGACCATAAACATGGTTGAGCCAAATATCTCTTCAGCCAAACACCCTTGTTCCATATTCCAAGCATGAATGTGGGATATCATGGATAAATGCATCCAAAAAAAAAACCAAGGGAATCCATAGGTTAAACTACCTCCACTCTCACCATACTGTGATTACACAAAACCGGTGCTTCAATCACAAAATTGAGCATAACTTGGAAATGCCATCTGAAATCCATCACTATCCTTAAGGAATTTTCCATCTCTCTGTCTCTCAGGCTTTATTGCAATCCAATCCCAGACCAATAGGCCCTAAACCAATACACCTCCCTCAAGATTTATCGTGTATCCTGCCAAAACCAGTCAAGGGATTCCTAGGCCTTTGGGAATGAACCTTGAGACCACCTCTGCCCTGGATTTCAAATCCATCTGACAAATCCAAAGCTCAAAACTGAGATCAAAATCCCAACACACCATGGCATCCGAAAAAAGGCAAGGCAAGGTTGAAAACCACTATCATAACCTGGCAAAACCATGCCACCGATAGAAAAATAACCAAATACCAACATGCATAAGCCATGCATGTCCAAACTAGCTAGGAAACCACACATGAAATATGTTACCTGCAAGTATTCCTGCTGAAGCTGCTAGATCCTACTTTTCCTTTCTTGATATTTTCTTTCCTTTCCTTTCTTATCCTTCCTTTGCTTGTTTCCTCCTCCTTGGCACCATGCTGAATTGATCCAAGAAAAATATAAGTATCCAGGATTGTCAGAGAGAGAGAGAGAATAATCAGAGAGCTCCAAAACTTATCCTCATAAGACTTTTTATCAACGACGCCTCTAATTTCTTCATTTCCCATTATTTTCCTTCATTTTCCTCCTCACATGCAACTTGTGACAATTTACCTTCCTTTTATCCTAATTTCCTTTATTTTCATAAATAAATGTGTCAAAATAATTTTTACCTCTTTAATGCCTTTGCCTTTGCCTTTGCCTTTTCCATTTTTCCTTATCCATAACCGCATATCCAGTGATGCCCACTAGGATATTTTTCCCAACATTCAGCTTGGAATAAGTTTCACTTAACTTTGGTCTTATTTTTTCCTTTATTAACTTTTATTACATGAACTTTTTCCTGGGTTTGTTACAAAACCCTCCCCATTGGGAACACCATCCACGATGTTAAACCACACCTACACCTCATGCAAAATCGTTGAAATACCAACATACTACTCATGGAGATTTATACCTTAGCTCGTTGCAATATCATACAATTAATGACATGCTAAAAAAAAACCATGACAACATGACCATATAACATCCATACTTATTATTGGAGCTTTATAACTTAGCTCATGGCAGTATTTACATTGATATAAATAAGTAAATATACCAAAAACATCATCAAAACATATGCCAAACATATACCAAGCACCAACCAAAACTGCTTTGCCTCAACCGACAAACAATGAAGGATACATGGGCCACATCTGATCCGCCATCTCCCATGTAGCTTTATCGGCCCAAAGTGCTTCCACTACACTTTAACTTGCTCGATGGATCTATTCCTAAACATGAGCTTCTTCCACTGCAATATGCACTCAGGTTCTGGCTGGAATTCACCTTCTTGCTCCACCTGCAATATAGACCAATCAATAACATGATCAACATCCTTTATATACCTTTTAAGAAATGAAACATGAAACACATCATGGAATTTCACTGTTGGAGGTAGTTCAAGTCGATATGCCACTAGTCCAATCCTCTCAAGGATCTCAAAAGGCTCGCAATATTGTGGTGCCAACTTGGCACATGATCCAATCCGCAAGGAGCTATTCTTTGGATTGATGCGCAAATAAACATGCTCCCCAACATGAAACTCCTTAAATACCCTGTGCTGGTCTACATAACTCTTTTGTCTGTCTTGTGTCGCCTTTACATTCTTCTTCATAACCTGCATTTCTTGCTCCATATCTGCTAACATGTCTGGTCCAATCAACACCCTATTAACTGGATCACTCCAACTGATAGGAGTATTACAACTCCGCCCATACAATGCCTCAAAGGGACTCATACCCAATGACTCATGATACCAATTTTTGTATGCAAAATCAACTAATGGTAGATACTCTTTGTTGGCTTGAGGGGTCCTGACCCAGGTTCAAAGTGCAAGGTTTGCCAACAAACCCCTATACTACTGGCCCTTTCGGCAGTGACCTGCTTGCGCAGGTCAAAGTTTCACCCGAAGTAGTATGGGTGGGTGTTGTAACTAGGTTTCCACACCCTCATAAAGGATAGGTAAGGCAAAGAGAGCTGCGCTATATCTTGTGATTCTTAGATTATCTTGTTATGCGCAGGGTCAATTAGGTCTCTATTCGCATCCACATGCGCTAGATCTATAATTATATGCTTTTACAACAATATCGTAGTATTGCATAAACATAATAGAACAGATCCAGATACAGAAAACACACTTACACAGATCTTCGCAACTTAAATACAGAAAATGCGCAATGCAGTAATTACCAATGATTCCCATAAAGAGTACTCACAGATTCAGTTCTCTATCAACCTTTCTTATTCATTCATTCATCAATTCCTCCTTACAATTCCCTTCCCAGCCTGCGCACACAACAACAGGGTCCGCACACAGCTGGACTTGGATCTCCGCGCACACAGTGAGCAGGAGTCCTTTCTCCAAAACCCAAACAGATAACTTAAACCACATTTCGCATCAATAGCTCTTCATTTCTCTACCTTACGATACAAAATGTTCCTCTATTTATAATAATCTAGCCTAGACTTTCCTATGGTCCACAACCCATGGTTTTCAGACCCCTGGTTTACCCTTTTACCCATTACAATGCTTTCGGGGCTTTGACCCACCCGAAAATACCTGTGCTAGACTAAATCTAATCAAAATTATTCAAAATGGACCAGTTTCGGAGCTTGTAGGAGACCTTGTTCCAACAGTCCCCCAACACAATCTTGTGACTCGTCTCGAGTCACTACGGTGGTGCGGCCTCGATTTGCACACGTAGGGTATCAAGAGCGTGGGAGAGTGGAGGGAGCTCTTCCTGACTCTTGACAACAGCTCGCTGTGCAATGTTGACAAGTGTCAGGGAGGCAGGGCCATCTGGAGCCGCAGTAACCTGTTCTAACATCCGGTGGAGGTGTGCAATGGCAGTATGAGCATCCTGGGAGATCTGGAGGGCAGTGTCACCCTATGGTTTCAACCGTTTCCTGATGACATTCTTGGCACGATGAAGATTTGTAATCATGTCCATGGTGGCCAGACGCTGCGCAGAAACGCTGGAGGGCAAGGGAGCTTTGATTTGATTGAGAGCAACTTCCGCCTGCCATAAGTCGTCCTATATATGCTAAAGCATAGGATGGTACCAGACCGTTGTCCAGAGCTGCATATCTGCTTTGACCAATTGCATGCCCCGCGTAAGCTGCTCTTGAATAATATTTGTTGCTTCTGTGACCAATGCGACCCACTGTGCCCGAACTTTCAGAGGTATTTCACACTGCTGTCGCATAGTCCGGTCACAGTGGCGAACCTCTTGCAACACTGTGGTGTATAATCCTTGTAGCATTTTGCGAGATAGCTGCACAAAATCTATTTGGATGTCCGCAACAGTTGGATCATGATAGTTAAATAGGATAGTGCAAGGGAGCGAACAAATATGGCTTCTGCTGGTCGGTACGCTGGGACTGCGAAGAAGTCACAACATATCCCTATATCTCAGCGTTCCTTCCTGGCGCAAGACTAGTCGTGACCTGATTACGACACTATTGGTGGGGGACTGCGATAATAACGTACCCTCCTCTGCTGTATCATCCGAGGCCATCCGACTGGGTCTCGTGGTCGTCCCCGGGGTGCGAAGGTCGGGTACTCCTATCGCGCAGTTATGGTGCCTCTCCATGCGTGGTTCACAGGCAATTCCATTTGCAGGAGGCCAATGCCCAATCATTTAATCAAACTCGGCATTCCCAGGCCCTCTCAATATGATGTCTGCAGGTGCTGAATAGCTAGGGACCGAAGCATTCGGTGGGTTAAGGACCGCCATAGCAACATAAGGATAGGCGTCCCAGAAAATGTCAATGATCCCAGTAATCTAGTCATCGGATAACAGGGGCATGGTGTAGAGAAATATGTAGCCTGTTGGGAAGTTATCCTGCTATCTGCATATTTTCCAGAGCTATCTAATGGCGGAGTAACCCGTACGTGAAACTTGCCATCGATCGTTCGAATTAAACTTACCATAAATGGCCGCATTGATGGCCTACTGCCCATTTTGCATAACTGTAAGGTTCCTTTCTTATCAAAGTGGGGTGGGCTGACGGTCGTTATTCATACCTGAGGACTCTCTCATGGATCATCAGATCTTGGATGACGCCTGTGTGCTGTTCACATACCCCGAATTAAGGTCGATGCCAGGTGTTTCGTAACACGGTTTAGGTACCAGTTCAGCAATTTGGCCACCAAAATTCTCGATCGATGTGCTTCTCCCTTGGTAGGGATGTCCCTGTTCGGTAGGGATGTGTCAAGTGTCTGTGTGCCATCTATCACCTGAAATTTTCACAACTTCTCCCAATTGCATCTGACCCAAGATTGAGAATAACTTGATCCATCTCATAGTCGCCAAACTGTGCAGTCAATTGCATTTCCCTTCCGGTGCATTTCTTATAGCTGTATAGCTTGTGTACATCCCTGGTCTCAGGAATTGTGTTGGGCAGGGCTGCACAGCTATGCAATAATATTTGAAGATTTTCTACAGCCTATGGATTACGTAGCAGTTTCAGACATGCCTTCAGAAAGGGCTCAACCCCTTCCTCTATCTTGAGGTGCGTCGGCAGCTGCGCGAGGGCTGCCAGTGGTTCCTGTTCTTTGACATTCCCTCCTTCCCGAGAGGAAAGCTCCTCCTTTGCTCCCTAGGTGACCATCCCGCTGCGTCTCATGAATTTTACACTTGGATCCGCATTCCTTAGCTTGGTTTTAACTCTTTGCATGTTTTGCATAGGGGTGGGTTGTTTTTCCTTCATTTTGGCTATCAGGATCGGGCAGTCTTTAATCTTATGGTCCAGCTGCTGGCAATATTTGCAGGATTTTTTGGTGGGATTTGGGAATTCTCTGGCGAAGTGTCCTATCTCTCCACAGTTATAATAGATTAGCTACCCACGTCCTTGTCCTACGCTTCCTCCCTGACCTCCTCTGCCTCGGGCTGGGGATCCTCTGAGGTGCGCAGACGACCTTGGTGACGCAGGGTCGAATTTTACCCTATACAAGTTCCCACGATCTATCATCAAGTCATAAGTACGACAATGCTGCTCATCGTGTCCTACAGATTGGCAGAACCTGCACCATTGTTGTTTCAATTCTGGGACATACGCACCTAGCCGAGGGAAATGGTTTGTATCATGCAATCCTGCTACATGACAGTCCTTACACCATAGTGCAGGTCTACTTGAATTTGATTGTGATAGGATGGGTTCCCCACTCGCTCCTGGGTGTACCGAACTAGGTCCTCCTACCTGCATGTAATTTTCGAGTAGAGGACACTGATCCTTTGTGTGGCCAAATACCCGACATCGTTTGCACCATAGATCTGTGTGACCATCCTTTCCTCGCTCCTTTCACATGTTTCGAATTTCCATATGCATAGCCCCAAGCTATTCCTGAATTTGTTGTACCCCTACCGACGTATCCTCTCTGGGTGCAGCTTCTAGTTTCATAGCGACTTCCACAACTTTCTCCTGTGATTCAAAGGTTTGGTGACTCCTTGGCATGCGCAAGTAAGGTAACAACATAGCGATGAACCACTCTGTATGTTTCCTATCGTCATACTCGAATCCTCCTTCCCTAATTTCCCTCTTCAATCGCTGATCAGCCTCCCACACCGACTCAGACGCACCTTGTTTGAAGTCCTTTACTTCTGCTACCAGCTGAGAGTAATATTTTGGCTTTTAGAACTGTTGTTTCAGAGCATCTTTGATATCTTGAATAGATGCACTCCCATTCTAGGAAATGTATCTCATATACCAGTCCAATGCCCTATCCTCGAATGCCAGGGACAATTACGCCCTCTTCATCGTATCAGTTGCCACATTCTGTGCAGTCCAGATGAAGTCTGCAACAAACCAAAATCAGTCCATATCTTCATCCCCTACCCCCTTGAAGGTAGGTAATCTCAAGTGTGCAGCCATATCGATGTTCGGCAGGGTTGGTGGTATGGGAGGGTTCTTACCTTTGTGCTGCCTGGGTGGAGGTGTAGCCGGGGGATCTTGTGTAGCCGGTTCTTGCAACGGTTTATAGGTGGATCTCCCCCCATCAAGGTTGGTCTGATAGTATTTACCACTGCGCGTCGCGCTTCCATCCGAGTTCATTCAGTCAGTATGACTATACAAAATGCTCTTTTCACACAGTAATATCTTAATCAACAATGATAATGTCCTAATTTTTTTTCCCCAAAACCCTTTAAAGAATCGTCGTTGGGCCTCAGAGTAAGAGACAAACTGATCAATGGAAAATTCTGTCACAAATCCTCCTAGCACACTGTCCACCCAATGATTGACCATGCATCTGGGGTCCACTGAGTGACCCGCTCATCCTTCCAACACTTTTGGAACTCTACAAGTCTGGCCAGCCACTCTTGAAGCTCGATCGCAAATGTCACAAGGAATATTTCGTAGGTTTCTATCAGAATGTACCTATTTTTTCACCTTTCTGCCGTTAAATTTTCGCTGTGATTTTCTTTCACCGCAAATTCCTAGATCTGCTTTTTGAAACAGTATTCAATTTCCTTTCTTTCAGGCTTCCAATATTCTCTTTTCATTACCCGATCCCTTTCTCAAGATTCTCCAATTCCTGGCAACGTAACCATTTGTTGGCTCGAGGGGTCCTAACCCGGGTTCGGAGTGCAAGGTTTTCCAACAAACCCCTATACTACTGGCCCTTTCGATAGTGACCTGCTTGTACAGGTCAAAGTCTCACCCAAAGTAGTATGGGTGGGTGCTGGAACCAGGTTTCCGCACCCTAAGAAAGGATAGGTAAGGCAAGCAGAGTTGCGCTAGATCCTGTGATTCCCAGATTACCTTGCTCTGCGCAGGGTCAATTAGGTCTTTATTCACATCCACGTGCGCTAGATCTATAATTATATGCTTTTATGACAGTATCACAGTATTTCATAAACAGAACAGAACATATCCAGATGCAGAAAAAACACTTACACAGATCTTTGTACCTTAAATACAGAAAATGCACAATGCAATAATTACCAATGATTCACACAAAGAGTACTCACAGATTCAGTTCTCTATCAACCTTTCTTATTCATTCATTCATCAATTCCTCCTTACAATTCCCTTCCCAGCCTGCGCACATAGTAGCAGGGTCCACACATAGCTAGAATTGGATCTCTGCGCACACAGCCAGCAGGAGTCCTTTCCCCAAAACCCAAATAGATAGCTTAAATCACAATTCACATCAATAGCTCTTCATTTCTCTACCTTACGATACAAAATGTTCCTCTATTTATAATAATCTCGCATAGAATTTCCTATGGTCCGCAACCCGTGGTTTTCGGACCCCTGGTTTACCCTTTTACCCATTACAATGCTTTCGGGGCTTTGACCTACCCCAAAACCCTTGTGCTAGACTAAATATAATCAAAAGTATTCAATGGACCAGTTTGGCAGCTTGTAGGAGACCCTGTTCCAACACTCTTCCCATTTCTGCTACTGATGCATCACATACATCCTCAACATGTCCTCTAAGATCCCATTGACTCTCTCTGTCTGTCCATATGTATGTGGATGATAAGTTGTGTTGAAGCCCAACTCAATGTCCAAACTTGCAAATAACTCCTTCCAAAACTTGGAAGTGAACTTTGCATCCCTATCTGACATGATATTATTTGGAACACCGTGAAATCTGACTATGTCTCTGATGAACACCTATGTTGCATCACTAGCTAAGTCGGTAGTCTTCACTGGAATGAAGTGTGCCACCTTTCTCAACTTGTCCACAACCACCATGATAGAATTGTGTTGTCTCACTTTCCCATCAAACTTGTGATAAATTCCATGGAAATGACCTCCCATTTCCATTCTGGAATCACAATAGGCTATAGTAGACCACCTGGATGCCTACACTCTTATTTTACCTGCTAAAAGTCCAAACACCTAGCCACGAACTCTGCTACATCCCTCCTCATATTAGGCCAATAATATAATATCTTCATTGCAGTCAATGTCTTCTAATAACATGGGTGACCTAAATATGGTTTTGCATGAAACTCCCTCAAGATAACCTTCTTTAGCTCACTATTGTCTGACACATCTATCTTGTCTCTAAACCTAAACAATTTATCTTCTATGAGACAATAGTGTAACAACCCTGGTAAAAATTCATGTAAAAATATATCAGACCAGGGTGATGGGACACATATTCCAAGTTGAATGGTGGAAAAACATCCCAATGGGTGTTCACTTCATTTTATTATGGCTAAAGGGAATTAGAAAAGGCAAAGGCTTTGGAAAGGCATGAGGCATTAATTGACATTTTATTTATGAAAATAATGGAAACTAGGAGAAAAGGCAAATGAAAGGTCACAGGTTGCATGTGAGAAGGAAAATGAAGGAAAACAATGGAAAATGAATAAAATAGAGGCCTCATCGGTAAAAAGGCTTCTAAGGATCAGTGGGAAAGACTTGGTCAGTTTAGTTTTTGAGCTCTCATTATTCTCTCTCTCTCTCATACTCTTGAGAACTTAGAGTATTCTTGGAGCACTCTTGGAGAGTGTGGCACACTTGGAGATTTGGATCAAGAAGGAAAAGGAAGAGAGGGAAAGTGCAAGAGGACATCGGGGTCAACATCTACAACACATTCTAAGTGCAGGTACCGAATTGCATGAATGATTTCCGCACTAGTTTTGGCATGCATAATATTGCATGTGGTTTCTTGGTTATGATATTTTATTGTCATGGAGGATTGCCTGGATTGAAAACATATTTTCCCAGCCTTTCCATTTCCTAGATAGCCATGGTGTTGTGGGTTTATTTCCATTGATTATTTTCTGGTTGGTTCTCATGTTTCCTTTAGTTGTGGGTTAAGTTATTAGTTCCTGGAAGCCTTGGTTGGATAAACACTCTAGAAGCCAAATGGAAAAATGTGGGTTGAGTTACTACTCCTGGAAGTCTTGGTTGGACAAATTCTCCAAAAGCCCTAGGTCGGTTGAGTTACTATTCCTAGAAGCCCTAGTTGGATAAACGCTTTGGAAGCCCTGTAACAGTTGGGGTTGAGTTACTAGTCCTGGAAGCCCTTGTTGGAACAAACACTCTGGAGCCCTAGAACCATTTGGATAGAGACCAATCTATGATGTTTGTGATGTCTGATCATGAGGTGGAATCATTGGTTGATGGTTGAGGTGGTTTGGCCTTTGGAAGCCTTAAATTGATTGTGATCGATGTGTTTGATGAGATCCCACATTCATGCTTGCAATATGGCACAAGGGTGATTGGCTGAAGTGAGACTTGGCTCAACTAATCTATGGTCGGGTGGAACGTGGAAGTCCTATCTCCGATTGGTTTCTACATTCATTAATGAGAAATTCATTCCCTTGGTATTTGGTATGCAAATGTACTGATTTATATGTGGATTCTATTTCTCTTGTATCCATTGTATTTATGTTGTTATTATGTTGGTTATGAGCATGTATTTTTACAGGGATGTTGTATGGATTTCCCCATGTTTTTACTTGCAAATGAATGTAAATGTATATATGGTCAAATAAATTGTATTTCAACTTATGATGTAATGGAGCAATGCTTCTTAACGATTCTCAGATAAGTATGAGACCCCATGCTTAAATTTGTTGTTTACACCTGTAGATTTAATGTTTGTGAAATGTTTGACAAAATTCCCGTGATGGATAGGAGGGGTCCAAATGATTTCTTGTTGATGTGATTGCTTCTGTATCATTGTTCTAAAGTTATTTATCATCCCCTAATATGAAGTTATGGGTAGTTACCAGGGTTCTCAGCCTAAAAAGGTGGCTCAAATCTCGTAGTTGCAGGCACATAACTGGGAATTTTGGGCCCTAGCCAAATAGATGCAGTGTTGTTCCTAGGGCTATAGCCTCCTAGCCATAGACATGCAATCTTATGCCTGCGGATATGGCTCAAACGGGTCAAAATGTCAGTGTGACCCAGGGGTAAGAGGCTTTAACGATTGTGTTTCCTCTTGGGGGTGTTGTTGATACTGTATAAGGTATTTTGATGTGTTTCTATCATTTCCACTTCCTTAAGGTCACCCAGGAGGTTGAATCTCATTATAGTGGCCTCTCGTCGCATGTTTACCCTTGTTGGTCGATTTCTTGGGTAGATGTGGGATGAGGGTGTTAGATAATGGTATCAGCATGGTTAAACCCTTGGATTGGATGGGCTATGTGTTGGTCATGATTTTCTATTGGTTGCATATGTGTTTTCCATGCCTAGGGTGTATGTTCTTGATATATTCGTGTTGTGTTGGCCATGGTGGTAGTGATGTTTCCATGGAAGCGTTGATGGTGTTGTTGTGAACATGTTGTCATGATTGCATGATTGGTTATGTATTGATCGTGCACACTTGATTATATGTTTCTACATGTTGTGTATGCATTTCTAATTTATGCTAGGTCACATATTGGTCATGCTTGTGTGTTGTCCGTATATGCTTTCTTATGTGATGTCATATGTGGGACATGCATTGATTGTTCATGATTGGTTATACTTTTCAAGTGGGTGCATATGGTCAAGTTTTCATTGGTTTGGTGAAGTTTGTTGTGCATAAGGTCATTGTATGCAATTAGTTAATCATGATGATATTATTATGTTATGATGCTAATGTGTTGGCAAATATAGATCAAGATATGTAGACCATCAAATTGAAGTTGCAACATTGGACCTCGAGGCAAGAGCATGTCGTCATACATGTTTGGATGTTGGGCATGTAGGTATGTAGGTTAAGGATTGTTATATGCATTATGGTTATTAGTATTCCTTTCATTCTATTGATGTTATGGTTACATGCATTATAGATGATAGTTGATTAGTGCAGTTATATGTACATGTGTTGCATAGTCATGAATGATAACAACCTGTGGTGGGATGCATTTCTATTGTTGTTTTATGTTAGATAACTTATATGTTGTTGATGAACATGTTATGGGTTAACTTGTTTTTGTCGTATGCTATTTAGCTTGATGATTAGGTTACATGTTGATGAGCATGAAATATAACTTCTTGTTGTTACATACTCGTGACTTGATGGTTAGGGTTATGACATTTAGGCATGAGTCCACCTAATTATGATAGTGTGTTGTAGTATGTCTAGACTGATTGTGCATATGTGATTGTATGCATGAATGATAATTGTTTATGAGCTTATGATGTGAACATGTTAGTTATTTACTGTTATGGATATCATGACCTTATTTATGTGTTGAGTTGAAATGTTGTGAATTTATATCGTGCTAATCTAGATCGATTGTGCTGATAATATAGCCTCCCCTGAGATACATTGAGTTATGAGCTTGCTTATGTCATCTGCTTTGTACTTGAATTTTTTATTATTCATCTATTTGGTGTTTGAGTGTTGGTGTCTATTATGTCATCAATTTATTGTTGAATTTTTGATTAATCGCATGATATGAGCATGTTTCTGTAAGATTGCATGAAGATTTTATTTTTCTTTAATATGATTGTACTAACACGTATGTCGCTTGAGATAGCCGATATATACTTGAGTGTAAGTATGGGGTGGTTGTAGCATTAATTATTATGACCGATGAATGTGAGTTTATTGTTGATTATGACATGGTTGTTAGTCCCGATAAAGGTTGGTTTCAATTGATAGATATGTTGTCTTGATCATTGGAACATGTGGTTGACATGTGTGTTCAGTTACAAGGAAATTTGTTTGTCCCAACAATTTAAGGTAACTAGCTTGTTGTTATGTTTATTTATGCACTAGAAGTTATGTGTTTATGGTAGTATGATGCAAGGGATTATGTGGCAAGAGACTACTACCAAATCTTGAAGAAGGCTCAAGTTGAGATTTCCTTAGGAAGTATTGGGAACCATGGGGATTGAGTCATGGTGTTTGTTGCTAGTCTTATGCTTTCAGTATTTTTTATTTTTTTGCGCTTGATTTGTGGTCTTGTTTATGTTTGGTGCATATCTATGCCACTTTGGTTGCGATGTTGTATTTCTATCAGTTTTCATGGTTTTTTCTTGTTGTTTCTTGTTCTTGTCCTTGTATTTTATGTTTTAAGAGTCATGGGAATTGGTTGGGAGAGGAAAATTGATGGAGTTGTAGAAGAGCTGAATGAAACCCAACAGGTAATGTAAGACACAAATGAATCTTGGTACATGGGTAAGCGCAATGGAAGGTAAGACTATGACAGATGGTTGGACTGGTTGGGTCCATTGTGGTAAATGGATGGTGGAAGTACATACATGAGAAAGGAAAAAAAATGGTAAAAAAAATGGACCTAAGATGTTATATTCCTTGGGTATGTTGGGAACTATTGTTCTCAATGTTGTGCACGGATAAAGGAAGTTCTCTTAAATTTGACCTTATGCTATCTGGTAATTATGATGTGATCATGATTATGCTCATGTTTATATATGTATACATGTATGTATGTGTGTATGTTGTGTCTAGAAAGGTCGTCATGGATCATGGTTGTTTGATGCTAAATGCTTATATGTATACATGTATGTATGCATGTTGTTGTCTGACATGATGATGATTGTTTTATACTAGTGATTATATATGTATGTATGTAAGTATGTATCTATGCCACTGTCTGACAGGGTTTTCAAGGATCATTCTTGTTGAGGAATGATTTCTTATGCAGGTGAATGACATGAAGAGGTTCTTGGCCTTATGAGGATCCAAGTGGGAAGAGAAACTTTGACAAATCTATGAGGTCAGTATCATGTGGACATGAATTGATATTATATACTTGTACTATGTGTTATCTATAAATTGGTACTAATGGGCTGCTCCACTAGACAACCTAGGGTAACTCTTTCAAACCAACTTTTGACTGAGGATTAACCTCTTCAGCCTGAGAGGGATCTCTCAACTTGTTAAAGGATTTACTCAATTAGGTCTTAAAAAAGATTGATAACTCTGTGAATGTCTTAGTGTATTTCATTTCAAGTAAAAAATGAGAAAGATTCAACTACCATTGGGTTTATGGAGTCAGTACAAGGAATTCAATGACAAGAATTTCTACTTATGGAAACTGAGGCTTTCTCTATTTCAATGATAGAACAACACTAACACATGGGAATAATTAGTAACTCAATGGTAAAATAAAGTTAGAGCATGTATGACATGAATTATGAGTAATTTAACATCAAAAATATTGGAGGCAAGATATAAAAGAAACACATAAACTCATTGAAAACATATCAAGAATCTTAGGTGAAGTAGGTAATAGTCATTGTCTGTCTATTACTGATATGAAAAAAATTACAATAGTAGTTGTGTAAAATAATTCTCCAACCCTTTCTCATTCGATTTTGTGTCTATAAATAGACCTTTTTTTATTACATTGGATCTGCCCAGTTGGCTAGATCATTGAACCATGACTTTGACACTTAATCATAACTAAAAACTACTTTTATGGAACATAAAAAGACACCTATCCATTTAAGACTTACTCTCCTAATAGGACTCTATTTACATTCATTTCCTACACTTCTCTAATAGTGGGACAATTACATAAATAGAGATAAGACGCTCGAGTAATATTTCTCCATGACCAATACATGAATGTACCCCCAAGAATTTAGGAACAATTGTCCTATTTTCTAGGAAAGGATTATCATAATCTAGAACTTTGTCTTCATGTTGATTTGTATGAATGACACACATGACAAGTAATTGATGTCTACTGGGATGGTTCAATGTCTATATGGACGCCTCCAAGTGGTTGGTTGGTCTTCCATATGCCTTTCAAACCTTCAAAAACTCTTTTAAAGTACCTCCGTGCAAAACAGAGCATCTTTAGGTAGTTTCGTAGCAAAATATCGTAGAGTATCCATTTTTTCCCTTTAAAATTCTCTTCTGCCACCTTTGATGGTAAAAAAGTGTTTGTCAAGTCAAAATAGCTAAATACCATCAAACTCCCTCCTTGTACCTTCATAAAACTGATTTTAAAGACAAAAAACACTCTTCAAAAATTTCGTAGCGAATTTCAGTCCTCAAGCCTGGAGCTTGCTCCAAAACTGCCTGTTATGGCTGAAATTGCAGAGTTGGTAGTTTTCTTCATAAATTAACCTTCTAACCCAAAATTGGTGTCACCTGCAAGCTGAAAACTTAAACAAAAATGTTTTGGATCAACTTCTCAATCCTTGGGTGCTTCATCCTCATTGACAACAGGTCGTGCTTCAGGTTCATCTACTAATCTCATTTTCAATCCTCTTCTCTTTAGTTCATCTTGAATCATGTCCATTTGTTCTTCCAACTCTTTGACCTGCCCTTTGAGATTTTTCCTCTCAGACTGTAACCATAAATTCCTTTTCCTTGTGATTTTTACCACCCTTCTCAAGGGATGGCTTCTCTTCAACATCTTTTTGGCATTTGACAAAATCCTATCATACTTATCTAGTTGGCCCTTCATCTCTTTCTCAAAATCATCCATTAGTTTTCTATCCACTTTGGCTTCTTTTAATACTAGCTTCACTTCAATTACCTCTTCCCTGGCCCCTCTTAATTGTTCTTGCAGAATTTTTACAAAGACTTCTTCTGTTGCTGGGGATGAATCTATGATATTTTCTGGCTGCTTACCTTCATTGACCTTTTCCCAAATCCTTTGCTTTTCATGGCATCCTTTGCAATATGTGACTTGGTCATTGGCTTCCTTGGCTAGAAAATGAAGCCATCATTCTCTCTTGCAAAATCCAACTTCTTGACAGATTTACCTTTCTTCAATTTTCTTCCATCACCTTCAATGTCTTCTGCCTGTACTATTGGGGATTCTTCAATATATATTTTTTGGAGGATGTCTTATAGGTTTCCTTTGGAAAATTTCTGGCTCCTTGTTACCCTCTTGCTGCTTTGTTTGCTAATTCTTTGTTTTTGCTTTGCAAGTGATGGCTGAGGGATATTAGGCTCTTGTAGGGGTTCAACTTCAATATCCATTGGTTCTACAGGAGGTTGTCCTCCTTATTCATCAATCTCTTCTATTACAGCTGGAGATGGAGTAGTTTTTGGTTTTGAAACTTTCTTTGGAGTCACTGCATCTACTTCATATCCACTGATAAAAAGAAAAGAAGCCCAATCTCTATTTAAATTTTCCAATTCCACCAGTACTAACAATTTGATCAGACCATGGTGAAAAACTAATGTTTCACTACCCTCTGCCTTGACCTAGACTTTATCTGGCATATTTCCAAAAATTTTGTATAAAAATAAAGCTAGGTCAAGTGGTTTCTTACCAACAAAATGTAGAAGGAGTCTAAAATGATAAGAATAAACCATGTGGAATCTCCCTTCATAGGTGAAGTATTTTTGTACCACCAACAACAGCTTTTCATAATTCTCTTTCATATAACCCTGGGGATGCCATTTTTCATGTCAGCTCCTTTGTGCTCATGTTTGAGAAACTTTTCACAACCTTGCATTCTGAATTTTGTGCCTTTGAACCATTCTTCACCACCTCTATGAATTTATGTAGCTTGGGAGATGACATCTAGTGACATTGTGAGTTTCAAAACTCCAACTTTTGATGTTTTCCCTGTAAAATTTGTTGCAAAGTCTTTGAATACCTAGACATGGAAACCCTGTAGTTTTTGACAAAACTGTAGGCAACCTACCTTCCTGAAAGCCTCCATAGCACTGGGATCTTCATTTAGTAGCTTCAAATCCATAGACTCATACCTTATGCAATAACCACCCTTGTTTGTTTTCATCTTCGATGCCATTGATCCTTTATACTTCTTGTTGCCTCCTTATTTATGACACATGCATAATAAAAATTGAATAGCAACCTGCTTTGCGTAGTGAAAAAACTCTAGAACAATGAAACTGAGATACTTTACATGTATGAATTAGACGATGAATGACAAAGAGCAGCCTAGGGCAAGGTTTAAAAAGGTAATTTGACAATTCGAGGGGAAAGGATGACACATGTGACCATAAGAGGCAATGATTACAAAAGATATGACTTTGCATGCTTGGGAATTATGATAAATAACTCGCATGACCTCACCTTTGTCTTTATCAATAAAAATTTGACACCTCACACCGCTCTGTCACTCTCTGCAGGAAAAAAATAAGTTTCGCAGCGAAAACTGTTTAACCGCTGACGGATTTGCTATGGAACTGTTAGGCATTTTCGTAGTGAAATCTGTTGATTTTCCATATAATTAGCTACGAAACTATGTAAAACAGACAAGTGTAATAAATTTTTTATTTAAAAGCGTGGGAATGAAAACTAAATGGTATGAGGTAGAATTAACTAATATGACAAGGCTCGAGGTGGGTTTAGACTTAGGGTAGACATCACCACATGTAAATTTTTTAAAAATTTCATGAAACTGACTATGAGAGAATATGAACCTAGGTGAATGACATGTAGAACCCTATCAATGAAAGTGTTAAGACTAATGAGTGATAACACTATGCCTATGTTTATGTTATTGGAAGGTAAAGCTGAGGGGTACATGAGCGAAGTGAAAGTAGTGTGATCTATGGCATTCTATGATAAGCATGGATAGTGGA
Source organism: Pinus albicaulis (assembly GCA_034641835.2). Classification (NCBI taxonomy): domain Eukaryota; kingdom Viridiplantae; phylum Streptophyta; class Pinopsida; order Pinales; family Pinaceae; genus Pinus; species Pinus albicaulis. The sequence continues at coordinate 1,470,608,764 of CM076572.1, read as the reverse complement.
AAGACACTAGAATCAAGGTTGTTTGTGGGGTTAGTGTGTGCTCTATGGATGTGCAATAATACTATTGTGTATATGTTGCACATGTTGTATATTCAATTATTGTACGTATGGTGATGTGTACATGTAACATATGTAGTATTGCGTACCTATGATGTTGTATGTCTGTTCTATATAAGGTCTTGTGTGTATATTGCATATGCAGTGATAGGTATCAATGGTGTTATGTACATGTTGTATATGCGGTGACGTGTACATATCATACTATGTGCATGTTGGATGTGCGATGTTGTGTGCATATTGGATATCCGGTGTTGTGTACGTATAGTGCTATGTACATGTTGAATATGCAGTGCTATTTACATATGGTGTTGTGTGCGTGATGTACATACGGTGTTGTGTGCATATTGGATATGCGGTGTTGTGTACATATGGTGCTATGTGCATGTTGAATATGCAGTGTTATGTAAATATGGTGTTGTGTGTGTGAAGTACATATGGTGATGTGTACATTTGGTGTTGCGTGCATGATTGTACATATGGTGTTGTTTGCAGGTGGTGTCGTGTACATGTCGAGCATGTGATGCTATGTACAAGTGGTGCCGTGTACATGTCGTGTTGTGTACATGTGGTATTGTGTACACATTGTACATGTGATGTGGTGTACATTTGGCATTGTGAACATGTTGTGTAGGTGGTGCCATGCAAATGTGATGTTGTGCACACGTTGTGTAAGTAGTGTTGTGTACAGGTGGTACTTTCTGCATGTTGTGCATATGGTCCTGGTATACATGTGGTATTGTGTGTAAGTTGTGTTGCGGGAATGCGATACTATATATGTGCATGATGTAGTGTGGTATCGTGACATGTGTATTCGTTGTTTTTTACTATGTATATGTACATGTATGGTGTCGTTTTGTACACTGGATGTAGCTGTATTTATTGTGTTGTATCGTACACTGGGTGTAGGTGTAGGTGTTATGTTGTGTACCGAATGTGGCCATATGCATTGTGTGGTGTTGTACGCCTTGTGTGGATGTATGTGTTGTGATGTACACTATGTGTATGTGTACGTGAGTGAAGGGGCCTTAGGTGCTTGCTAGGTGTGACAACCGATTTGTTGTGTGTACAAAAAGAGCAAGGGAAGAAGTATGGACTGAGGAAGGATCAATAGCGGTATTTTATTTCAGTCTTGTTATGCATGTGATTTATGATTCTGACTTATGATGGTTACATGTGATTTATGATTATGGTTTATCATGATTGTATGCGATTCGTGATTTTGAACAATGATGGTTGTGTTTTGAGCTAGCCATATGTGATATGTTTGTACATGATGATTTGATCAAACAATTTTTTTGACTTGTTGTGACAGGAAGTGAACAGAATGGAAAGAGTACATTATTAATGAGCTACCAAGGAGGTATGATGTGAATTTATTTCAATTTACTTTGAATCTAATGGCAGTTATGTGCTTGGTACAGGAAGCATGGAAATACCCATTTTGGTGGTTGAAACTAATTTCCATTGATTTCCACAAGTGACATGATGGTTTTAGTGAGGTATATGCCTTGGTTGTTTTACCTTTCGATGTGTGGAAGCCTTGCCAAGGGATGGGGGTGCCAACAGAACTTGGAAGGTGTGTGATTGCATGGAAGGGGGTGACCAGATTTCTCGAGGGTCTATGTAGCATAAAAGGGAAGGTCGTGATGGATTTTTTTTGGTCATTAGCATTGGAATATGGAATCATATGCACATTAGGAGTGCGCTCTGGAATAATGAGCCGATAACTATTTGTTGAGAGTACAAAGTGGCGCAGGATCACAACACTGGACATTGGATGCAACTTTGAATTTGGAAATGGATTATGGACTTCCTGGAAATGAGGTGAATCCTGATATTAATTTGAGGGTGGATGTGTGAGCCTTTGGATCCCCTTGTTGCTGATACAGGCATCATATCCTTCTATTTGTTGGTTGAGAAAATGTGTATATGTGTATATTATTGTAAATAATGTATCGAGCTGGTTTATAAAGCTCCACAGTCAATATGGTTATTTGTTGGTTGAATAATATGTGATAAAGTGTATGTGGTTGTTATTGTAAATACAGTAATGAGTTGTGTTATAAAGCTCCAGTAAACGGTATGATTTTCATGTTTTAGCATACGGTCATTGTGAATACTGCAACGAGTTGTGTTATAAAGCTCCATAGGTAGTATGTTTTTTTTTTCAGTGGTTTTCTGGTTTATAGGTGTCATTGAACACCGAGGAAAGTGTTCCCATAAGGGGGAGCATTTTTTAATAACCTTGCTAAAATTTTGTGCAAAAATATATAAGACAACGGTGATGGGACACATATTCCAAGCTAAATGGTGGGAAAATCATCCTAGCGGGTGTTCATTTCAGTTTATTATGGATAAAGGGAATCGACAAAGGCAAAGGAAAAGGATTTGGAAAGGCATGAGGCATTAATTGGAATTTTATTTATGAAAATTAGGAGAAAAAGGAGATGAAAGGTCACATGTTGCATGTGAGGAGTAAAATGAAGGAAAATTATAGAAAATGAAGAAAATAGAGGCCTCATCTATATAAAGGATTTTGAGGATCAGTGGGTAAGACTTGGTCAGTTTAGTTTTGGAGCTCTCATTATTCTCTCTCTCTCTCATACTCTTGAGCACTTAGAGTATTCTTGGAGCACTCTTGGAGAGTGTGGCATACTTGGAGATTTGGATCAAGAAGGCAAAGGAAGAGCATAAAAGTGCAAGAGGACATCAAGATAAAATTCTATAGCAGGTTCTGAGTGCAGGTATCGAGTTGCATGTATGATTTCCGCAGTAGTTTTGGCATGCATGGTATTGCATGTGGTTTCTTGGTTATGATTTGTCATTGGCATGGAGGATTTTCTGGATTGAAAATAGATTTTCCTAGCCTTGCCATTTCCTAGATAGCCATGGTGTTGTGGGTATATTTCCATTGATTGTTTTCTGGTTGGTTCTCATGATTCCTTTAGTTGTGGGTTGAGTTATTAGTTCCTGAAAGCCTTGGTTGGAAAAGCGCTCTGGAAGCCCGACGGAAAACTGTGGGTTGAGTTACTAGTCCTAGAAACCTTGGTTGGACTAATGCTCTGGAAGACCTAGGTGGGTTGAGTTACTAGTCCTGGAAGCCTTGGTTGGACTAATGCTCTGGAAGACCTAGGTGGGTTGAGTTACTAGTCCTAGAAGCTCTGGTTGGACAAATTCTCTAGAAGACCTATAATAGTTGGGGTTGAGTTACCAGTCTTAGAAGCCCTGGTTGGAACAAAAATTATGGAGCCCTGGTATAATTTGGATAGAGATCAACTTGTGATGGTTGTGATGCCAAACCGTGAGGTGGAATCATTGGTTGAGGGTTGAGTTTTTTTGGCCTCTAGAAGCCCTGGATTGATTATGATTAATGTGTTTGGTGAGATCCCACATTCATGCTTTGAATATGGCACATGGGTGATTGGATGAAGTGATACTTGGATAAGCCAATATATGGTCAGGTGGAACGTGGAAGTCCCACCTCTGGTTGGTTTCTAAATTCATTAATGAGAAATTCATTCCCTTGGTATTTGGTATGCAAATGTACTGATTTATATGTGGATTCTATTATTGTTGTGTCCATTGTATTTCTGTTGTTATTACGTTGGTTATGAGCATGTATTTGTATAGGGATGATGTATGACTTTCCCCATGTTTTTACTTGCAAATGAATGTACAATGTATCTATGTTCAAATAGATTGTATTTCAGCTTATGATGTAAGGGAGCGATGCTTATTAGCAATTCTCAGATAAGTATGAGATCCCTATGCTTAAATATGTTGTTTACACTTGTAGATTTAATGTTTGTGACAGGTTTGACAATAGGTATACATCATGATGAGAAGTATCAACAACTGATTCAACAGATATTAAAACAACAGGGTGAAGGTGATAGGGCTAAGGAGTATCACCTCACAATAGATGGCTTGGTCATATTCAAGAGCAGGATTTATGTGCCAAATAATAGTGAGTTGAAGAAGCTTATATTGAAATAATTTCATGTCAATCCATATTCAAGACACCTAGGATACTGAAATACTTTGACAACTATCAAGAAGTTCTACTATTTCCCTTATTTGAAGAAAGTGGTGGCTAGGTTTGTCGCAAGGTGCTTGGACTATCAATAGGTGAAACTTGAATGTAAGCATCGAGTTCATCTATTACAACTTATTTTGATTCCGGAATGGAAATGGGAGGTCATTTCCATGGACTTCATTTCAAGGTTTCCTAGGACATCAAGGAAACATGATTCCATCATGGTTGTAGTTGACTGGTTGAGAAAAGTAGCTCACTTCATTGTAGTGAAGTCTATTAATTCATCTAGTGAGGTAGCTTAGATCTTCATCAGGGAGATAGTGAGGTTGCATGGGGTTCCCAAGAATATTATATTAGATAATGATTCCTAGTTCACTTCCATGTTTTAGAAGGAGTTGTTTGCAGGCTTGGGTATAGAGTTAGCTTTCAGTATAACTTTTCATCCACAGACAGATGGTAATATAGAGAGGGTTAATAGGATTCTTGAGGATATGTTGAGGATGTATGTCATGCATCAACAGACGAAGTGGGAGGAGCATCTTCCACTAGTGTAGTTTTCTTAAAATAATGGGTATCAAGAATCCTTAAAGATGAGTTCATTTGAGGACTTTTATGGGCAGAGTTGTAGTACTCCTATCAACTGGAGTGATCCAGTGAACATGGTGTTGATTGGACTGAATATGTTGGCAGAGATGGAGTAGGAGATGTAGGTTATCAAAAGGAATTTAAAGGCATCATAGGATAGACATCAGAGTTATGAAAATTAGCATAGATCATTCAAGGAGTTTTAGTTTGGGAAGCATTTTTACTTGTGCATCAAGCCTAAGAGGAGATCCTTGAGGATTGGGTCACGTGCCAAGTTGGCACCTCAATATTGTGGGCCTTTTGAGATCCTTGAGAGGATTTGACTAGTGGCATACAAACGTGCACTATCGCCAACAATGAAAGTCCATGATGTTTTCCATGTTTCATTGCTTTAGAGATATTTGTAGGATGGTGATCATGTGATTGATTGGTTTGTATTGTAGGTGGAACCAGAGGGAGAATTCTAGCCTGAGCCACAACGCATACTAAAACAAAAATGACTCATGCTCCAAAAGTTAGAAATAGAGTAGGTTAAACTGCAGTGGAAGCACTTTGGGCCCGATGAAGCTACATGGGAGATGGATGATCAGATGAGGGCATTATATCCTTATTTACTTGTTGGTTGAAGATAATGATATATATGTGTGTGTGTGTATGTGTGTGTCATTTTAAATACTCCATCAAGCTATGTTATAAAGCTCCAATAAGTAGTATGTTTTTCATGTTTTCAATAGTTGGTCATTGTAAATACTGCATTGGGTTATGTTATAAAGCTCTAATAAGCAATATGTTTTGTTGGTCATAAGCATCATAGAACATAAAGGACGGTGTTCCCCTAAGGGGGAGGGTTTTGTAACAACTCCGAGTTGATTTTATATGTAAATAAATTAAACCAAGGTCATGGGACACATATTCCAAGTTGAATGGAGGGGAGAACATTATAGTTGGCATCACTTGTGGTTTATTAATGGCTATGGAAATTGACAAAGGTAAAAGGAAATAAAATATAATTTAATATGAGAAAAGGAAAATAGGAGAAAAGGGAGATGAAGAGACACAAATATGCATGCAAGGGAAAATGAAGGAAATTGAAGGAAAAATAAAATGAATGTTGGGTGTGTGTTATATTCTTTCCATGACTAGAAGCAGGCGTGAAGAAGGGGGTTAGAAGGGGGAGGTATCCCCCATACGCTTGCGCCAGGTGCATCAGGGGGGTCACAAGGGGAGTAACAGTACCCCATTTGGGGTCTGAGGCAATGCCCCAAGATTATTTTTTTTGACCCTATATTAGGTGGGAAAACCCGCCTATAGTTTTGTAAATGGGTTTGCACATGGTTTTTGGCATGATGGTTTTATGATCATGGTATTTTGTAGATCTGTTCAAGGGAAATACGGTTATGTTCTAATCTAGGGTTAATGGATTGGTGTTTATGAATGCTTCGACATGTATATATATCTGTTGTAACACTAAAAGGAATATAATGAAAAATTAAGCGTGTATTCTAGTTTGGGATCCAGGGGAAAATCTCTGTGTATATATGTTTTATGTTTTAAGTTATCGCTATTGTTTATTTTCTTTTCTTCAGAATTCACTTGCAGATAATTTATGTATAGGGTTAAAGCCTACATTTGGTATCAGATATGTTTCGACTTCAAGGGGATGCCTTTGCTGCTGAGGGGTTTTTTTCTCGAGACTGTGGTAGACCCTGTTTAGTGGGATATCTTCAGGATCGATTGTTGCAGTGAAAGAATATGGCGAGCAGTGGAAAGACAGAGACCGATAAATTTAATGGTAAGATTTTTGAGTTGTGGAAGCTCAAGAGGTAGGATTTTCTTGTGGATAAAGGTCAGTGGATCATGGTAGATCTAGGTACTAAACCAACGACAATGTCAGATGAAGACTAGGCGAAGTTGGATTGGAAGGCAAAGAGCAAAATATAGTTGTGCATCTCAGATTAGATATTGTTGAATGTATCTAGGGAAGCTATGAGGAAGAATTTGTGGGTCAAGTTAGGGACTTTGTACCAATCTAAGTCTCTGGTGAATAAATTGTTCACGCGGAAAAATATTTATAACCCGAGGATGAAGGATGGAGACTCGGTGACAGAGCATCTGAACACCTTCAATAATGTGGCAATTTAATTGTCATTTGTTGATATTAAAATATCAGATGAAGATAAGTGCATCAATTTGTTGTGTTCTCTACGAGATTTGTGGGATAGTCTGGTTATTGCAATAGGTACCAATACAAATACCTTGAATTTTGATGAAATTGTCTCAGCCTTGCTGTCAAAGGAAATGAGACGGAAAAATATGGAGGGCCAGAATGGAGATGCCTTATATGTACAAGGAATATCCCAGAATATATGCAAAAATAAGTTTTCGAGTGGGATATCTAAATCTAGAGGGATATCTAAATCTCCAGGAAAGCCTATAAAGGTGTGCTGGAAATGCGGAAAGGAAGGGAACTTCAAAAAGCACTGCATATCTAAAGCTCATGAGAAAGGAAAGAGATCTGATGATGCTCATTCTTGTTGAAAATGCAACAAGATGATGGAGCTTAGTGAAATGAAGTCGCCTTCACTAAGTGGGCCCGCAGGCTATTTTTGGCGCAAAGTCTAATTTTAGGCTATGTCTATTTTTAGAAATATGGAGCATGGTCTAGGAGTTGCAGTATGCTATTCTTGGATGATTGGTCGAGTTGGTAAAAATATATGGACCTCTATTTTTAGACATACAGGTCGAAGTCTATTTTTAGATTGCCTATCTAAAAATAGGTCAGTCAAATATTATTAGCCCTTAATAATATTTGGGCCTAAACTTGATTTATCCTCCTCTTGCGGCACTTCGGTTGGAGCTATAGACCATTATGCACGTGAGAGGAATTACGCTATTCCTAGGGGTTTGGTGAGCTCATGCACGGTTGACTTCAGTTAGAACTCAAGTGGTGGAGTTTGGTGGAGTTGATGAGACAGTTGGTGGAGTTGTGTTCGGTTTAACTTAGTTGAACTAGTTGTGTTTAGTTTAACTAGCTAATACACTAGTGATGAGTTGAGTGAATTAAATATTATTTAATTCACTAATTATTAACTCATTATTCAACTCAAGAACACATTAGTTTACTACAGTGCATGGACAGTTCAGTGAAGACCAGTGGAAGAGGTAGATGAAAGGGTGAGTTTGCTATTAGTTGCGACATTAGTTGTGCATGATATTTGCACAAGCATTGGAGGATATTTCCCATGAGGATTGCACAGTTGAAGCCAAGGAGATTCGAACTTGGATCTCTCATTACACCAACTTGGATTGCGCAGTAGAGGCAGGCAAATAGTGGATGAGTTTTGAACTCGTGACTTGTTCAAAACTGAGCTAGTTTGTGTGTAACTTTTGGAGACAGTACTGAGTACTTGTGAGGAGTATTGTACTGAGATTGTTACATGTTATCTTCTATTATAATATAAAAAATAGCTGGGGGTTTTCAGCTATAAGCTTTCCCCATTACATATTGTGTTTACGTGCGCATGCGACTGTTTCTATTTCCGCAAATTGTTGATCAATTGTAGAAGAGGTTATGTGTTATGCATGAATTCGAATTAGTGTGTGACTAGGATAATCTCAGTGGATAAATATTCATTATTCAACAAATTTATACACTTCTGTAGAGGCGAAAAACACCTTAAATGAAGGTGGGGATGTGTATTCGGCTTCTTCTTCAAATACACATGTAGATCATGAGGCATGGTTGATTGAATCATGTGCATCATTTCACTTCACTCCCCATAGGGAGTGGAAGTATGAAGGTGGTGACGTCTTCTTAGGGATGATAGGAAGTCCAGAATTATTGGATACAGAAAATTCAAGTTAAATCTGCAATGTGGAATGATTAGAACACTTTCTGGTGTTTTTTATATTCCTGCATTGAAATATGATTTATGTTATCAAGATGGATGATGCAGGTGTACAAACAGTGTTCGAGAAAGATACTTACAATATGGTTCAAGGAGCACTCGTATTAATGTGGGGAGTTCGGATTGGAACTTTGTACATGCTTCTGGGTAGCACTATTATTAATGGTTGCAACAGTTCTGTGGTTCCTGAAAGTGGAGCAGAAAGCCTAGCGGTCTATGGAGAAAATACCATGTTATGGCTTCAAAGGATTGGAAATATTGGAGACAAGGGCCTTCAGATACTGCATGGTAATGGTATGGTAGAAGGCATGTCAAATTTCTCTCTGGATTTTGATTTCTATGAACATTGTGTATATGGGAAGCATAATCGTGTGATATTTCCTTCTGGTGTGTTGTACCTTAAGAGACAATCCCTTGGCTGTGCATCAGTGCCTAAGACATTTTTAAAAATACATGTCACAAACTTAATTATATCAGGTGGTATTGGTTTATTCCCTTTGGAAATTAATTCTTTAAAACCCTTTAAAATATGATATAATGAAAAATTCTACAATGCCATTTACTGCTGATATCTGAATGAGAAGAAGAACTGTAGAGGAAACTAAAAATGATATGTTGTAACACAGAATCTATCACCTTAAATCTCTAAAGAAATTTATGTAGAAAGAATAGTTGGAGTGAAGGAGTGCATATTAAGGTTATTTTACTCTTACTTATAGATGCAATTAAGATACCGACAACTACTTTACTTCATTCAAAGAAGAAGAAACACAAAATGATACAGGAAGAACAAATCACCATCAATAATTACAGAAAACTTGATGCTTATTTCATTAATTTCTCAAAAAATTAAGTACAAAATTTGTGGTCTTCCAGAGGTCCAAAACTTGGAACCCTCCTTCTTACTATCTTTCTTAAATACATACAAAAGTAGTTTGTAACTGCTAGAACTTATTGTAACTACTCAAGATTTTGTAACTGCTGGAACTTATTGTAACTACTCAAGCTACCTAAACTGTGTAAACTACTTATTACATTACAATCTCGATATTTTAACAAGAAATATGAATAAAAATTAAACTATTAATCTATTTGCTAGATCTGATTGGTTGTCGTTGTGTTCCCCTGAGGTGCTGATGTGTCACCTGGTGAATCAGACATCCATGCCCTACACTTTTTCCAGATTTCAATGTTGACTTTAGGAGAATTGACCAACTTGTGATATTCCAGCCTGAAAGCAGTGATCCTCATGAAAGTGGGCCTTTCCATAAACAAGGTCTTAACCATCCATAATAATTGAAAATGCCTGTGCAAGAAATTGACAATTGTGGTTCCTTTTAAGACTGCAGTTTTTTCATGAGTATTGTCAATATTGCTTTCTTCTCCCACTAATAAAGGCTCATATGAATCCCAAGACATAATATTGCCTTGAAAATCCCAGCATGATGGCAACCCAGCTCTGGTCCTTTTGTCAAACATGTTGTTGAATTTGTCTGCAACCTCTTTAATCTTTGTCAATTTCTTCTCTGCCGATTTCCTGCAAGCATTCTTCACAATCAACTTATTGATCTCTAAAACACACAATGTTCTATCTTTGATTTCATGTTCCTCTAGCTCCTGATATGTTTTGGAATTGATAAAATCAATAAACCTTTTTTCCCATAAATCTTTGTTAAGAAACTTCTGCTTATCAGTAAGTATAAGCTCCTATAAATCTCTGATTATGCTTTTTCCCTCTTACACCATAATCAGTGATTCCCAAACTATTTTCATCCCTTCAATGATTTCATTCCACATAATATCCTTTGATTGAATTAAAGACATGTTTCCCTTTAATTTTTCTTTAAGACTCTTGATTTCCTCATAAGTTGTCTAGTAATCTAATTTATATTTATTAACTTCCCCTTCTTTGGCATGCATTATCTTCATTGTTGTATCGAGATCACTCTGCGTTTTCTTGAGATCAATCTCTACCATATTTAACTCTGTGCTCAACTGGGACAATCTAGCTGCTGGATCATCATTTCTAGCTAACATTACTATGGTGCAAGTATGTCATTCAATCTGACCCTCCAAATTAATCACTGACTCCTGTATTTTAAAAATCTCCTCCTTTTTATGCAACAACTGTTGTAAAAGACTTTATTTTTCATTTTCTACCTCTGCTGCCATTGGATTCTCACTAATAGGTAACTTTAGCTTTTTATTCAATACATTAATTTATGATTCTGCACTTTGTAATAACTTTTGTACAACTGATCTATCATTGGGGTCTACTCCAATTTTTACAATTATTTTTTTCAACTCTTCATTTTGATTTGAAAGTGCCCTGGAATTAGCCTTCTCTAATTTTAGTTGCTTAATCACCTTTCCCAACATATTCTCATCCTTATGAGTAGTTTCACTTGTTTTAGTTAGGTCATTAACAATCAATTGACCAGTTTTCATATGTAAGTTAACTCTGTCAACTAAAGGGATCTTTTTAACATCAACATTTAGATTTACAGTTTTAAAACTGCTGGATGACCCTACTTTCATTTAAAATGGGTGAGAGAAATAAATCTTCAACTGATCCCTTTCTAAGTCCATAGCAGTCAAAAATTTGGTTTGATCAGGAGTAATCTGATACTTAGCTTGAGCCTCCATACTGGCTTTAATATTCTGGTTCTTTTTTGCAATTTAGGCAAAGACTTGCTTAATCAAAGGAACTTGATCATGAACAGCTTCATGTCTTGATGGTGAAGCTGGTGAATTTAGAGTATCTCCTAATTGAATAAGGAAACCAGGTTGTGTGCTTGGTATCTCTTCAGCTAACTTAGCTCTTTTTTTCAGCTCTCTTTTCTTCATCCTCAGAATCAACATCTTTTTCCTTGCCTCTTTTATTTATCCTTTCAGAGATGATTGGAGTCTGAATGCTGGTGCTACTAGAGTCTGCAAAACCTTTTTTAGCTAAATTCTCAATTTCAGGCTTACTGTCATGAACAAAAGTAGAATATCCATTTTCAACTCTCATGTTAGAGATCACCTTGTGTGGATCATAAGCCCATTTCTCACCTAATAACAAGTGCATGATTTCTAACATCTGGTCTACCTCATTTGTTTCTTGCCTCATATTCACTATGAATGGTCCCACAGACATAGGAAATTTAAATAAATGGCCTTTCTTCATTGGGACAAAATGTTTCTGATCTACATTCAGGATTTGTCTAATAAACTCCAAGGAAAACATTCTCATGGGAACAAAGACAAGTAATCTATAAGGCTCAATTCCGGCTCCATACAACCTAATTTTTGAATAATCATCATACACAAACCAATCTCCAAATTTACAATTGACGCTAAGATGAAGAAACTCTTGAGCCTTCGGCATAAAACATGGAGGAGTAATTCCATTCAAAATATTATAGGCAATTGGCATGAAATAAGCAACAAAATCAAACATCCCTCCCTCATTTGGTTCATTTCTTATTACATATGTCCAAAACACCACTGGTTTTCTTTTCTTATTTTCATCCATAATATTTAACCCCAAATGTACAAATTCTTCCACATTTTGATATAAGAATAAATTAGTAATCAATGGAGGAAACCTAAAATACCTAGTGAGGGACAGGCTCATAAGTTGAGCATTAACATTCTCTTGACAGTAGGAGGGAATATCTAACACCACATTGGGCTTCATCATTAAGGAAAATAACCCAAGCACCGACTTGTCAATTTGAGCAGCATCCTCCTTTCCAAGTATCATAGACAAAAATTGTAGTATTGGCTTGACTTCTGCATCAAAAATATCCAATGGGAACTCTTTATCATATAGCAAAAAACATCTTGCTTCCGAATTTGGAAAGAAGACCCCCTGTGTAAACTCCTGCCCTGCAAGACTGTTATATAGTGCCACCAATGATACTTCAGTAAAATTAACATAAGGTTCTGACTTAGGATAACAGAGGGCTTGACAGATTAACTGATATGTGACTTGAAGAACACTCTCTCCTAAATTATTCATCACAAAACACCTTCTAGGGTATAATGTAGACACTAGCCAATGTGTGAATTCTGGAAAAAGATGGGTTTTCGGGACACATGCAGACATAACACTAGACTTGACCATGGCTGATTAGACTGGGGAATTCTTCTCATTGAGTAGGAATTGTTGGTAAAAGGGCAGATGTTCAACTAAGCACAGGGTATCCTTGATGTCTTTCTCAGTATCCATAAGCAGGATGTGGCTAGAAGAGCTGAACAGGGATGATTATTTATCCATGAATTTACTTAGGGTGGCAGCCCAAAAAGCGTATAGGTAAGAAATTAAGCAGCTAAGACGAATTTTGAGAAATTGGGACTGAAAAGCAATAAGAAGAAAAGAAGAAACTTTAACACATTTTATAGATGGTGCGAGATTTTGGAAATGAATGAGAATTGAATGCCTGATTTGACAGATAACAGAAACATGATGCGAAATATGAGCTGGCTCATTAATTGTCTACGTCATGGTTTGCCTACGTCATTGCGGGAGTTCTTTGGAGTACAATAGACTCATCGAAGGTCTGCCCCCAAAATGGTCGTGAATTGTCGATCTTGGTCAATAGGCTTTCAACTGGGTCAACTGCGGAGGCGCCATCATTGTTAACCCATGGGTTGTTTGTGCTCGCGCGTTTCTACTGATCCAAATCAACCTTCATTCTTGTAAATCCCGTTTGATGATTTGCACTGGTTCTAATCCAATGGTCGGTCCCACCTTCACACTTTTGAATAATATGTTAATTGACCGACATATAAAGACAAAAACTATTTTTCGGCATATGAAAAGTTCACATTTATCCTTTTTTCTGATATATATGCTTTTTTGTGTTTTAAAAAATATTTAAAAAAGAAAATAGAAATGAGCCACAACATCTAGCTCCACCTAGGGATAGTGTTTTTTGCCACGAAACACTAATAACCGCAGATCAGTACCTTCACCTTGTGCATGGAGTCAAATATTTCTTGGTGACATATGAAAAATGGAAAATCTGGTATTTACAATGATGAAATGCTGAATTTTAGTGCTAGAAATAATGCTTCAAATACTACCCATTCACAGGTAGTTGCAAATATTCTCCATATAATTCTTCCAGGATGAAAGCATTGTTTGACCTGTCTTCAGTAATTGTGTATGGACCATACTAGAGAGGGTAAAACTTACCATGCTTCCCTTTATCTTATCTTCTGGTGTCCCATCTTAGTACCAAATCTCTGGTTTGAAAGAGGATTTATTTTGCTTTCCTATCAAATATAGACTTCATTTTTTCCTGATAGGTAATCAAGTTATCTCTAACTTTGTTTCTGCTTTCACTTGACTCAATCAATGTGTTCATTCTTCTTACTAGAGCATTAGGTTCTTCCTGAACTTCTTGAATGAAAGAAATAAGTGGTTTGGCCAACTGGCTAGGAAACAATGCCTAAGTTCCATAAACCAAATCAAATGGTGATTTGCTAGTGGACCTCCTACTAGTTACTTGAACTGCCCAAATGGAAAACTTCAACTTTGAATCTCAGTCCTTCTGATTTTCGGTGATTGTCTTCTTCAGAATCCTGACTAATGTCTTGTTTGAAGATTCTGCCAATCCAATCCGTTGTGGATGGTATGTTGTGGAATGTGATAAAATTACATTATATGTTTGAAAGAAATTAATGAATCGATCAAAATTAAATACACGAGAATTATCAATTACAATCTTGACTGGACATCCAAACCTGCTGAAAATGTTTTCCTCCAAGAACTTCATTAATACTTGATCATTTTATTTTTTGGTGGGTATTGCTTCAACCCACTTTGTGAAATAATTAGTAGCAGTTAGGATCCATTTGAACTATCCACTTGATGGTGGATTGATCTCTCCAATAAAGTCCAATCCCCATTGTTACGTAGGTAAATCCTCTTTGCGGATAGAGACTATCCCTCTAGCCCTAGAGTGGGTCTAGAAACAAGGAATCATGCTAGAGTGTAGGTTCCTATATATTTGAACGAAAGAGAACACAATAAGATGGCCTACCTCTGGTCCAATGCTGTTGTCGACAATCGTAGTGGTGATGAGAACCTCTCGCTCCTGATTTGGCAAGTCAAAGTCCCTTCGCTTATTGCATTTGGACACCTGCACAGAGATCAGAAAATGATAACCACATACCACATACTAATTTCATCCAAAAAATACTAGTCAGTCAGAGAAGACTAAGCATATTGCATTTGATAAACACAAAATAAAAGATGGGAACCAGACAATAGTCACTTATATTATTACGTAGAAAGAAGAGATACAACCATGCTCTGACGTTGCGGTCTCCTCCAGCAGGGTTCGGGCAAAGCACGTCTCAAATCTCGTCGGGGAATTCAGACAGGATGAGGGCCCTCTCGAAGGAGTTCCTTCTTGATCTACCTTCTCAATAACTCATTTATTCAGCTATAGTTCAGTTATCCAAGTTCAGATCTTCAGTTGTATAATTCTCTTTGTTAAGCTAGCTTTCATAAAGGGAGATGGCTTGTTTATATAGAGGAAAAGGAGGAGGTTGGGATCCCTACAAAGGTGGAAGGGAGGCCTATCCTTTAGGAGTGTTCCAAGGGAGGTGGAAACGAATAACCAAAGGAGGAAACTCGTGGATGTTTAGTTCAACCACTCCCAATGACTCATCCTCGAGGTTGTTGGAATGGAACCTCCGCCTCTATTTAAAAATAAAATAAAATCCCAAAAAAACTTGGCGCGGTTATTGCACTGGGACACAGCGCCAGGTGGCGCGGGCCCTAGTGTTAAATTTCTAGGTCGGCGTGAGGATGTAACGGGCTACTCGTGCCAAGGCAAAAATAGGGATTTTCACAGCTCTTCTTAGGGAAATGTCAACAAGAAGAAAGTTTATTTCATCAAAAGGGATGCAAGGATGGTATTTGCAAATCATGACACTACGTATTGGTCACAAAAACGACCCTCCAATGTGCAGGATGGGAATTGCAGGGACAGTGAAAAAATGTTGTGTAACAGATGCCCCCTAAAGCATGAGGTCTGAGGGAGAGGGAGGGGCGAAATTCTTTATGAGAACACGTTTGAACCAAACACCACTGTCGGAAAACCTGCAATTACAAATACAACTGATATCTCTGATACATAAACATGTGGCATAGGCGCAACCATCCATAATAGAGTATATAAAAACTGAGATCGAGGTATGGATGCAGCCATCGAGTAGTAAAGCTCAACAAATAGACTCAGGTATGGTTGCAGCCATCCAATCAAAGAGTCATGCAATAAGTCATGATAATCCACAAAGAACTCGCAACCTGGATTTTAGTAGAGAAAACCCAGGGTCTTACGCTCCATCTCGATCCAAACAAGTACAAATTCAAACATGTGAATATATGAGCTGAAGTCAAACATGCAAGAAAATCGTCTGATTACCGGCCAATGGTGAAATCTATTAAAAGACGTGAGAGAAACCACCAATAATGACAATGGCTCTCAAGGTACGAAAGGTACAATCCACGGAATGTGAATAGTGATCTGGAGTCGAACACCCACAGAGTCAGTCGATCAAAGGCCAATGATGTGGACCTTGCATCGAATGCGAAGAACCTACCATTAAGGCATGCAGGCTCCAAGGCACCGGAAGGGAGTCTCTAGATCAGATTCCTAGATAATGAGCTGAAGTCGACAGGAAGTGACCTGGTCGAAGGAGGGCCATAATGTTTCCCACATCATTGACACGAGACAGAGGAATATGATGTTTGTGAATCAGGACCAACAGAGAATCAGAGGGAGGTTGAAAAACTGTAGAGGAAAACTTCTCTTGAACATATCAACAGCACGACACTAGATTTGGCAGTATTTGACATCAAAGGATCTGAGGTCATGATGACGTGGCAAAGAGAAAATGAGAGGTCAAAATAGATTACCCAAACCCATGGAGGCAAAAATGACGGAATGAGATGTCCCCAACCTGACATGAATGCAGACAAGTGCCATGTTCAAGAGTGACATACTTCCAACACAACTAAAATCTGGTTCGATTTTCCCCCACCATTTCTGGCGAGTACCCCAATTATTTTTGAAAAATGGGTTTTATACATGTCTCTTGTGTAGCCACAGGTTTTCATGCGACAATGATGAAGTAACGAGTTATATTTTATACTTTTTCGGACTCGGTAAAAACAAAAAAAAGTCACTACTGGAGTCATCTTTCAGCTCTTTTCTAACTCTCTAAAATTGAAAATATTACCGAGACGCTTGTCATTTTGAACTCATTAAATGGCTGCGAAACGATATCTACCCAGTATACATTTACCCCTTTTTTGGGCTAGCATGGATTATTTACGAAAAAGGAATACCTTAGCCTATCGTGACTAAGAGGTTCTTTCAGACTTTGTTTTCTACCTTTTCGGATCTATGTGATACGAAAAGGGACTGCTGGAGTTTTTCTTTTCTGCCTTCTTTTCAAACTCTCTAAACGTGAAAAGATGCCGAGTTCTTCCTTTGTCAAACTCGTTAAACTCTGATGACATCGGACTTCGTCACCATGACGTTATTCGAGTTCGTCCTTCCTAAGGCTCGTAAAATGTACTAGGATGGATTTGAGAACCTATCGATCCTGATTTGGCAAGTCACAATACCTTTGCTTATCGTGTTTGGACACCTGCACAGAGATCAAAAAATGATAACCACATACCACATAATAATTTCATCCAAAAACTACTAGTTAGTCAGAGAAGAGTAAGCATATTGCATTTGATAAACACAAAATACAAGATGGGAACCAGACAATAGTCACTTATATTATTAGGTAGAAAGAAAAGATACAACCATTCTCTGACGTTGCAGTCTCCTCCAGCGGGGTTCAGGAAAAGCACATCTCAAAGCTCATCGGGGAATTCAGACAAGATGAGGGCTCTCTCGATGGAGTTCCTTCTTGATCTACCTTCTCAATAACTTAGTTATTCAAATGTAGAGTCCAGCTTCTGTCTACCTTCAATCGTATAACTTTTTGTTCGGCCTAGTCATAAAGGGAGATGGCTTGTTTATATAGAGGAAAAGGAGGAGGTTGAGATCCCTACAAAGGTGGAAGGGAGGCCTATCCTTTAGGAGTGTTCCAAGGGAGGTGGAAACCACTAACCAAAGGAGGAAACCCGTGGATGTTTAGTTCAACCACTCTCAATGACTCATCCTCGAGGTTGTTGGAATGGAACCTATGCCTCTATTTTTAAAAAACATTCCCTAAACAGCTTGGCACTAGTATTACACTGGGACAGAGCGCCAGGTGGCGCGAGCCCTAGTGTTAATCTTCCACATCGGTGCAAGGGTAGAACTGTCTACTCGCGCCAAGGCACAAACAGGGGTTTTTGATGCTCTGTTCAGGAAATTGTCATCAAGAGGAATGCTACCTTCATGTAGAGGGATGCAATGAAGGTCATTGCAAGGCATGACACTTTTCATAAGTCACAGAAATGACCCTCCAATGTGCGGGATGGGGATTACAGGGACAGTGACAAAATGTTGTGTAACAGATGCCCCCTAAAGCATGAGGTTCGAGGGAGAGGGAGGGGTGAAATGCTTTATGAGAACATGTTCGAACCAAAAACCGTTGTTGGAAAACTTGAAATTACAAATACAATTGATATCTCTGATACATAAACATGTGGCATGGGCGCACCCATCCATAATGGAGTATATACAAACTGAGATCGAGGTATGGATGCAACCATCCAGCAGTAAAGATCAACAAATAGACTCAGGCATGGTCACAACCATCCAATAAAAGAGTCATGCAATAAGTCATGATAATCCACAAAGAACCCGCAACCTAGATTTTAACAGACAAAACCCAGGGTCTTGCACTCCATCTCGATCCGAACAATGACAAATTCAAGCATGTGAATATATGAGCTGAAGTCAAACATGCAATAAAATCTTCTAATTACCAGCCAATGATGAAAGTTGTTAACAGACACGAGAGGAACCACCAATAATGACAATGGCTCTCAAGGTACGAAAGGTACAATCTACAAAATGTGAACAGTGATTTGGCATCGAACACCCTCAGAGTCAGTCTATTGAAGGCCAATGATGCAGACCTTGTGTCGAATGCAAAGAACCTACCATTAAGGCATGCAGGCTCCAAGGTACCGGAAGGAAGTCTCTAGATCAGATTCCTGGATAATGAGCTAAAGTCGACAGGAAGTGACTTGGTCGAAGGAGGGCCATAATTTTTCCCACATCATCAACACGAGATAGAGTAATATGATGTTTGTGAATCAAGACCAACAGAGAATCAGAGGGAAGTTGAAAAACTGCAGAGGCAAACTTCTCTTGAACATATCAGCAACTCGACACTGGATTTGGCAGTATTTGACATCAAAGGACCTGAGGTCATGATGATGTGGAAAAGAGCAAATGAGAGGTCAAAAGAGATTACCCAAACACATGGAGGCAAAAATGACGGAATGAGATGTGTTGAGCCCTATAATTGTCTTCTCTTTTGCAAACCTTCACTTCATTTAATCATTTCTTTATCACTTAATAAGCCGAAAAATCAATGAATAATGATTAAGGTTACTTAAAGGTTACATACAAATGATTAACATGCTGTGTTTTCATGATTTTTATTGTTTTAATAATTTTGAACAATTTAGCCACATAATACAGGCATTCTGTAGCCAGTCAAGTGTTCCGCAGCTATTTTTGTGTTTAAGTATGATGCAGGTGTCAATTGGAGAAAAGGCGCACATGGGTAGTTCTCAAATCTTCCCTACATGATTCCTTCCTATCCACGAGTATTGAATCAAAAATTGGAGGTGTCTAATCCAATGTTCAAAGCAAGAGTCAAAGAAACTATTTTCTACAGGAATTAGGACTCCTGATTTTCTTTGCAGGAAATCACGAGTCTTTAAAGAGTCTCAATTCAATTTCGACTAGAAGATTACAATTGTACCTATTTTTGTTCAACATTAGTTATGAATTTGCATATAAATTAAGCTTTGTAGAACTGATAAAGGACAGTTGATAACGCATTCAGAATCACAGTGATACTCTGCTTTTCAAGCATTATTTTAATAAAAGGAGATTAGCCTTGATGCTGTTTTGATTACAATTTTAAGGAGCTAAATGATTACACCGAATTGGTAGCAGAGGGCCCCTGCTATTCGAGGAGGTTTCATGTGTTCTCTAGCTAAGTTTATTTCAATTTATGTTTATTATTTCTCTTTACTTTTTGCTCAATTATTGCTTTCATAATTTGCAATTGCTGGATCAAACTAAGTAAAAGCTATTGAATAATAGATAAGTGACTTATAAGAACAGTGATTGCCTAGGTTTCATTTCTTGTCTTTCATATTTAACAGTTATTGTGCTCGACCAAGTAAAGTCCATTTAAATCTTAAATTAAAATGGTTAGTGACTTATAGATACAGTAATTGTCCAACATTTTATTTCATGTCATAGGAGATCCTCATTACACTATAGTTAATCTTTTTCAAAATATCTTCCAATAAATCTTAATTGAATGAATTGGATTCAGTTGTAATGTTTGAGTTATTAGTTGTATCAACATTGTATTTCATGTCATAGGAGATCCTCATTACACTAAAATTAATATTTTTCAAAAGCTCTTCCAATAAACCTTAATTGAATGAATTGGATTCAATTGTAATGTTTGATTTATTAGTTGTTTCAGCATTTTATTTCATGTCATAGGAGATCCTCATTACACTACAATTAATCTCTTTCAAAAGCTCTTCCAATAAACCTTAATTGAATGAATTGGATTCAGTTGTAATTTTTGAGTTATTAGTTGTTTTCATTTCTTGAATCTTCACTGCAATATCAATGGATTAGGATTTATAGCTCTCATCATTTCTTAACTAGAAAATAGACAAATAAAACTCTACTTTAAATTCATTTGAAAACATTTCCTTTTTCCTTCCTTTTTAAATAGATTTAATCTCATCTTTCTAGTTTAGAATAGAATACTAAGGATCAAAATATAAAAACTCCCAAAACATCAACAAAACCTTAAAACAACTAAGTAGGAAAAAAGGGACACTTAGGCACATACAGTGCATTACACTTCATCAGTTTACTAGCCCTAGTCGATAATTTATGTTAAAAATTTAGGACACTAAATTGACTAAACAAGATTTCCCCAACTCGACATGAATGCAGACAAGTGCCATGTTCAAGAGTGACATACTTCCAACACAACTAAAATCTGGTTCCATTTCCCCCCACCATTTCTGGCAAGTACCCCAATTATTTTTGAAAACAAGCTTGAAGGGGATAACATATGCTTGCATTGTAAGTTTTTCTTTTGCACAAATCCATCCTAGTACATTTTACGAGCCCTAGGAAGGAGGAACTCGAATAATGTTGACTAAGTTCGATGTCATCAGAGTTTAACGAGTCTGACAAAGGAAGAACTCGACATCATTTCACATTTAGAGAGTTTTAAAAGAAGGCAGAAAAGAAAAACTCCAGCAGTCCCTTTTCGTAGGTAGTCTCACAGATCTGAAAATGTAGAAAAAAAAGTCTAAAAGAACCTCTTAGTCGCGATAGGCTAAGGTATTCCTTTTTCGTAAATAATCCATCCCAGCCCAAAAAATGGTTAAACGTATACTAGGTAGATATTGCTTCACAGCCATTTAACGAGTTCGAAGTGACAAAAGTCTCGACAATATTTTCAATTTTAGAGAGTTAGAAAAGAGCTGAAAGATGACTCCACCTGGAGGAACGAGTGGTATTAAGGCTAGCAACTAGTTCTAGTAATGTTGGAACTACTCAGAACAAGTAAAGTTAAAGAGGTTGGCTAACAAGACCACTCATTGTGGAGGTTCCTCAGGAATGGGTAAACATTCAAGTGAAGGCATATGATCATCCAAGCAGATGGTGACGGTGGAATGAGACAACCAAGGTTCATCTGAAAAAACAAGCTGATAAAATGGAAATCACGAGAGATAAAATAACAATGGTTTCATTTTTACACAAGCTTGAAATCAGGAAAATCTGCTTGAAATTGGTTTCATTTTTACACAAACGTGAAACAAAGATAAACTATGCTCGAAAAGCGGGCATGCCCCCAGCATGGTGACTCAATTCAAGATACATGCCCCACAAGCTTCAGTCCATCTGAAAGACAGATGGAGTGAAGGTTCAAACACGAGATCAAGAGAAAGACTTGAATGAGATTTTACGAGATCTAATCAAAATCTCGAATTGAACAGGGAACCTGTTTCATTTTTTTTAACGAGGTTGACACAGTAAAAGAACTATCCTCATAAGAGCTTGTTTCATTTTTTAAGGATCTTGACACAAGAAAACGAACTACGCTCCAATGAGGCTTGTTTCATTTTTTAAGGAGCTTAACACAAGAAAAAAAACTATGCTCCGAAGACAACTCATCATATTGAATAAGAAGTCATGGCTTCCAAGAGGTGTTCATCTGATGGGAGGGCAACATCTTGGAAGTCAGGACCCAATGCCCCTAGCACACGATGCACAATGGAACTATCACTGAATGCGAGCATGGGATAGGTAGCCACATAATTGACCTATGGTGGGGAAGATACAACTGGAAGATAAAGATCCAAAAGAGACGATGGTGGACCAAATGTCATGTCAGGACCAAAGAATGAAAGCTGATCAATGGTCACGATCCGTCCTTCATGTAGAAAACGGAGCACATGAAAGAGGCAGGAGACAAGCGCACCCATGGAATAAGCATAGTCTCCAAGGGACCTTGAACCACCATCACGTTTATATAGACATTTTTCCCTCCCAAAGTAATAGGCAACTATGGAAGGATCCCTAACGGTTGATTGGTTCCTCTATTAAAAGCCAATAGATTCTGAGTAACAGGCACAAGCGGTGGAGAACCAAAATTTTGCCAAGTAGTTGAAGATAGAATACTAATAGACGCGCCTTCATCTATAATGGTGTTGGGTAATACCATATCGAAGGCCTGTACCATGATCTCAAAGGGCACATAATATAGAAGGCGGTATCCTGCAAATCGACTCCAATCAAAGGAAGTGACCAAACTACTTGGAGGGGGTACCATTGAACTGAGATGGTCATCCCTTGGTGTTACCGAAGCAAAATGAGCATCCTCCTAGACCTCAGACATGGAAGCAGGAAGAGCAACTTCTTGTGTCACAGGGACGGGAGGATCTTTCTCCAAGTCCGAGGAATCTTAAGAAACAAGAAGAACATGAGAGGGATGAGATCCACTCTCAATGGAAAAGACCTGATGAACCATAGGCGGGATCAATTCGACTGATTCCACGTCCAATGGTTGGTTGAGAATAGATTCCTGAATTTGAATTTCTGGGGGAGCAGGATCGACCAAGGATGACTCTTGATCGATCGTGGAATCAACTAGCGGAGGAATCAAAGAAAGTTTCTGGTAACCAACCAGAAGGCAGGGTGCAGAAACAATAGAGTTATTCAACACTCTCTTGGCTTCATCCATGTATGGAAAAATGTGAATGGGATGATGCCCTTCAGACAACTTACAGGGATTCGTAATCTTACCCTGTTTCTTACGAGTCTTATCAGTACTAGTTGAAGATGTGCCACAAATATGACTTCCAGAAGCCAAAGGTAATGATAGAAGATCGTCGGACCATACTTCAAGTACCTTGGGAATGCTAGGGCAGTCTCGAAGAAGGTGGTCACCTTTGCACAACATGCAACGAAATTTGACTTTTCATGGAAGGTTGGATGGTTTATCAATGGAAGGTTTCTTAGGTGCAACAGCTGCAACATTAGCCTCTCGCTTATTTGACTTCTTATTCTTTGTCTTCTTCTTCTTCTTTTTATCCACCTAGTTATTGGAATCCAAAATTTCACCAGGCGAAGTAGAAGAGGAGGACGAAGAAACAGGTGAAGAAGGGGAGAGGTCCACTTTAGAATCAACATGATGTTGTTCAGGTGGAGGAGATGATCGAACAAAGGTTGGGGCACTGGGGACCACTGAGGTCGAAAATGACCACACGGGTAAACCAACAGTTAACCCAAGAAGAGACAAAGTCTCCATATAAGGAGCACCAACATTTCCAAAAGCAGGAAAATGACCAGGATTCCCTTTGGAGGGGATTCCTTGTTTAGTGAACTCCGGAAACATTGCCATCAGAAACAACCCTAAAACAACATACTAAGGATGATAACATTGAAACAAAACTCTGTCGTTTCATATTTTAAGAGTCGAGAAACAAGCAAAAGGTGACTCTATCACTTTCAGGTTGAAATCAGCATGAAAGGACAAGTGCTCAATGATCTTTTAAAATTTAAAGAGTCAGTAAAGATCAAAAATTACTACTCAAGTATTCTAAGCAAGAGGGTATACCAGGTTTCCGTGAACTGCCATATACACCTTGTTGATCAATTGAAAGAGAAATGACCAAGGACTTAACGTACGTGCAGGTAGTCTCCCCGAATGTTGTGTTCGGTCTATCACGGTTACAAGGCGATAGACTCGGCTTCCTATGGATAAAAGGATTGCAACCTAGAAGGGTCTCCCTTTATACACTCGATAGTATGGGGAGCACAAGTCCGTACTAGCGCTGTCTAGTGCTAGATGGCGAACGACAGCTACTAGGTTTTAATACGTTGGAACACGTCTCTAATTTAGACCACTAGAATATTTCGTTAGGTTTCAATGTTGCCTTAGGTTAATTGAAATAGATTTTAATGTTGATCTTGGATTAGGCTTCAATTTCCAGGCCTTAACATATGTCGGATCTGAAATTTTCCTAAATGCAAAACTACATGCAGAAGGATTCTATTTTCGTTCAATGAAAGCTATCTACGAGAAGGAAAGAAAACTTTCAAGTGATAGTGAATAATGAAATCATGCAAAAACATCCACTAATGCATCTAATACAGTCTACATAAAAAAAAACTCTTTCCTAGCCTATACAATGCTAGTTATGTGAGAGAATGTTTCATTTTCAAAGAAAAAGAATGCAATATTTTGGTTTTTTTAATGCAATAGAGCAAAAAATGCACTAAATAACATGAAAAACAAAACTAAAAAACTAGCTTGAGAGAGCGATTGTAAAATTCGAAGCGAAATGACTCCAGCAACACGAAACAAACACAACAATACCCAAACTGATGCTACAATCTTTTCAAATCAAAGAGAAATCTCCAAAATAACCCATACAAGCAATGTAATCGGTGCTTGGAGTAAGAGGAAGAAGAATCAAACGAGAAAGGCAATGATCATTCAACCATTGAACGTACTCAACAAGATCAAAGAGACCAAGAGCAATTAAATAGGGAACGAATTCGACAGCTATCAAGAAACTCGATCTCCAAACAGAAGGCTCAGTGCACCAAGGCACTCAGAAACCCTAAGACCTCAAGCCACACTGATAAGAAATGGACAAATGACTAAGGAAAGCAAGCCTCCAACAATCAAAGACAGTCCAAAACACTTCAATTACTCTTAAAAATAACCCAGAAACAAGTACAACTAACCAAAAACTCATGGAAAAGCTCACACTCAAAAACCTACAGGGGTCGGGGCAACTGTGAGGCAGTATTCAGTGCCAAACAAGGGATGGCGCGAGCGCTACAAAGGAAACCTGCACCAATTGGTGCGACTGTTCAGGGAAAAATTGCGCCAAGCCATTTAACCAAGGAAAAGGGAAAAAATCTATAGAGCAGAGGTCAATCTTGACACTCTGGAGCTAAACAGGGGTTTGAAGCACAATTAAACAACCAGAAAGGTAAACAACAAGACAAAAAACCCAAAAAACGACCCAACAAGGTCAAAGACAAACTCGCACTGATACCCAGTGGAGTCACCAACTTGTTACATAGGTAAATCATCTCTGCAGACATAGACGATCCTTCTAGCCCTAGAGTGGGTCTAGAAACAAGGAATCATGCTAGAGTGTAGGTTCCTATATATTTGAATGAAAGAGGACGCAATTAGATGGCCTACCTGTGGTCTAATTTTGTCGTCGACAATCGTAGTGGTGATGAGAACCTCTCGCTCCTGATTTGGCAAGTCACAATCCCTTTGCTTATCGCGTTTGGACACCGACACAGAGATCAAAAAACGATAACCACATACCACATACTAATTTCATCCAAAAAATACTAGTCAGTCAGAGAAGACTAAGCATATTGCATTTGATAAAGACAAAATACAAAATGGGAACCAGATAATAGTCACTTATATTATTAGGTAGAAATAAGAGATACAACCATGCTCTGACGTTGCAGTCTCCTCTAGCGGGGTTCGGGTGAATCACGTCTCAAAGCTCGTTAGGGAATTCAGATGGGATGAGGGCCCTCTCGATGGAGTTCCTTCTTGATCTACCTTCTCAATAACTTAGTTATTCAACTATAGTTCAGTTCTCCAAGTTCAGCTCTTCAGCTGTATAATTCTCTTTGTTCAGCTAGCTTTCATAAAGGGAGATGGCTTATTTATATAGAGGAAAAGGAGGAGGTTGGGATCCCTACAAAGGTGGAAGGGAGGCCTATCCTTTAGGAGTGTTCCAAGGGAGGTGGAAACCACTAACCAAAGGAGGAAACCTGTGGATGTTTAGTTCAACCACTCCCAATGACTCATCCTCGAGGTTGTTTGAATGGAACCTCCACCTCTATTTTAAAAAAAAATTCCCAGAACACCTTGGTGCGGGTATTACATTGGGACAAAGTGCTAGGTGGTGCGGGTCCTAGTGTTAAATTTCCAGGTCGACGCGAGGATGTAATGGGCTAGTCACGCCAAGGCAAAGATAGGGATTTTCACAGCTCTTCTTAGGGAAATGTCAACAAGAATAATGTTGCTTTCATTAAAAGGGATGCAAGGATGGTATTTTCAAAGCATGACACTGCATATTGGTCACAGAAACGACCCTCCAATGTGCGGGATGGGAATTGCAGGGACAGTGACAAAATGTTGCGTAACACCCACTGCCTGAAAGGTTCTTCTATGAACACTGGGATGAGAGGCAATGGAGCAAGTATTTTCTTCTCAGTAAACAATTGACATTTCTGACAACATCTGACTAGTCTATATACATCTGCAAACAAGGTGGGCCAATAGAAACCTAACTTGAGGATTTTATGGGTTGTGACCTTCCAACTTTAATTTCCTCCACACAGACTTTCATGATATTCTTTGGTAACTTCAATGACTTCACCTTCAGTTAATCACAATAGAAAGATACCGCTAGTATCTTTCCAGTATAGCTTTGCTTCTACTATGACATATGGCTGAGACTTAAGCTTGAGAGCTTTGTATTTTGTTCTATTCAATGAAGTTGGACAAGAAAAGAAACACAGATAATGAACAATATCCTTATACCAATATAAACAAAAATAATTGTACTGGATACCTGTTTTGGGCTTATTATGACCTTCTTCATTGACAACTTCATCCACTAGTGCTAACAGATTAATTCCCAATGCTTGAAAATTTGTCTCTGCTAACAATTTAGCTAAGCCCTGTCCTTTGATGAATTTGGCGAGTTTGATGTCCATATCATACTCCTAGATTTTTTCTATCCATTTTCCTCTCTTTCCTTCTACATCACTTTAAGCCAATACGTCTTTAATAGCATACTTAGGTACATAAGCAGTTATCTGGGACTGTAACACATAAATTCTGAAAGCTTTGAGTGCTTTGACCAATGCATACACTTGTTTCTCCAAAATTTTATATTTGAGTTCAGCATCTTTGAGAATTTTTTTGAAGAATTCCACTGCCTGCTCTTTATTATCCTCATTTTTCTGGAATAACACAACAACAATAGTAGTGGGGAAAGAAAATGAAAATATCTGAAATGCTTTTTGATAATCTGGACTAATTAGAACTGGAGCTTCCAAGAGTGCCTCCTTTATTCTAGCAAATTCTTCTCTTTCTTGTTTATCCCATTTCACCTCTGCATTTTTCTTCAACATATCAATTATGTTTCTCACAATCTCAGCATAGTTTGGTAAAAACCTTCTCAGAAAGTTTATTTTTCCCCAAAATATCTGAATTTATTTCTTGCTTCTGGGTAAAGGAATTGTCAGAATTGCTTCCACACTTATTGGATCAATAATTACCCCTTGTTTTGAAACTATGTGACCCAATAATTTACCTTATTCCAAGGCAAACAAAGATTTTTTAGGATTTAGTGATAGACCAAACTTCCTGCACTTTTCGAAGACTTTCTGCAGATGTTCTAGGTGTTCATCATCTGATCCTGAGAAAATAGTTACATCATCCAAGTATATAACCACACACTTGTCACCAACAAATTCTATGTCCATGGCCCTCTAAAAGGTTGCACTTGCATTCATAAGTCTGAATGGCATCCTTGCATACATGAAGGTGCCCCAGGGGGTTGTGAAAGTTGTCTTCTTCTAATATTCCTTATCAACTGCCACCTAATTATACCCAGAGAATCCATCAACCATAGACATCATGTAAGCTCCTGTCAAATTTTGTAAGATATAATCCATTTTAGGTAAAGGATAATTATCCTTTAGAGATGCTCTATTCAGGTTCCTGAAATCCACACACAATCATATCTCTCCATTTTTCTTCCTCACAGGGACCAGATTAGAAACCCAATCAGAATATCTGAGAGGAACTATAATTTTTTCTTGTAGCAATTTCTTCACTTCTTTCTCAATTGGAGCTATAAATAAGGGATTAATTTGCTTGAGCTTCTGTCTGTGTGGTTTAATCCCTTCCTTCAAAGGAATAAAATGTTGTATTATAATTTTATCATATGTCTTCAGGTCTTCATATGACCAAGAAAACACATAAATATACCTCTTAAAAAGATCAATGTATCTTTCTTTATAATTTTTGGGAACACCTTTGAACAATTTCACCATTTTTGGTTCGTGTCGAGTTCCCAAATTACATTATTCCATCTCTTCTTCTTGATGTGTTTTCTTCGAATCATCAGCAAAATCATTAGAATCAAATAATATTTCAAGAGGAACTAAACCTTTAGGGAGCACGTTATTCTTCAATTGGATAATATTCTAATCACCTATTGACTGCTTCAGGTGTATCATATCTTCCTTCTCCTCTGTTTGTTCTTCTTCTTGATCTATCTCAGCATCTTCAAAATTTCCAATCATTGTCAAGAACTGATTTATCTTCTCATCATCTTCAAACCCTGCCAATGTTTCACATTGTCAGGGATAGAGGGTCTTTGTCTAATTTCAATCTCATATCTTAGCTTTGGATTCATTGGGGCTTGAAGGTGTTGGTTGCAACTACTAATGAGTCAACTAATATATTCTCCTCCCTTGGAATAAACTGAATATTGAAGGCTTAAAAATAGTTCTCTATCAAGTCCCAAACTTCATTCCTATATGATCTTAATCTCGGATGCTTGGTTTGACAATGATTTTTAATCTATCTTATTATTAATTCAGAATCACCGAAAATCGAAATATACTGAATTCCCATATGCGTAGCAGTTTGAAGATTTAAGATCAAGGTCTCATACTCAGCTACATTATTCGTTGAATCAAATTCTAACTTAAAAGAATAAGGCATGAGGTTACCTTCTGGTGATATCAGCAAGGATCCAACTCATGTGCCATACTTCGAGTAGGCACCATCAAAGTAACATTTCTAAATCTTCTTTGAATGCAGCTCATTATGTACAACTGCTAAAAAGAGTTGCTTATTTGTTTCTTGAGAAAATTCTACATCTTCATGCAACAAATTCTACATCTTACTGACTGTAAATAGGGGAATTACCTGCATCTTTCTTTGTAGTGATTTTCACAAACCTTGTTTCCCTCTACAATCTCCTTTCTTCCCCATTAAAAACAGGAATGATAGCATAAGTGAAATCTAACTTTAAAACTCCTCCCAACTTCTCTCCCCAAGATCTTTACAAGAGCATCCCAAACCTGGCTGGAATGTCAGCAACAACTACGTCCATAATAATACTTTTTGCTGGAATTTGTGCCAAAGACACTACCATGTATTTAATTAACCCAACACATTTCACCCTCTTTGAATCAAATGATTACAGGTCCCTGTATGGTTTAGTAATTTGTAAATTCAACTCCTTCATGAAAGACAATGGCATAAGATTATGGGAGGCTCCTGAATCCAACATATAGTTATGAAGAATAAAATCATGAAGCAACAATGAAATATAAAATGGAGGAACAAAAGAATCTACTTCTTCTACATGATGACCAAAGGTGACCACTAGCTTCTCTTCTTGCAAGTTTACAGTATCACCTATATCTTTAGTCTATGAGAGATTAATAAATTCTGAAATTTCCTTTTTGTAGACTAGTGTTTTAGCTAATTCCAGAAGAGGTACCTGAATCCCGACTTTCTCTAGCTGCTTTGTCAAACTAAAAATATGACTTTCTCAGCATTCCTCTCAGGTTCTTCTTCCTTCCTTTTAGAATTTAAAATTTGTTCAGGTACAGGAGCAACTTTCTCCAAAATATTAGTATCAATCAATTTATTTTTGGAAGATTCAACCTATTGCACATCTTTTTTATATACTCAATCTACAGGTTGCTTCCATTTATCTGCTTGCTTTACAGGGTTCCTATGTTATGGAGTCACCATTGGAGAAGGTATAACATCTTGTTGTTCATTCTCGTTGTCTTGCACCCTAGATATCTTTCTAGATCTCAAATCATACTTTTTATGTAACTCATTCTGCATGAAATCTGTGAACTGTTTGCAATATTCATTCATCTCTTCTTCATCAAAAGATATTTCAGCCTCAGCATATTCTTCCTCACAATTTTCTTGTTCATCTTCCTCTCTTATATACACAACAAATATTTTATCTTCAACTTCTTTTTGGTCCTTTTCTATTGAATATTCAGGTGTTGCTTCTATATATAACAATGCTTGAACTTGATCTTGATCTTTTATTTCCCTTTGCAAAATTTGTAGGGGTTGTTTTCTGAATTGAGGATTAAATCCTCCTATGTTTTGTTGCATCGATATTTAGGAGTTTTTACTTTCCAATTCCATATTAATTAACTTATTTGACAAAATTTTTTATCACTTTTGTCATATCTTCAATTCTTTGATCCCATGGTGATTCTTCTTTTTCTTTTCCCTTATCTTGGACTGACTGCTTTTATTTTATCTTTCCAGTTGTAGTCATATTGGCTTCAATTTCTAAAGCATTTGTTTGTATTTTCTCAAGAGTAGGGTATCTCCTCTCTTTAAGTGTAAAGCTGAAATTAGCTTCAAAATCCCCAGCAAAAAACACCTTCGCTCCAAAAGGAGGGGGCTTCATCTCTACAGGTAAACTATTGTACAATTTATTAAATCTCTTAACAAACTCATAAATATTCTCATTAGGTTTTCTTTTAATTGCATTAAATTTTGTTAAAGAATATCCATGATCTATTTTCTCTCCCCATATCTGAGTGAATTGATTTTATAACTCTTCCCATGTATTAAATGAACCATTTGGTAAACCTTTGAACCATTTTATAGCCTCTCCATCCAAAGATTGAACAAAAAGTCTCATTACAACATCAAGATGGTCTACATTCAAATTTTCAGCAAAATTGAAAAACAAAGGTAAATGTTGTTCTACAGTTACTTCACCTTCTCCAGTCAAACGAGGGAGTAATTTAAGATATTCCTAAGGCATTGCATTCATTGGTTGTGGAAGATTAAGTGGTGCATATCTATTCATCAAGAATGTTGGTGCTGCCATATTTATACCCTGATTAATTGTTCCTTGGGTAGATGCAGTTGATGTAACAATTGCGAAAATGAATGGGGGTGATGGTGAAAAAGTGGATATTGGTGTAGGTTGATGAAAAATAGCAGAAGGGCTAACAACTAGAATTTTTTGACTTTGTGTAAAAGTAAACGAAACAGACTCAAAGGAGTGTTCTTCCAACTCAGGTTCTTGAAAATGAATAGGTGTAAAAGGTGACTCTTGTTCCAAGAAAGGAAGTAGTTTAGATATATCTTCAAACAAAGGATTATTAGAACTAATTGCAGGAGCAGACAATGTAGGACTCGGTTTTGAAGGGGTTTTAGGTTTCTGAACCTTTTTAGAAACCAATCTTTCAGCGTCGGACAAATCAGGGACTTTCTGTTGTGAGGTATCTGACCTCGTGTGAGGCCATTTGAAAGCCATAATTTTGAAAAATAACAAACACAGCTGAATATTTCCTCCTCACTGAACAACCAAAGAAAATAATATAAAACCCAAGAAAATGAACTTCACTTCTTTGTTCCCCAGCAATGACGCAAAAAAATGTTGTACCTTAAGAGGCAATCCCTTGGTTGTTGAAAGGAATCAGTGCCTAAGACATTTTTAAAAATACATGTCATAAACTTAATTATATCACTTGGTCTTTGTTTATTCCCTTTGGAAATTAATTCTTTAAAACCCATGATATAATGAAAGATTCTACAACACCATTTACTGTTGATATCTGAATGAGAAGAAGAACTGTAGAGGAAACTCAAAATGATATGGTGTAACACAAAATCTATCACCTTAAATCTTAGAATAAATTTATGTAGAAAGAATAGTTGGAGTGAAGGAGAACATATTAAGGTTATTTAACTCTTACTTACAGATGCAATTAAGAGACCGACAACTACTTTAATTCACTTCATTCAAAGAAGAAGAAACACAAAATGATACAGGATGAACAAATCACTATCAACAGTTGCAAGAAACTTGATGCTTATTTCATTAATTTCTCAGAAAATTAAGTACAAAATTTGTGGTCTTCCAGAGGTCCAAAACTCGAAACCCTCCTCCTTCTTACTATCTTGCTTAAATACATACAAAAGTAGTTTGTAAATGCTGGAACTTCTTGTAACTACTCAAACTACTTAAATTGTGTATACTAATTATTACATTACAATTAGAGACATCATTACAGTATTGATCTTTTAACAAGAAAGATGAATAAAAATTAAACTATTAATCTATTTGTTGGATTTGATTGGTTGCCGCTATGTTCCCCTGAGGTGTTGATGTGTTCTTCTGAGGTGTTGATGTGTCACCTCGTGAATCAGACATCCATGCCCTACACTTTTTCCAGATTTCAATGTTTTTTTTAGGAGAATTGACCAACTTGTGATATTCTAGCCTAAAAGCAGTGATCCTGGTGAAAGTGGGCATTTCCATAAACAAGGTCTTAACCATCCATAATAATTGAAAATTCCTATGCAAGAAATTGACAATTGTGGTTCCTTTTAAGGCTGCAGTTTTTTCATGAGTATTGTCAATCTTGCTTTTTTCTCCCACTAATAAAGGCTCATATGAATCCCAAGACAAAATATTGTCTTGCATATCCCAGCATGATGGCAGCCCAGCTCTGGTCATTTTGTCAAACATGTTGTTGTATTTGTCTACAACCTGTTTAATCTCTGTCAATTTCTTCTCTGCTGATTTCCTGCAAGAAGTCTTCACAATCAACTTATTGATCTCTAAAACACACAATTTTATATCTTTGATTTCATGTTACTCTAGCTCTTGATATTTTTTGGAATTTATAAAATCAATAAACCTTTTGGCCCATAAAGCTCTGTTAAGAAACTTCTTCTTATCAGCAAGAATAAGCTCCTGTAAATCTTTGATTATGATTTTTTCCTCTGACACCATAATCAGTGATTCCCAAACTATTTTCATCACTTCAATGATTTCATTTTGCATAATATCCTTTGCTTGAATTAAAGACATGTTTCCCTTTAACTTTTCTTTAAGACTCTTGATTTCCTCATAAGCTGTCTAGCAATCTGATTTATATTTATTAACTTCCCCTTCTTTGGCATGCATTATCTTCATTGTTGTATCAAGATCACTCTGAGTTTTCTTGAGATCAATCTCTGCCATATTTAACTTTGTGTTCAACTGGGACAATCTAGTTGTTGGATCATCAGTTCCAGATGACATAACTATGGTGCAAGTATGTGATTCAATCTGACCCTGCAAATTAATCATTGACTCCTTTAATTTAGAAATCTCCTCCTCTTTTTGCAACAACTGTTGTAAAAGAATTTATTTTTCATTTTATACCTCTGCTACCTCTATTGCCATTGGATGCTCTCTAGTAGGTAACTTTAGCTTTTTCTTCAATACATTAATTTATGATTCTACACTTTGTAATAACTTTTGTACAACTGATTTATCATTGGGGTCTACTCCTATTTTTACAATTATTTTCTTCAACTCTTCATTTTGAGTTGAAAGGGCCCTGGAATTAGCCTTCTCTAATTTTAACTGCTTAATCACCTTTCCAAACATATTCTCAGCCTTATGAGCAGCTGCACTTTTTTTAGTTAGGTCATTAACAATCAATTGAGCAGTTTGCATATGTAAGTTAACTTTGTCAAGTAAAGGGATCTTTTTAACATCAACAGTTATATTTACATTTTTAAAATTGTTGGATGACCCTACTGTCATTTCAAATGGGTGAGAGAAATAAATATTCAACTGATTCCTTTTTAAGTCCCTAGCAGTCAACAATTTGGTTTGATCAGGAGTAATCTGATACTTAGCTTGAGCCTCCATACTGGCCTTAATATTCTGGTTCTTTTCTGCAATTTGGGAAAAGACTTGCTTGATCAAAGGAACTTGATCATGAACAACTTCATGTATTGATGGTGAAGCTAGTGCATTTTGAGTATCTCCTAATTGAATAAGGAAACTAGGTTGTGTGCTTGGTATCTCTGCAGTTAACTTAGCTCTTTTTTCAGCTCTCTGTTCTTCATCCTCAGAAACAACGGCTTTTTCCTTGCCTCTTTTATTTATCCTTTCAGAGATGATTGGAGTCTGAATGCTGGTGCTACCAGAGTCTTAAAAATATTTTTTAGCTAACTTCTCAATTTCAGGCTTACTGTCATGAACAAAAGTAGAATAACCATTTTCAAATTTCGTGTTAGATATCACCTTGTGTGGATCAAATCCCATTTCTCACCTAATAACAACTACATGCTTTCTAACATCTAGTTTGCCTCATTTCTTGCTTGCCTCATATTCACTATGAATGGTCCCACAAACATAGGCAATTTATATAAATGGCCTTTCTTCATTGGGAAAAAATGTGTCTGATCTACATTCAGGCTTTGTCTAATAAACTCCAAGGAAAAAATTCTCATGGGAACAAAGACGACTAATCTATAAGGCTAAATTACGGCTCCATACAACCTAATTTCTAAATAATCATCATACACAAACCAATCTCCAAATTTACAATTAACACTAAGATGAAGAAACTCTTGAGCCTTTGGCATAAAACATGGAGGAGTAATTCCTTTCAAAATCTTATAGGAAATTGGCATGAAATAAGCAGCAAAATCAAACATCCCTCCCTCATTTGATTCATTTCTTATTACATCTGTCTAAAACACCATTGATTGTATTTTCTTATTTGCATCCATAATGTTTAACCCCAAATGTATAAATTCTTCTACATTTTGATATAAGAATAAATAAGTAATCAGTGAAGGAAACCTAAAAGACCTAGTGAGGGACAGGCTCATAAGATGAGCATTAACATTATCTTGCCAGTAGGAGGGAATATCTAACACCACATTGGGCTTCATCATTAAGGAAAATAACCCAAGCACCGACCTATCAATTTGAGCAGCATCCTCCTTTCCAAGAATCTTCGACAAAAATTGTAGTACTGGCTTGACTTTTGCATAAAAAATCTCCAATGGGAACTCTTTATCATATGGCGAAAAACTTCCTGCTTCCGGATTTAGAAAGAAGACCACCTGTGTAAACTCCTGCCCTGCAAGATTTTCATATAGTGCCACCAATGATTCTTCGGTAAAATTAATATAATATTCTGACTCGGGATAACAGAGGGCTTGACGGATTAACTGAGATGTGACTTGAAGAAAACTCTCTCCTAAATTATTCATCACAAAAAACTTGCTAGGGTATAATGCAGACACTAGCCAATGTGTCAATTTCGGAAAAAGATTTGTTTTTGGGACACATGCAGACATAACACTAGACTTGACCATGGCTAAGTATACTGGAGAATTCTTCTCATTGAGTAGGACTTGCTTGTAAAAGGGTAAATGTTCAACTAAGAATAGGGTATCATTGACGTCTTGCTCAGTATCCATAAGCAGGATGTGGCTGGAAGAGCCAGATAGGGATGATTGTTTAGCCATGAATTTACTCAAGGTGGCGACTGAACAAGCATAGAGGTAAGAAATTAAGCAGTTAAGATGACTTGTGAGAAATTGGGACTGAAAACCAATAAGAAGAAAAGAAGAAACTTTAATACATTTTATAGATGGCGCGGGATTTTGGAAATGAATGAGAATTGAATTCCTGACTTGACAGATAACGAAAACATGATGCAACATATGATCTGGCTCACTAGCTGGCGACATTAACTTCTTGCATCATGGTTCACCTACATCACTGTGGTAGCACTCTGGAGTACGACAGACTCATCGGAGGTCTGCCCCCACAGTGGTTGTGAACCATCGATCTTGGTCGTTAGGCTTTCGACTGGGTCAACTGTGGAGGCACCATCATTGTTAACCAGTAGACTATTTGTGCCTGTGGGTTTTCTCTGATCCAAATCAACCTTCATTATTTTAAATCCCGCTCCTTGATTTTCACGGGTGTTAATCCAATGGGCGGTCCCACCTTCACACTTTTGAACAATATGTTAATTCACCGACATATAAAAACAAAAACTATTTTTCAGCATATGAAAAGTTCACATTTATCCTTTTTATGATATATATTATTTTTTTATTTTTTGAAAAATATTTCACAAGAAAATATAAATGAGCCACAACATGGTGCTAAGAGGGCGAACAAGATATTAGAACTTATGCCGAGTGATGTGTTTGGACCTGTGTCGGTTCCATCACTGGTTAAGTCTATGTACTATGTTTCATTTATAGATGACTTCTCAAGGAATACATGGATAAATTTTTTGAGGAAGAAATCTGAAGTCTTTGAAATATTTAGAGAATTTAAGGCTCTTGTGGAAAATCATATAAAGAATAAGATAAAGGTGCTAAGGAAAGATAATGGTGGAGAGTTTTGCAAGAAGGAATTTGAAGAGTTTTGTAAGAAGTGTGGTATAGCACGGTAGAAGACTACTCCATACACACCTCAGAAAAATAGAGTTGCAGAAAGAATGAACAAAACACCGATGGAAAAAGGAAAGAAGCATGCTGAGTGGTACTAGGTTAGGATGGGAATTCTGGGCACAGGCAGTGGAGACTGCATGTTACCTGGTTAACAGATCACCTTTCATCAACATTGGAGGATAAGACTCCACATGAGGCATGGACTGGTAAGGAAACCTCTCTTTCACATCTAAGGGTATTTGGATGTGATGCATATGTAGATGTTCCAACGGAGAAAATGACCAGGTTGGATAATAAATCTGAAAGGTGCATATTTATTGGGTATAAGGATGGTTTAAAAGGTTACAAGCTTTGGAACCCATAAACAAGGAAGGTTGTGTAAAACCGAGATGTGGTGTTTAGAGAGGTGAAAGATGTTGTTAAACATGAATTCCTACCAAAGGAACCTGATAATATAGAGTTTGAGCCAAAGGAGGAAGAATTAGACTCTAAAACAGAAAAATATTCACAAGAGGAAGAGCCACAAACTCTAGCTGTGAAAAGATCAATTCGAGAAAGAAGGCAACCATAAAGGTATAGTCATTCTGCTTTCTGTTCAAATTTTTCTTTAATTATCACTGATGATGATCCCAAAACTGATAGGGAGGCAGTGGATTCAAAGGATGGAAAACTGTGGGAGCAGGCCATGGTTGATGAAATGACGTCCTTGCACAAAAATGAGGCATGGGATCTAGTGGAGTTGTCTGATGGAAGGAATTCCATTAGGAGAAAATGGGTGTTTAAGAAGAAGATGAATGTAGAAGGCAACGCGGAGAAATAAAAGCTTGGTTGGTAGAAAAAGGTTATTTCCAGGGGTCGGGAATTGATTTTGGTGATATTTTTTCTCCTGTTTCCAAGGTTACTTCTATTAGATTACTTTTATATATTGTTGTTGCATTTTATTTTTAGGTAGAACAGATAGATGTGAAGAAACAATTTCTTCCTGGGGGTCTAGAAGAGGAGATATACATGAAGCAACCTGAAGGCTTTGCAGTGAAGGGTAAGAAAGAATTGGTATGCAGGTTAAAAAGGTCTTTGTATGGGTTAAACCAGTCGCCAAGGATGTGGTATTATAAATTTGATACCTATATATGGGGACTTGGCTTTACCAAAAGAAAAGAGGACAACTGTGTGTATTTTAAATTAAATAGTGATCACGTTATCTACTTGGTCTTGTATGTGGATGATATGTTTCTGCTTGGAAGTGACAAAGAAGTTATCCAGGATTTGAAGACCCTATTCTTCTCCAAATTTGACATGAAGTATCTTGGTGCTGCAAACTATATTTTGGGCATGGAAATTAAGAGAGATCGGGAAAAGAGGAAGATCTGGTTAAACCATAGGAAGTATATCGAGACAATATTGCAAAGGTTCAATATGCAGGATAGTAAACCTTTGAAGGTTCCTATTCCTGTAGGTGTAAATCTATCTGTTGAACAATGTCCCAAGACACAACAAGAAGAGGAGGATATGTCATGTGTTCCATATGCAAGTGCAGTGGGTATCTTGATGTATGAAATGGTATGTACTAGACCAAAAATTTCACATGTAGTGGGAGTATTGAGTAGGCTTATGTCATAACCAGGGAAGGAGCATTGGACAATAGTGAAGCGGGTTTTTAGATATTTACATGGAACTAGTGCTTATGGTCTGTGATACCAAGGAAGACCAGGATTGGACAAAGTTTTGGACATTTGTGGCTTTTTTGATGCAGATTGGGTTCGAGATATGGACCAAAGAAGGTCTACAAGTGGGCATGTGTTAATCCTATTTGGAGGTGCAATTAGTTGAATGAGTAAAAGACAATTTGTAGTAGCTCTGTCAACTATAGAAGCAAAATACATGGCAGCCACTCATGCAATAAAGGAAGCATTTTGGTTGCAGAGATTGTGTTCAAGTATGGGGTTAGTGAAATGAGCTATAAGGATAGACTATGATAGCCAAAACGAAAATTTATTGGCTAATAATCCTGCTTATCATTCAAAGACAAAGCACATTGATGTCCAGTATCACTTTGTGAGAGATATGGTTGAGGATAAAAAGGTGTTGATGGTAAAGGTGGACACTTTAAAGAATGTTACAGATGCATTGACAAAGTCTATGAGCAATGAGAAGTTCTCTTAGGGTAGAGAAACAATGTGTGTTGCAAGGCTTGACCAATGAATAAGCTCTCTCGTGGCCCCTTATGGAAAGAAAACAACAAGTGGGAGAATGTTGGGTGTGTGTTGTATTCTTTACACGACTAGAACCAAGCACGAAGCGGGGGGTTAGAGGGGGGCGACAGCCACCCTAGTCGGGGTATGAGGTGGCGACCTGAGAATTCTTTTTTTCGACCCTATATTAGGTAGGCAAACCTGCCTATGGTTTTGTGCATGGGTTTGCACATGGTTTTGGGCATGATGGTTTTCTACTCATGGTATTTTGTAGATCCGGTCAAGGGAGCTATTGTTATGTTCTAATCCAGGGTTAATGGATTGGGGTTTATAAATGCTTCGACATGTATATATATGTGTTGTAACACTAAAATTATATAATGAAAAATCAAGCTGGTAGCCCCAGTTTGGGATCCAGGGGAAAAAATCTGTGTATATCTTTTTTATGTTTTATGCTCTTGCTATTGTTTAATTTTAGTTTTTAAGAATTCGTTTACAGACAAATTTTGTATAGGGTTAAAACCAACAAGGAAGAGGAAACAAAAGGAGAGGAAAACAAATTTATTCCTCTTAGTCACTCTTAGCTACTCTTGTTCTCATAGTCACTCATACATTCTTCCACACTTAGATCATTCTTGGAGCATTCTAGCATTCACTTGAACATGGAGAGAGAAAGCACTTGGTCAGAAGCAAGTAAACAAAGGAATTCATGGGAAATAAAGAGAAGGTTGGAAAAGTAGCTACAACAGAAGAACCTTATGGGTAAAGGTTACATGTGATTTCATTACCGATATTTGAATGCATGGTACCTACATTTGGTTATTTGGTTGTGTTTTTTTCATTAACATGGGTTTTTCCTAGGTTGATAATGGTTTCAATCTTGCCCTTCCATTTAATGGATAGCCATGGTGTAGTGGGTTCCTTGTTGTCTTTAATATTTGGATAGATGGTACAATTTGGATCTTGGTGAGGTGGTATCATGAAAATTCCCAACGGTTGAGGGTGGAGATGGGATTTATCCTTGAACTCTTTATGGATGGGTGGAGACAAGAAATTTCTCTGGGTATGGTGAAGAAATTTGGAGGCATCCAAGCTAGTTTGGTGCCAGTGATTTTTAGACCAGTTTAGGTAAAATCACTGTGTTTGAGGGTTGAGATGGTTTGGCCTCTAGAATCTCGAGTTGGTTCTATTTTGGTTAACCCATACGATCCCACAATCATGATTGGAATATGGCACAAGGGTGATTGGATGAAAGAGAGATTGGTTCAACCCAATATATTGTTGGGTGGTACATGGAATTCCCTGACTTGGTTGGCATTTGCATATGTGAATATGAGTTATTTTATTATTTTGATTAATGAGTACTTGTATGGATTATTTTTTTGATTTTATGGTTGGTTTTTCATGGATTTATTCTAGTTAGATGTTGGTTATAGACATGGTATAATGTTGGTTATAATGCACTCTTATGATGGATATTCCTCATAGTTTGATAAGTTATTCAATGGTTATATGAATGCATGTGCTAACAAGTGTTGTTACAACTAGTTTGAGAGGGAATTGAGCCTTCTTAATGATTATCTAATGAAGTTAAGAAGATAGTGAACATATATGCATTCATGACATGTAGCTACTATGTTTACCATGTGTTTTATGAAATGTTTCTCATGTGTTTGGAACTTTATGAGAAAGGTCTATCCTTAGCATTCTTCATTCTGACTTATTATCATCTTTGATTGAGTTCTGGAAAGTTATGGGTTTTTTTGGGTAGTTGTCTCGTAGCTAGCCCTGAAAATTCAGATCTAGATTGCTAATTGCACCCTCTAAACTAAGGGGTTTTGGTTGTAGCCACATGGAGGAAGGCAGGTGCATGCAGTTGTATCCTTCCAACTATATGTAGCTTTCCATGCATGCAGTT
The DNA here is from genome assembly GCA_034641835.2 of Pinus albicaulis. Classification (NCBI taxonomy): domain Eukaryota; kingdom Viridiplantae; phylum Streptophyta; class Pinopsida; order Pinales; family Pinaceae; genus Pinus; species Pinus albicaulis. Next base: position 1,470,567,988 of record CM076572.1, on the reverse strand, counting down.
GGGATGAAAGGTCCAGGAAAAGTTAGTTCCATCCCAAGGCAAGGTCATCAATATATGTTGTTTGGTATCTTTGTGATGTGATGCTACTCGGAGGTTGCATTATGTTTCTGGTTTGTAGACCCCACTTCCACAACTGAAACTTGGATGTTGGGTCATGCCATAGTAACTCTTAGCTTATGTTTACCCTGGATAGCTTGTAAAATAGGGTAAATGTGGGGTGGGGTGTTACACACCCAAACTTCATAGAATAATTATTATCACTAAAAAATTGTGCACCCAGTCGCACTAGCTAGGAATTAACAACACTAAATAATGGCAAGCACTAGTGTATTAATGAATACTACAAAGCATCATGTATTAGAAAAAATAAAGGCTCATATGGTTCCCATCTTAAAAATTAAATCAAGCAATGTTACTTCAATATTTTTGCATGGACCATTGCAAATGCTTCTTTGATAATTACACGTATCTTTGAAAGTGATAACTCAGTGTAACACCATCCTCCCACATCTACCCAAGTAACCGAACAACCGAGGTAAACATGCGACGAGAGGCTATTATGATGAGATTAAACCTCCTAGTTGACCTTAAGGAAGTGGAATCAACGAAAACACATCAGACAAACATTGTATACCAACAATAATATCCCCAGGAGCCAACCTAACCATTCAGGCATCCTACCCCTAGGTCCTATTATGGTCCTATAATTTATAGGATCATAAGGTGATTGAATATTTTTTCTGAGTTATATGAAATTGTAAATACTATTGCATGTTTCAAATGTTTTCCAAAAAAAATAAAAAAATAAAAGTGAAAAGAGGGTATTTGAATTTAAAAAAATAGAATAAAATAAACAAAAGGAAAAAGGAAAAGAAATAAAAGAAAAGAAAACAGAGAAAGAATAAAAATAAAGATGAAAACCCGATGAACAATAAAACAAAAACAGAAATGAAAGTGTTGCAAGTCTAAATGCCACTACTTGATAGATAGTTTGATTTTGTTGAATAAATTGAATGTTGTGTGCCACTTGTTCAAAATTCCACAACCATGAGTCATCAGTTTGAACCATACAGTTTAATCATGGTCAAAAAAGTTTAATTTTTTGTCAATTAGATTAGAGAATAAAGTTAGCCAAACTATCTAATCTTGGTTGATTTCAATTAGGTAGATGAATAAGGTTGATTCAAATGTTTAAGCTGAATCATTGAAGCAGTGAGTAGATAGGATAGAGTAGGTGTCTTTCTCCCCAAAGAAAATAAAATGAGGGTCTGCTAGTTCAAATGCACCCTCTTGTTGATTAAAAAATAGTTTTAGGTTAGGAAAAAATTGTAGTCAAAAGATTAAAAGGGATAAAGTGGGGTAAATTTTACATAATATTTCTTTATCCCAAATCAGAAAAAATTGTGAAAATATGCGCCTGTTGATGGGAAAATCAGTCCGGCCATAGCAAGGGATCTCCTCGGTAAAAAGTCTCAACTAGACTCTAAATTGTTTGGAGTAGGGATCCCGTCTGGGGTGTGGGTCCGGCTACCGCTTAAGTCTCCTTTCCTTGGGTCTCAATAGAACTCGATAAACCTAATGACACACGCTTATTCGGACGATACAAGATACATGATTGATGAGACAAACGAGTATATAAACACTATGCGTAGCAAGATGAATAATAAAACATGAAGCCAAAAGAAATACTGTCAATAGCATATCATTAGGATCATGCTTGCACGTTGTTCTAACCACAGAAGAAACAATTCTTAATGGCAAAACAACCCTCAGTTCCTTAAATGTTTGTGATGAAAATATAAATGTCAGTAAACAAAGTTATTAACATTCATTGAGGAAGCGTAAATGAACTTAACATCATTAACACAAGTACAGAGAACTATAATGCATAAATGATGCCATCAGGAACATAGTTCCATTAATCAAAAGATGTTGGAAACTGAAAAAGAAATACTCGTAGTGTTCGCACAACAAAACACATCAGATCCAAATGGAGTTTAAAAAGTATCTGTATTCATATTCAAAAGAGTGTCGTCCTTCTATACAATTCCCTCTAACTCTTTGAGTCCCAAAAAAAAGATCCTTTTACAATCTTCCCGAAGGAAGTTTTATAGACCAAAATTTTCCCTTTGAGCTTCCTGACTTTTGACCTCCCCAACTGTTGAGCTGCCCTACGACCTGAATGAGGGCTGCGACCTGCAACCTAGTTGTAAAGTGTGACCTGCGACCTACTACCAAGTGCGACCTGCGACCTACTGCCACCTGGTCATGAGAATGTGTGTGCGATCGTGAGGTCAGGGGCATCAACTTGTTGCTCTCTGAGAAAGTTCTGCCACACACGATAGTCTGCCGCTATGGGGGAAATCAAGGGAAATTCTTCTCTTAACTGATGCAGACACTCCAAGGAATTTGGAATTAAAGTCTCTCTTTTCTGTGTGACCAAGTTGGATAGAGAGGCCAGTTTGGTGTAGATCCAGACTGGTGTGACAATGAACTTACCCAAGTTCTCCTGTGATGCTGCAAGATTAGAAGTGGAAGTGGCTTGTCTAATAGGTTGCAAAAATGTCTGAATCTCCTGGTCCACCTGTCCCCATGTATTTTCCTCATTCAATGCACCCAGCGAGGGAATGTGGTGTAGGGTGTGCATTGAATCGATGCCACTGATTAAATTCTCGTACGTGGCCATTACCTTATCTAGGTCCTTGGATAGCTTATCTTTAGATTTCATTTTAATCCAAATCTGGACCTTGGCATCTTGGGTGTGGATCCAGTCTTTCTTAGGCAAGTTTTCCAGAGCCTGGGGGTACCGACCCGTCCATTCTATCATTCTATCCAAAGTAGCTAAGGCCTCCTTCAGCTGCTCGCTCCTCTGCTTAGTCTCTGCTTGGGCTTTTACCAAGGGGGCAACTGTTTATTTTATAGTGAACATTTCCCCATAGACCTAACTCATGGTGACCTCCAATACATCCATCTCTCTCCGGATGGTGAGCAGTACTACGTTGATAGGAGCAGTTTTGTCTTGGAGTTTTTGAATCTCTTCCCATAATGCTACCTTTTCCTACTCCGCCCTTGCCTCCCTCTGCTCTGCTTCTTGTAGTTTATTTTGTAGAGAGAGGATCTCTCTACTCATTCTGTTTACATTTTCCTCTATGGCCACAGCAAAAGGCGTGCCCGCCGATGCTATCATTACCGGGTTAGTCCTAGTGTCTAGGACTATATATTTCTCCGTTGCGCTTGTGGATGGGGCGGAAGGATTTCGTGCTAGGCATCTCCTTTTCTCCTATCGGATCTTGACGGAGAACTGATCATATGTGAGCCTAGTAAGGTTAAATACTTCTTCTTCTTGCCCTTCGTAGGAGCTCACATCGGAGAGTGCAGAATGTGTATTGACTACAGGCACTTCGATGGGTTGTAGCTTAGTTTGTGATTCTACGCCTTGGGGAGATGTCTCGATGTTCTTTAATATTCTATCCTCCTCCTCTTTTATTTTCTTTTCTTCCTCCTCTTTCCGCAACCGCTCTGCTTCTTCCACTGCTTCCTGTTCGAATTTTCCCTTGTGTTCGGCTCCTACCGCTGCTTCCTGTTCTGCTTTTCTCTTGCATTTGGCTTCCGCTGCTGCTTCATGTTCTTCTTTCCTCTGGCATTCACCCTCTACTTGATCTAATTCTCTTTTGAGTTGCAGTTCTGCCTCAGCCTTAGCCTCCTGTTCCTCCTTTTTTCTCCTGACCTCTTCTACCTGCTTCTTCTTTTTCTCTGACCTCAAGCTCCTTTTACTCTTTTCTTCATCCTCTTTTTTCTTCTTCTCAATTTCGTGCTGAGCTTTGGCCTCCTGCTCTTTCTGTTGGGCAGCGGTGTTGTGCCCTGTACTGGTTCAAGGCTTCTTAGCCTGAGAGGAAGAAGCGCCACCTAATTCATGACTTCTTTCCTCCAATGTATGGTCATTTGGATCTTCTTGATTGGACCACGCCCCCGGGGCGAGTTTCCTATCCGTGTTATACCAGTTTATTTTTTCATCCTTGCCCAGGCACTCAGTGTGCTAGTAGTTCCATTTGAACTTAGCCCGCTTATAGTGGTCAGAGACTATCCTCTCTAGGTCATATGTCCGGTGGTCCAATGGCCCTAGGCGATAACTTCTCATCTCTTCTGCTTCTGCCTCTATCTCCCTGAAATCTTTGACCGTGTAGGTACCGACAGTGATAGGTAGTGTAGGCCACAACTTCTTCTTGCCCTTAGTCAGGACCTTAGAGAAACCGAAAGTCATCTAAAAATAGACCTCTTGAATGAGCATTTTATTTGTAACATATCGGGGCATAGCATGGGGAGCCTTGTATGAACCAAAGACTCGAATGAATGTGTATTCGGAAGGTGGGAACCAATGCACCACCTTGCCTAACGTCTCCATGGCTCGCCAAGACATGCAAGGATTGTCCTGGCCAAACAATTTTCTGTAGAGAGCCGGGATGAAGACTTGAGAGATCGGCTCTATGTCCTACTTATACCTGGAATCCCAAAATACATTCATCTCTAAGTGGATTGGGTATGCCTTCTTTGGATCCCAATTGTGAGCCCATCCCTCAAAGTGGCACTTCGAACAAACAACATCCAACAAGTAGGAAGCCATGTAGAATTTAGAGGGATATCCATCATCCGGTACCATTGTCGAGGATATGTTTGTCTGAAGAGAGGCCACCAGCATGCTGGCCCAGTTGAACCGAGTGTTGTGCACAGTGACATACTCCATTAGGGATACCCACGTACCGCTGAAAGTGGTGGCATCGGGACGACCATATATCCTGCAAAGCATATCGGCCACAAGTTTATACACCTTCCTAAGACATGCCACTAGATATTCTTGATCTTTCTTGACTTTGAATTTTCCGGGCTCCTCCCACCACCCTTTCAGAGTGTCTGTTATGGCGAATGCGTGGGTCGTGGCCCATTCTTCTGTAAAGACCTTTTCTCATTCAAGCAATGCGTAGTAAACTTGAGCATCTGAGCCCTTGAGAGTCGCAAATTCTTTGCCTTCATAGTCCCTGATTACCCACTTTTTGGGGTCATTTTTTTGTATAATCCACTCAATGACCTCCGCACATGGGAATATAGCAGGGTGGGCCCTTGCATGATGGAGCCTTGAAATTTTAACTTTTATGTATGATTTTTGGTCAGGGAGGTCCTCTGGGAATTCCGGTTGAGCAAATTCCTGGTATACTTGATACCAATGCATGTTGTCCCCTTTGGAAAATGTGCACAAGGTGTCCCTATAGATCGGGGGCGGGGACATCGGTATATCCATCTCTATGTCTTCTGCTTTCGGGCTCTTGTTCTTTTTGCGGGACACTGGAGGTCCCATGTCGGTTGAATCTGAGGAGACGAGGACACACTCTAAGTCTGCTTCGAATTCACCTGTCATGTTCATGAAAGAGTCCCAGGATAAGAAAGAAGCCTTGATAATACAAGCCTAGGCACAGTTATTAGGTTTTTCCAACTGGAGACACAGGAAGGGCTGACTTAGCGAAATGCGACTAGGTCGCAGGGTTGCAAAGGTCGTGATGTTGAAACTCTCAAGGGTTTTGCGACTTTGCGACCTTGCGACTAGGTCGCGGGTCGCTGGGTCACGAATTCTAGGAAGACCGATGGAAGTGAGACTCTACGACCTGCGACCAGGTTGCAGGGTCGCTAGGTCAGGAGGTCGCGAGAAATGAGTATGGAGGGCAGATGTGACTTGGTGACTCAGCGACCGGGGTCGTAGGGTCGCAAGGGTCACAAGTCATGCTAGGGCTAGTCGGGGGGTTTTAGTGCGCGTCGCGTTAAGTATATTTCCCTCTAAATTCAAAAATGCAAGGCTAAGTGGGCCAAAACAGAGGAATGGGGCAGTATCAGGGGAAGAAACACATCATAGGAGGCTAGATGGGAAGAAGTGGCAAGATTATGTAAGGAGGGGAATTGTTAGGGAAAATGGGGCACCTCAAGTCTTTAAATGATCAACAGGAGCACAAAAAATGGATGATTTAAAGGCTAAGATGAGTGTACAGGGAAAGAAAACAAAGAAAAAGGAAAAAACAGGAGGAAACGACAACTTAGTCGGGAAAAATGCGCTCCAGTCGGCCTGTCAGAGGCATTTTTTCTCTTTATCGCATGAACAAAATGCGACCTAGCGACCCTTATATTTATAAAAGGGTCGCACGTGCGAGCCATTAATGAGGTCGTTGGGTCACATTATTCGTCAGTTTGAGGGAGGTGTGACCTTGCGACCTCGGGGGGGTCACGGGGTCGCAAGGTCACAGGGTCACGATTTTCCGAAATTCAAGAAATCTGCAACTTAGCGACTTAGCGACCCGGGGGGTTGCTGGGTCGCTAGGTCACAAATCTAGGAAAAGGAACCATTTTGCGACTTAGTGACTCTTAGCCTTTCCAGATTTTAACTTAGCTTTTCTATGCTCAAGGGGCTCCAAAAAAATTTTAAAGGGTGGTTTTTTTTTTGGAGGGTGTTGTAGAGGGTACAAAAAATGGCGATTCACTGGTCGGACCCAGAATCTCTGCCGATGGTTGGCCTTGGTGGGGGGAGGGAGGGGCCTTTGCTAGCTGTTCCTTTCACCTTAAGGTCCCTACTACCTTTCCTTTGGCACCTTACGAGGTTTCTTTGCCTGCTAGCCTGTTCAGGTGCTGGTTAACCAAGTTTCATTGCTTCAGGTTTCTGGACTGAAAGGGCTAGAGAACTTCAGGTACCCATAGGATCCAGTACGATTATTTTGTCCTCATTTTTTTGCTTCGCTACCTGCGAACCTCGCTGTCCCGGCGGAGTCATTGCTTAGGAGTCATAAACGTTGCTCCACTGCCAGCGAGCCTGGCCAGTACCCCGGCGGAGTCGTCACATCGCCTCTCTGCGCAGGAAGCCTTTCTCAATCCTTTACCCTTTATTGGTGTGCTATTGCACTTATTTTGAATGTGCCTAAGGCACTTATTTAGGTGTGCTGATGGCACTTATTTGAGAGAGGCAATTTTTTCTGGGCGAATGAGGGATCCCAACTTATTTTACTTGCAAGAGAGGTTTCTCCTGGTCTGTATGAGGACTTTGGGTTTTCCTAGATATCCTGATGTCACCCAAAGTTAACTCTGTTCCCTTTCAGTCTAGTCGCTACTTTATCATACTTTCTTTTCACAGACACCCTTTCAAGCTTGCTAGGTGAGCTACCCACGCTCGGTAGCTCGGGCTAGGTCATGTACTACCTTTGGGTGTCAATTATAGGCAAGCTCTCGCCACCTTTGCGTATTTCGGGAGAGGCTTCCCATGAGCATAGAACCTAGTGCAGTATGCCAACTGTGTGACTCCTACAAGGCCTTCTTATTGAGGGGTTTTTTTTTTTTTTTTTAGCAAAAGGACGCCTACAAAACAGAAAACAATAAAATATGGTACAAGGGTGGGACATCCCTCTGAGGGCTGCTAAGTGAAGTAATGCTTGAGGTCATGCCCGTTCACCGGAAGGACCTCGATTCTTCTCTCTAGAGTTTTCATTCTAAACGTGTAGGAACCTAATTTCTCCTTAACCTTGAATGGACTTGTCCGAAGGGCTTGGAATTTGGAATGTTTTCCCTTTTCTTCGTGAGCTTTATCCCAATTAAGGACTAGGTCTCCTACTTCAAAATTTTTACTCCCTGCGGACTTTTTATCAAACGATCTCTTAATCCGACTTTGGTGGATGGTGAATTTTTCCTAGGTTTTTTGCCTCTCCTCCTCCAATTTCAGTAGTTTTTCGATTCGGGTCTGCAAGGTGGGGCATGGGGTGCCATGGCTTTCTTGGGACAACTGACGGGTAGGGAGAGATAAGTGGGGAGGAAGGATGGCTTCTTTTCCATACACAAGAAAATACGGAGAGGTGCCGAGCGAGGATTTGGGTGTGACCCGGTCAGCCCAAAGAGCATTATGGAGGTCTTATGCCAGTTTCACTGGTGGGACAACATAGTCTTCTTGATGATGTGGATAAGATTCTTATTAGTTGACTCGGCTAACCCATTTCCTTAGGGGTAATAATTTGCAGAATTTTTAAGCACAATACCATTTTTCAAAGCAGAATCATACAATTTAAAAGATGAAAAATAAGTTGCATTGTCAAAACTAAGGAAGTTGGAACGCCAAACCTGGTCATGATAGAATGAGTGAAAAATTCTATTACCTCTTAATCGTTGATTTGGCATAATGGTATTGCTTCGACCCACCTAGTGAAATAATCAGTAGCAGTGAGAATATACCGGTGTTGCTTGGAGGACTAAGGTAGGATTTCACCAATCACGTCCAAACCCCACTGTTGAAAAGGTTCCTCTACTGCCACTAACTGTAGGGGAGTGGTTGGCCGCACTTCCCGGTTGGTGAAATTCTGACATTGGGTACACTTTCGGACATACGCATGAGCACATCTGAAAAGGGTTGGCCAATAGTACCATGCGCGCATTATTTTGTGGGCAGTGGTATCACCTGCAAAATGCCCTCTTGCTGGTTCATCGTGTAGTTCAGTCAGGATGCTTTGTGCTTCATTGTGTTCCAAGTAGTGTAGCAGAAATCCATCGTGATGTTTCTTGAAAATCTTAACTTAGATTAACTGGTAGGATGCAGCCTTAAGCCTTATTGCGCATTTTTGTCGGGCAGTCAAAACAGGATCCAAGACGCCATGGGCCAAATATCCCAAAATGTAAGAGTACCAAGAAGGGTTTCTCTGTTGAGGTGCGTGGTCACTCTGATACATGTCGATTTCTTGTTCCCAACACTCTTCTTCAACCCCATGTGAGCTTGCAGCCTCCGCAGCCATTTGGCAGAGTCCTTGTCCTTTAACAGTGTGTGCTGGTTTGAACTCCAGGTCATACTCTTGAAGACATGCCATCCAGTTCCCTCGTCTCTCACCCAGCTCTTGCTGCACGAAAAGTGAGTGGACAGCTGGGTGGGGGACAAAAATTGTGACATGGTTTTTCAAGATGTATGGCCTGAAATGCTTGAGTGCTTTGTAGACTACATAAGCCTGCTTGTCAATCTCAGGGTAATTTAGTTCAGCTCCCTGCAACCCAGTACTCATGAAGGATATAGGTTGTTCATCATTGTTGGCGTCTTTCTGCGTGAGGACAGCTACAAGTGATGAATCTGAGGCGAAGGTATACAAGATGAAGCTTCTGCTAAAATTTGGACTTTGGAGAGATGGTGCTTCTGCTATGGCCTGCTTGATTTTATTAAAAGACTCCTTCTTAGGCGGATTCCATTTGAAAATCGCATTCTTCTTGATCATCCCCTGCAAGGGCCTGACTATTTGGGAAAAATATGATATGAATTTTCGTACAAAATTGATTTTCCCAAGGAAAAATTGCATGGCCTTTTTGCTACTTGGGGGTGGAATCTAGGCAATGGCTTTCGCCCACTCGGGATCTACAACAATGCCCTGCTTGGTTATGATGTGGCCCAGCAAATTTCCCTCCGACACAGCGAAAACACTTTTCTTTGAGTTGAGTGAGATCCCGTACTTCCTGCATCTTTCGAAAATGTGCTTGAGGTGGCTTAAGTGATCGCCCCAGTGTTTCGAAAACACGATGACATCGTCCAAATAAAATACCACGCTTCATCCTATTAGACCACGGAAAGCTATATCCATGGCCCATTGGAAAGTTTCCCCTGCGTTTATTAATCCGAAGGGCATGCGCCTGAAAGCGAAAGTTCCCCATTTGGTCTGAAAAGTAGTTTTCAATATGTCCGGATCAGCTACCAGCACTTGGTTGTAACCGAAGAACCCATCCAATAAGGAGAACATTTTAGATGCGGACACAGCCTACAATTTTTGTTCCATAGGGGGCACTGGGTAATTTTCTTTTTCTGAGGCCCGATTTATATTCCGAAAGTCCATGCAGAAACGGTTCTCACCAGATTTTTTCCGTACCAGGACTAGATTTGGTACCCAAGTGGAGTGCCGAACTTTGAAGATGATGCATGCATCCAAAATCTTCTTAAGTTCTTTTTGAATAATCGGCTCTAGTGTAGGATGCACTTTTCTAAGCTTTTGGTGGAAAGGCTTCACTCCTTCGTTCATAGGTATCACGTGCTGAATAATACGAGTATCATACATACGTAAATCATCATACGTCCAAGCAAAGACGTCTCGGTACTTTCGGAATAGCTGGGTGAAATCTTGCCTTTCTTGGTCAGAACAATCTCTCCCAAGGTTGATGAAATTCGAATCCTCATCTGATCCTAAGTTCACCTGCTGATGTGCCAAGGTGGAACTTTGTATTTTGGTATTTGGGGGCCCGCGGAAACGGATTTGTAGATCGAAGAGCTTTTCAAGTGACACTATCCCCTTGGGCATGGGGTTTTCTTTGCGTTTATCATGTTCTTCCTGCAAATCTTGATCATGATCCGCTTCTTCTATCACCGTGTCTTTGAACACTTTGGTGCTGAGCATGAATTCCAGTATCTGTTGGTCATCATCAAAGACGCTTAAATTAGTAATATTATCTGGCACAGAGGGTTTATACATTATTTCAATAGAAAATCCATCCCTTATAAGGGTGAACCTAGCAACAGCATTAGCCAGAGTATTAGCTGCTGCATTATGCATTCTAAGCATAGATTTGATACCAAACGCATCAAAAGCAGAAATAAGACGCCATACCTCTTGTTGATAAGCTTTTAAGTGCGGAGAAAAGCAGTGGATGGTATTGCGTACCTGACATGTGATGATTTCAGAGTCTCCGATAACCTGTAGGCATCTTACCTTTAAGTCCAGTGCCTTCTTAAGTCCAAGGACTAAGGCTTCATATTCGGCAGTATTTTTGGTGCACTAGAACTCTAGCCGACACGAAATCAAGAACTTGTTCTTCTGTGGGTCCAGCAGGAGCAGCCCACGCCAGCTCCATCATGTGTCTTGGAACCATCATAACACAAGGTCCACACGTCGTTTTCTAGCTCCTCTGGAGTTGTGGGTTGGAAAGGGATTTCAGCTTGGTGTATGACGGGAATAGCTTGGTCTTCCATGATGAGTGTCAGTTCTGCCTAGACCTCTGGGCTCACTGGGGACTGAGGGGAATGGTAACATCCTAAAATGGCCTCTAAGAAACACATGTCGAGCTCCTCCTGGGCGAAGCTAACATGTTCATTAGTAGCATCCAAATCAGTCACAGTATGTTTCATATAAGGTTCGCTTTCAACCCTGATTTGGTTGTTCTGGCCCTTGTAGGGAAGCCACAGGTGGGACTAGTCAGTAGCAAAGTACCCTTGTAGCTTGCTGGACTAGTCCCTGCTAAGCAATAGGCCGTAGGCTTCTGGGATGTCTACAACTACAATGTCTATACAATGGTGGACCCTAGAGTCGGAAGATAGGCAGATGATGACATTATTCAGTTCTCCTACAGCAGGCACTTGCGATCTGTCAAGCTGAATGAACCTAGCATCAGTTTTCTCCAAGCGAATGTTCAGCTTCTTAAAAACAGACAGGGGCATGACATTGGTGGATGCGCCAGAGTCAACCAGGTAGTTATGGACATTGAAGTTGAAAATTTCAAATGACAAGAGGAAGGGAGGAGTGGATCCCCTAGAATTTGCATTTACGACATTTACAATAGACTGGAAACTCGGACTAGCTTGCACAGATGTATTGCTCACAGGCTTAGTAGTCGAGACATTGGCGAAGGCTTTGAGAATAAGTTCTCGTTGATTGGTGATGCGGGCAAGCTCGTGAAGGGAGATTTTGGCTCTGGCTTTATTCATGTCCTCAATAATGTTGTAACTAGAATCAGAATGAGGACTAGGCTCGGTGGTGGATTTGGGCGACCCCACCGGGTGTTATTGGGAGTGGACTTCTCAGGAATAACATCTTGTTGTTCATTCCTTGGGGGTAAGATTTTCCTTAAGAAGGCCCTCTTCTTCTCTTCAAAGGACTGTTTGAGAATTGGTCCTTTGCTTCTAAGGCCATAATTTCGTATGGGTTTGACCTTAGGATCGTCAGCAATGTTGATATCAGTAATGGTATGAGTGCTCTCCCTATGGATTACATCGAATGCAAGAATAGAGGATCCTGGTTCTTCACCAGGGGGAAAATATTCTTCATTTTCAAAGACATCATCCTCTCCCGTGTCCCCTGGGGTTTGATCATCCAAAAGTTGATTTACTACTGCAATCATGCTGCCAATCCATTGGGTGCATGTCTTTTCAGAGTGGGCAGCCTGGTGGAAAGAAAAAAAATTATCTTTTCTGATTTCCTCCACATTGAGAACAGTGTTCGGGTTAGATGGAGGTCGGCTAGTGGTGGGGTTACTCTTTCTGGAAAAGGGCTTTTGCATCTTAGTGCCAGTAGTGGATTCTATGCCCTTTCTCTTCAGGTCAGAGACTTCATTGGTCAATAGCTTAAAGGTCTTCACTATACTCTCGAAGTCAAAAGCATCCTTGTCCTTATCCGCGGTCTTGGGTGTGGAGGAATGACTCTTCTTCGCAGTGGGTTTGTGGTTGTCTCTCCCTTCATGATCAATGACCCCTATAGAAAGCATGTCCTTTTCTACAGCAAGGGCGGCTGCATAATTTTCCGCAAGGGTGGCCCTAGCTTCGCGTTTTACGAAGACGACAATATCCCTGGGGAGAGCCTTTGTATAGTAGTCTATGGTAATGGAGTCATCCAACGCCAAGTTGGGGGGAAACTTTTGCAATATGGTAGCAAAGCACTGGTTAAAGTCCCTGACCTTTTATTTCTTTTGGCATTTAATGGTACTTAACTCCATGAGGAGAATGGAAGGGGTTTTATCCCCCGAAAAATTCTATAAGAAAATGCAACAGAATTGGTCCCATGACGTTATGGAGGCACTTGGGAGAGAGCGGTACCAGGTGGTCACTTTGTTCTCAAGAGTGTGTGGAAAGAGGCAACAAGAAATGTCATCTGTTTGAACTCTCATAATTTGCAGTGAAAGATAAAAGTTTCTTATGTGATCCTCGGCCAACGTGCCTTTCTCAGGTTCAAACTTGGGGAGATGCTTTTCAGGGTGCCTAGGCATGTCATAGAGGGGGGCCCAAAATATCTAACGGGGATTGGGCCATCCAAGCAAGTGGTTGCACCCGCTTTGCATGCTCGTGGTGCCTGATCTCAGATTCAGATTCACTTCCCGTGCCTGAGGTGGATGCTTCTCCTCCATGGCAAGAGTGCTCATCCTGATATCCCTCACTGTTGGCCATATTTCTGAGATATCCCCAATTGTAAATAGGTTGCCTATTATGGTTTTGACAGTGGTGGGCGGCATGGTGTCCTTGGCCACGACCTCTATCTCCCCTACCTCTATTCTCCTAACCTCTATTTCCCTCACCTCCATTTCCTCGGCCTCTATTCCCCTCGCCTTCATTTCTTCGGCCTCTATTTCCCTCGCCTTCATTTCGTCGGCCTCTATTTCCCTCACCTCCTCCTGGTGGGAAACGGACTTGATTTTTGTTATGTTGGGTTTGTTAGGCTGAGGGTCAGGATGGGGTTCATTCACGTCGGGTTCCTCCTCTTCGGCCCCTTGGAGTTCGAGAATTGGTTCGTTATTCTGAACAGCGGTGGCAAGGTCTTCAACCATCAAATTTATCAACTGAGGTAGGGAATTTACAATGGCACCGTTGCGAGTGATGTTAGTAGCAGGGTTCCTATTATAGGTCAAGAAACTCATGACTGGAGTGAATTGCAAATCCCTGATGAGATTGCGAGCAACTGGGTAGAGGATTCTCAACTGCTCCCTGGTAACCTCGTAATAAGGAGCTTCCTCCCCTTGAATATCTTCCAAAGGGGGAGGAATAGTGTCATCATTTATGACCTCCCCTTGCGGAGTTTGTGATGTAATATTACTTGTGTGCTAGGAGGATGCCATCAGGCCCTCCTTCTAGCGCCAATTCTGTTGACGGGAAAATCAGTCCGGCCAACAACAAGGGATCTCCCTGATAAAAAGTTGCAACTAGACTCTAAACCGTCTGGAGTGGGGATCCCGTTTGGGGTGTGGGTCCGACTATCGCTTAAGTCTCCTTTCCTTGGGTCTCAATAGAACTCAATAAACCTGCGGACACACGCTTATTCAGACGATACAAGATACATGATTGATGAGTTAAATAAGTATATAAACACTATGTGTAGCAATATGAATAATAAAACATGAAGCCAAAAGAAATATTTTCAACAACATATCATTCGGATCATGCTTGCACGTTGTTCTAACCACAAAAGAAACAATTCTTAATGGCAGAACAACCCTCACTTCCTTAAATGTTTGTGATGAAAATATAAATGTCAGTAAACAAAGTTATTAACATTCATTGAGGAAGCGTAAATGAACTTAACATCATTAACACAAGTACAGAGAACTATAATGCATAAATGATGCCATCAGGAACACAGTTTCATTAATCAAAAGATGTTGGAAACTGAAAAAGAAATACTCATAGTGTTCGCACAGCAAAACACATCAGATCCAAAAGGAGTTTAACAAGTATCTGTATTCATATTCAAAAGAGTGTCGTCCTTCTATACAATGCTCTCTAACTCTTTGAGTCCCCAAAAAAAAATCCTTTTACAATCTTTCCGAAGGAATTTTTATAGACCAAAATTTGCCCTTTGGGCTTCCTGACTTTTCACCTCCCCAACTATTGAGCTGCCCTGTGACTTGAATGAGGGCTGCGACCTACGACCCAGTTGTAAAGTGCGACCTGCGACCTACTGCCAAGTGCGACCTGTGACCTACTGCCACCCGGTCATGAGAATGTGTGTGCAATCGTGAGGTCAGGGGCATCAACTTGTTGCTCTCTGAGAAATTTCTGCCACGCACGATAGTCTGCTGCTATGGGGGAAATCAAGGGAACTTCTTCTCTTAACCGATGCAGACACTCCATGGCATTTGGAATTAAAGTCTCTCTTTTTTGCGTGACTAGGTTGGATAGAGAGGCCAGTTTGTGGTAGATCCAGAATAGTGTGACAATGAACTTACCCAAGTTCTCCTGTGATGCCGCAAGATCGGAAGTGGCAGCGGCTTGTCTAATAGGTTGCAAAAATGTCTGAATCTTTTGGTCCACCTGTCCCCATGTCTTTTCCTCGTTCAATGCACCCAATGAGGGAATGTGGTGTAGGGCGTGCATTGAATCGATGCCACTGATTAAATGCTCGTACGCGGCCATTACCTTATCGAGGCCCTTGGATAGCTTATCTTTAGACTGCATTTTAATCTAAATCTGAACCTTGGCATCTTGGGTGTGGATCCAGTCTTTCTTAGGCAAGTTTTCCGGAGCCTGGGGGTACCGACCCGTCCATTCTATCATTCTATCCAAAGCGGCTGAGGCCTCCTTCTGTTACTCGCTCCTCTACTTAGTCTCTGCTTGGGCTCTTACCAAGGGGGCAACTATTTTTTTTATAGTGAACATTTCCCCATAGACCTACCTCATGGTGACCTCCAATACATCCAGCTCTCTCCGGACAGTGAGCGGTACTTCGTTGATATGAGTAGTTTTGTCTTGGAGCTGTTGAATCTCTTCCCTTAATGCTACCTTTTCCTGCTCTGCCCTTTCCTCCCTCTACTCTGCTTCTTGTAGTTTATTTTGTAGAGAGAGGATCTCTCTACTCATTATGTTTACATTTTCCTCTTTGGAATTAGCGAAAGCCGTGCCGCCCGATGCTATCATTACCAGGTTATTCCTAGTGTCTAGGACTATATCTTTATCTGTCGCGGCTGTGGATGGGGAAGAAGGGTTTCTTGCGAGGCATCTCCTTTTCTCCTGTCGGATCTTGAAGGAGAACTAATCATATGTGAGCCTAGTAAGGTTAAATACTTCTTCTTCTTGCCCTTCGTAGGAGCTCACATCGGAGAGTGCAGAACGTGTATTGACTACAGGCACTTCGATGGGCTATAGCTCATTTTGTGATTCTGCGCCTTGGGGAGATGTCTTAATGTTCATTAATATTCTATCCTCCTCCTAATTTATTTTCTTTTCTTCCTCCTCTTTCCGCAGCCACTTTGCTTCTTCTACTACTTCCTGTTAGGCTTTTCTCTTGCATTGGGCTCCTTCTGCTGCTTCCTGTTCTGCTTTTCTCTTGCGTTCGGCTTCTGCTGCTACTTCCTGTTCTACTTTCCTATGACGTTCGGCCTCTACTTGATCTAATTCTCTTTTGAGTTGCCATTTTTCCTCAGCCTCTGCCTCCTGTTCCTCCTTTTTTCTCCTAGCCTCTTCTGCCTGCTTCTTCTTTTTCTCTAACCTCAGGCTCCTT
This sequence comes from Pinus albicaulis, assembly GCA_034641835.2. Lineage (NCBI taxonomy): Eukaryota > Viridiplantae > Streptophyta > Pinopsida > Pinales > Pinaceae > Pinus > Pinus albicaulis. Next base: position 1,470,551,756 of record CM076572.1, on the reverse strand, counting down.
TTACGCTTTTCTTCATCCTCTTTTGTCTTATTCTCAGTTTCGGCTGAGCTTTGGCCTCCTGCTCTTTCTGTTGGGCAGCGGTGTTGTGCCCTGTACTGGTTCGAGGCTTCTTAGCCTGAGAAGAAGAAGTGCCTCCTAATTCACGGCTTCTTTCCTCCAATGTATGGTCATCTGGATCTTCTTGATTGGACCACGCCCCCAGGGCGAGTTGCCTATCCACGTTATACCAATTTATTTTTTCATCCTCGCCCGGGCACTTAATGTGTTGGTAGTTCCATTTGAACTTAGCCCGCTTACAGTGATCAGGGACTATCCTCTCTGGGTCAGATGTCCAGTGGTCCAATGGCCCTAGGCGATAAATTCTCATCTCTTCTGCTTCTGCCTCTACCTCCCTGAAATATTTGACCACGTAGGTACCAACAGTGAGAGTTAGTGTAGGCCACGACTTCTTCTTGCCCTTAGTCAGGACCTTAGAGAAACTGGAAGTCATCTGGAAATAGACCTCTGGAATGAGCATTTTATCTGTAACATATCAGGGCATAGCACGGGGAGCCTTGTATGAACCAAAGACTCGAATGAATGTGTATTCGACAAGTGGGAACCAATGCGCCACCTTTCCTAACATCTCAATGGGTCACCAAGACATGCAAGGAGTGTCCTAGCTGAACAATTTTCTATAGAGAGCCGGGATGAAGACTTGAGAGATCGGCTCTATGTCCTGCTTATACCTGGAATCCCAAAATACCTTCGTCTCTAAGCGGATTGGGCGTGCCTGCTTTGGATCCCAGTTGTCAGCCCATCCCCCAAAGTGGCACCTCAAACAAATAGCATCCAACAAGTAGGAAGCCATGTAGAATTCAGAGGGATATCCATCATCCGGTACGAGTGCTGAGGATATGTTTGTCTGAAGAGAGGCCACCAACATGTTGGCCCAGTTGAACCGAGTGCCGTGCACATTGACATACTCCATTAGGGATACCCACGTACTGCTGAAAGTGGTGGCATCGGGATGACCATATATCCTGCAAAGCATAGCGGCCACTAGTTTATACACTTTCCTAAGACCTGCCACTGGATATTCTTGATCTTTCTTGGCTTTGAATTTTTCAGGCTCCTCCCACCACCCTTTTAGAGTGTCTGTTATGGCGACTGTGTGGGTGGTGGCCCATTCTTCTGTAAAGACCTCCTCTCATTTAGGTAATGCGTAGTAAACTTGAGCATCTGAGCCCTTGAGAGTCGCAAATGCTTTGCCTTCATAGTCCCTGATTACCCACTTCTTAGGGTTGGTGTTTTTTATAATCCACTCAATGACCTCTACGCATGGGAATATAGCAGGGTGGGCACCTGCATGATGGAGCCTTGACCTTTTAACTTGTATTTATGCTTGTCGGTCAGGGAGGTCCTCTAGGAATTCCAGTTGAGAAAATTCTTGGTATACTTGATACCAACGCATGCTGTCCCCTTTGGAAAATGTGCACAAGGTGTCCCTGTAGATCGGGGGCGGGGACATCGGTATATCCATCTCTATGTATTTTGCTTCTGGGCTCTTGTTCTTTTTGCGGGCCACTGGAGGTCCCATGTCACTTGAATCTGAGGAGACGGGGACACACTCTAAGTCCGTTTCAAATTCACTTGTCATGTTCATGAAAGAGTCCCAGGATAAGAAAGAAGCCATGATAATACAAGCCTAGGCACAGTTATTAGTTTTTTCCAACTGGAGACACAGGAAGGGCTGACTTAGCGACCTGCGATTGAGTCGCAGGGTCACAAAGGTCGCGATGTTGAAACTCTCAAGGGTTTTGTAACTTTGCGACCAGGTCGCGAGGTCGCTGGGTCGGGAATTCTAGGAAGACCGACAGAAGTGCGACTCTGCGACCTGCAATCGGGTCGCAGGGTCGCTAGGTTGCAAGGTCGTGAGAAAGGAGAATGGAGGGCGGATGCGACCTGGCGACTTAGCGACCGGAGTCGCAGGGTCGCAAGTCGTGATAGGGCTAGTCGGGGGGTTTTAGCGTGCACTGCGTTAAGTAGATTTCCCTCTAACTTCAAAAATGCAAGGCTAAGTGGGCCAAAATAGAGGAAGGGGGCAGTATCAGGGGAAGAAACACATCATAGGAGGCTGGCTGGGAAGAAGTGGCAAGATTACGTAAGGAGGGGAAGTGTTAAAGAAAATGGGGCAGCTCAAGTCTTTAAATGATCAACAAGAGCACAAAAAATGGATGATTTAAAGGCTAAGATGAGTGTACAGGGAAATAAAGCAAAGAAAAAGGAAAAAACAGGAGGAAACGACAACTTACTCGAGAAAAACGCGCTCCAGTCGGCTTGTCAGAGGCATTTTTTCTCTCTGTCGCATGAACAAAATGCAACCTAGCGACCCTTCTATTTATAAAAGGGTCACGCGTGCAAGCCATTAATGATGTCACTGGGTCACATTATTTGGCGGTTGGAGGGAGGTGTGACCTTGTGACCTCGGGGGGGGGTCGCGGGGTCGCGATTTTCTGAAATTCAAGAAATCTGTGACTTAGTGACTTAGCGACCCGGGGGGTCACTGGGTTGCTAGGTCGTAGATCTGGGCAAAAGAACCATTTTGCGACTTAGCGACTATTAGCCTTTACAGATTTTAACTTAGCTTTTCTATGCTCAAGGGGCTCCAAAAAACTTTTAAAGGGTGGATTTTTTTTTGGAGGGTGTTGTAGAGGCTACAACAGCGCCTTTAGCTCAAAGTATTGAGTTTGATATATTTTTGTCCTAATTTTGGGAAATAATTTTTTTTATACAAATTTTCCGCATATGTAATAAAGGTTCGAATACGACAAAGGAGTCTATCGCTTTTGGTTAATTCAATCACTTTTTCCAACCGCCTGATCACCAAGCCACCAGATCAAGGGTCTACAAGCCTTTTCGGCCCCCCCTCACCATCCTACCTTTACCGGCAAGGGGAGGGTCCAAAAAGGTGGTTTCATTCCTGTCGGACCCACCTAACGTGTCAACCCCACGACTTTTTGTACCCCCCCCATAAACCATTAATCGCCTCAACCCCCCTCCAAAAACCATTTCTCTTCCATCCTTTCTCGCCAACCTTCCCACATGCTTCCCTCCATTCATTATCTGACACCTGGCATAGACCGTTACTCAATTAAATGCGTTCACGGTATAACCATTCGAATTTTCAATGGACCCGCGCCCCCAATAGAAACTACTCTATAACCATAAAACACCTTTCACCACCATTTTAATTCCTTTCTCTTGCATATCTCTCACCCTTCCTTCATCACTAAAGCTATGTCATTGAATTCAACCATCATACCCAACAAAGGACTAATCAAGCAGAGGAAAATACACCATTGCCACTAATTTTCAACTCACATATAAAATCCCCGGTAATTCACCATTACCTTCCTATTACAGTGATTAAAATTAGCAAGATGCCTCCTAAAAAGAATAATAATGAAGATTCAATCAACCTGATGATTCCTCCCCCTGTTTATCTTCATCATATCCCTGTTGCAAACAAGGATTACAAAATTGCAGAGACTAAGTGCGAGTTCGACATTTTCGAAATCTACTATTGGCTTGAAGATACATTCTTTGACCAAACTAATGAGCATGGAATCTGGGAATCCAATTTACCTCATTACATCTTCCCTTAGACCCAGCATTTCACAGAATTCATTATAAAATTTCAGGACTATTACTTACTAAACCAAAGAGCCACTATAGCCCCAAATGGAGAAATCTTATTCACCATCACTTCCAAAACCATTGACCAAATGATACAGTTCCCTCCTATTGAAGCCAGTACACCATTTTCTGTAGAATCCTTGAATGAACTATATCATAAATTAGATTTCTCCAAAAGAACACAATTTTTTGATATTTTCTTGCCTAAGAATGCCCAATTTCTCTGAAGAATCCATCCTATGCTTATATCGTGTTCCCTGATCAGGCCAAACACATCATTTATGTGCTTTCACACCTTATAGGTTATTATTTTGATGAGTGGTTTGATGAACCCATTCTTGGTTTCATGCCAATTTTCTCTACCAATCAAAAGGCTTCAACTATTTTTAATTTTAGTCAAATTTTGGCTGACAGCATACATGAACAACTCCTAAAGTTACCAACTGAAGGAGTATTCAAATATGCTTCCATTCTTGTATATATGTTCATTTATTATCAAGCATACATATTCCCATTTGCATTGCAGAAATTAGAAGAAGAAGGGAACTCACAGTCTGTGATTTTCTGCACCTCATTAATGAGGAAAGATTCATATGAGTACACCTTCAAAGAATACATAGAAAATTTCATTCATCTAGTAATGAGCCTGCTGACTAGAAATGCAGAGCCAAGAATCAGTGAAGAAAATAAGAAGATATTGTACCTGACAGAGCATGCCAAAACAAGAGATTGGTACCTCTACCAAAACTACACAGAGATTAGGGTGTATGGATGTGAGTTTCCACCATACAAGCTGCCCAAATACCTCCCAATGAGAATATTTTCCATGGAGTATATAATACAAATGATAAATTCAGATGAAATTCATTTTGTCTCGGCAAAGAAGAAGTCTTAGTTCAGAATGAAACCACAGGTTGGCCCTTTCATTTGCAATAACAGAGGAGCAGGTGAAGAAGAAGACAAGATCCTGAAACAAATGAACTTTAATTTGAGCTTTTTATGGTCTTATGACCCTTTGGGACTAATCTCTAAGATAAGGTTGGAACAAAAAACCACTCCTTATGTGCACACACAGAGGCCAGAGATTGAGAGGTATATGGATCAGTTCAAATGGATAGAGAACACCTTGCATGAAGCAGAGGAGAAACTCATTTCCACCTCTGTTTCATAGACCCCTACTCCTCAAGATAAGACAGGGAAGAGACAAAGAGAGGAAGGATCCCCTTCAGCTTCAGGGTGCTCACCAAAGTATTTGAAAATCATCTACATGAAGAGGGCTAAGAGAAGTCCTAAAATAGATTTAGCAAAAGAAACAGGGGAACAACAAGCTCCCATAGTCATTAAAGATTCGTTGTCTTCAACACCATCTGACACCAAATTTGCAGAATCTCCAGCAACATCATCAGTGTCACAAGGCCAACACGACACAACCCAAACATATAAACTCATTCAAGGAGAAAAAAAGAAAAGTATTTTTAATAGATACAAAGAGATTAAGCTTTAAAATGAAATAATTAAAAGCATTACATACACACAATCCTGGAAACAAACTGTTAGTTCTCAAAGCAGGCTTCTATCAGCCTTTGATACAAAGAAGGGAATAATGCAAATGTTATTCTTACATGCTCAGATTGCACAACCAAAGTCAGCTAAAGACTACAAGAATACATCCTTTGAATTTGATGCAATGGATATTCATCCCATCAATAAGATGGAGATGCATAAGCAGACTGGAGAAATGATGTTTTCCACCTTGACTAATAGTTCAATGAATGTTTCAAAATTGCAAGTATCTCTTATAAATATTCAATCTCAGCTCAAGGTTGAAAAACTCTCATCTCTAGCAAAAGACACCACAATAAAATCATTAGAAGATCTCTTCATAAAGATGGGATATAATCTAGAGAATGTTAAGGCATCTGAAGAATTGATAAAGAAGAAAAGTGTAGATATTACAGCCCTTAGAAAGCAATTGAAGGTGCCAGTAACAGAGGACCCACAAACCAAGGAGATAGAAGAGTCAAAGACCCAAAAATAAGATATGATTAAGCTTATCATGGAGCAGAATGCTCAAATAAAAAACATGGAGGCAGAAATGGATAAGCTAATCAAGGAGAAGAAAGAAAATGCAAAGTTGGCCATGATTCCTTTGAATGCAATGCCTCTCACAACAATAACAACTACATGTGCTTCTACATCAACAACACCTCGAATACAACCTACATATGCTGCAAGAAAACTTACAAAAGGAATGGAGGATATGTCAATACAAACTGAAGAAATCAAAAGACTATAAGGACAGGTAAAATCCTTATAGCAGCATAAGAACAGAAGTGAAACTTCATACTTAGCAGAGGCACAAAGGTCTGAAATATTGTTGGAAAGGATACTGCGAATGGAAAAAGAGTCAACCATTGGCCAGACCTTGGACCAAGCCAAGGATAACATATGGAAAAATATCCTTAACTCCATGAATGATATTTGGCCTTCTATACAATTCATTTTTGAACAAAATGAATTGATACAAAAAGCTACAACAGCAGTTGCAGACATCAAAGAAAAGTTGGGTGATAAACCCACTGAAACTGCTGGTATTATTAGATTCCTGAATTCTAAGAAAAAATATGAGTTGGAGGATGTGGGAATTGAAGACAAAACTGAAACTATACTTGAAGTGAATAAGGTTTTGACCAAAAAGAACCTCATTCTACAGTTGGAAGAAAAATGTCAAGGATTAGAGATTGTCGTCAACATCTTTTTCAACAGATTTGAAACACTGAACAAGAAGGGACTGCCCAGTTTATTTGTAATAAATGATAAATTAATCACACACGAAGACTACATCAGGAAATTGAAAGAAGTGGCTAGATATAGCTCTAAGTTTGTTGGAATAAAGGGAAACTTAACAGGAAAATCATTTCTTGTGGAATTAGGGAATGATTTTTACATAAAGCATGAGGTAAAGTATATTTTTGTAGTTAAGCCTACTTTTTCCAAGTATACTGAAGTGGATGAGGTTTACAAGAGGGTGACTAAAATTTCAATTCCAAATGAAAAAATATGGGACAAATTGTGTGATTTACTAGACTAAGTGAGTAACTTTATCTTCAGTCATAGAAACAACAATGCAACAAGGACCAAAGTGACAACTTAGCAACAACCTACCTCAGATCACGGCCACCTTTCGAACAGTTCCAACTAGCCCTATTATTTTGTAATAGGAGATATAATTTGTTTTAAATTTTCCTAAAATATATCCTGATAAGTTATGACAAGATTTTTTGTAAATATTTGTACAAATACTTCAATTTTCGAAGTATCGAGGGTTGATTTTTGCACTCCATACGCTATTGTACTTTTCCATTTTATGGGATGATCAGTAATAAAAGGGACTTCTTCACAGGATCAATATGTTGGATTATTGGGCGATGTGTTTCTCTCATTGTCTATGTGTTTATTTCTTCATTTCCATGCTTATATTTTCTTAAATCTGCATTACTTTACAGAAACGGTGATGAACAGAATTTGTTGAAACATGCACTCTGATTCTGATATCAAGTTAAAGAATTCTTAACCACTCTTTAGCTTCAATTGAATCTATTTCTTTATTTTATTAAATTTCATTTAAAATCTAAAATATCCAGTTAGTTCACCTACCTTTCCTTTTGAAACTCCTTTGAAAATATGAAACAGATCCATGTTAGTTTATAGACTCCATAGCCCAATGGAATTTTAAGCACTTAATCAACCAAAACAATTAAAAAAAATCATAAAAAATCAATCAAACAACTGAGCATTCATATTGTTGTGGATCATTTGCATATCCTTTTCAATTTTTATTTTTAATATAAAAAATACAAAAAAAAATCAGAAAATCAGAAAAGCATATGCTATAGTATAAGGTTGTTATACGATATCATGAAAAAGAAGTATTTTCGCAAGTTCGATGCAATTTTAAAAGCTTGATGTAACTAAGTTGAATGTATGATTTGATTTCAAGCATAAAGTTCGAGCAACTTCATGAGCGAAAGTAGTGATCGTCGAGGAACCTTGTCGAGTGATCAAATGTGGGGGTATGAAGTGCTCGTACATTATACAATTCAGCACCCCCGCAGTTGACTGGTCAGATCGCAGGTGAGCCGTGATCGACGGCTGAGGATCACTGCGGGGGGTGCCGGTCAAGGTTCACCGCCGTATTTCAGGACCCCCCACGGTGATGTCATCAGGTGAGGTGGAAGACAGCTGTCCTAACGGCTTTTTCACATCATGTTGGCATTCATTACAGATTTTTGTAGCTGTTAAAAGGGTTCTTTTATCCCGTTTTCATCTATTCGTGATTGTTTTTACCTTTGAATCGTGTTCTTGCCACCTTTGCATTGTCTATTACCCCATGAATTGTTTCTATCCTCTGTTAGCCATGGCAAAGCGAGTCTCCCTATCTGGTATTTCAAACCTCAATTCCCTCCTGGACAACAAAAAAGACGTCCAAGACACCTTGTCCTCTGTCAGCCATTCCATTTTGCATCACCAAGTCACCCTAAACGCTGAGAAATCCCTAGTATTTTCCGCTATGAAGAATTTTGGTGTCTTGTCAGCCTGTATCCTGAAAGCCCACTTTTTTCCCGAATTAATCTCATGGCTGGTCTCTTCAATGTACCCTAGAAAGTGTTTCATAATGAACTCGTAGGGAGAAAAAATTTTGCAGCTATCGACGCAATTAATTCGACAAGCATTGTGTTTTCCCGAAAATGAGTCACCATTGCAGTTTTCTGAAGATTCATTGGCTTGCTACTTTGAAGACCTTTCAAATGAAGAATTTCGTCTGTGTATGTCATACTTGAGATCAAATTCAGAAGAAGCTCAGCTAGAAGGAGATGAATTTAGTTTGGAAGCGTTCAATGTTGAGTATAGACCAATTCTAAGTTGCATTGCGGAGATTTTGGGTAAAGACAGTGACCATACAGTTGATAAATCAGTCTTGGGAATGTACGCGCTCATGATGAAGCCAGGAGTTATTCTCGACATTCCATCTTTCTGGCAGGAGATTGTAAATTCTTAGTTGATGGCTTTTCCTCTTACAGGTTTCTTTAGATTCCCATCATTGATTGTTTATCTATTTTTATATCAGAATGTCGAAGAATTAATGAGTTTGGGATTGAATATAGTTGATGTCAATAAGCAAAAGAAATCTGTGTTATTTTTGACTGATATGACTAGAAAAGAAGGAAATGAAGCAGGGCTATTTGAGTTTGCTAGTCATTATATTCCTATTGCTTATAGAATTTTGAATGGAGCTCCCCCTCCATGTTTTTTACCAAAAGCCCGGGAGTTTCTACAGCTAGGACCAAGTTGCAGATTTGGAGATTGGTTTGTGTTTGAAGATTATTCAGAGATAAGGTTGTATGGAGCTAGCATCGAGCCCTACAGGCTCCCAACTTTTGTACCCATGCGGCTTTTCGCCTTGGAATTCATAAGACAGAGCCTTAATGTAGATCAGATACACTTTCTTCCCAAGAAGAAAGGTTTTATGTTCAAATTGCCCATGAGTGTGGGACTTTTCGTAGTTAATACGAGGCAAGCTTTTGATGAAGTTTCAAAAATGTTGGAAGAGACACAGTTGCTACTAGGAGAGAAATGGTCTTATGATCCGCATGGAGTAATTTCTCAGAGAAGAATTGAGAATGGATATGCTGCGTTTTCTCATGTAAGCAGACCTGATCAAGAGAAGCTAGCAAACCCAGGCGAAATAAACACATCAAAAATGAGCACCCAAACACCTGTTATTACTGAAAAAGCAAACAAAAGAGGTAGGGAAGATGTTGTTTGTGGAGCTATAAAAAGGGTCTCTTTCACCTCTAATTACCTCACATTAATGTATCAATCCGGGAGCGTTTTGTTATTACAAAGAGTGACTCAATCCGAGGCTATCATTTGTCAGAGTAATGCTAGTAGTACAGTGCTTAAGAAATACAAGAGTAAACAGATGCTTGTCTGTAACTAAATTACTTCAAAGAATAAATCACACACTCAGAAAACTCAACAGCTTATCAGTCAAGGGTTCGGCAGTGATAACCCATCCCTTCGGAAACTGATGGAAAGGAAAATAGAGCATAGACCATGAGCCTGGGAGCTAGACAGTGACTGCCAATGCTCACTACAACCTTAGATCATCTCTCACACCAAACCAACAACTGCAAGTAAATGGAACAGCAAAGCGAATAAAGGATTGAACAGCAATTCTGGAATAGAACAGCAAATCTAAAATGGAACAGCAATTGAATAACTAAGTCCCGCGGGTTGTAACCAAACTCTTCTGTCAGCTGCATGTGCCACATCCAGGCATCAAACTGAAGTGCTCCAAGAGAATAAGATAATGTTTAGAGTCCAAATATTATTAAGAGCTAATAATATTTGACTTCCCTATTTTTAGGAAGGCAGTCTAAAAATAGACTTCGACCTGTATGTCTAAAAATAGATGTCCATCTATTTTTACCAACTTGACCAATCATCCAAGAATAGCATCCCACAACTCCTAGACCATGCTCCATATGTCTAAAAATAGACATAATCTAAAAATAGACTTTTCGACAAAAATCACATGTGTGGTCCCCACCTAGTTTAGGTGATCACTTTCCAACTAGGATCAGGAAAGATGTTTCAGGAGGCCTCCTTCACTGTTTCTTGTTGCCATTTTCAACACTCCCTCTCAACAAGAAAGGATTTTCATTGCATGCGACATGCAACTCCATGCATTCGCCCTGCAACCTTCACAAGCGCCATGCAACTCCATGCATGCGACATGCAACTCCATGCATTTTCCACCACCAGCCTCTCGCGCCATCTTGACTCCGCATCACTCTCGCAACTCCACTCGGCGAATAGGCTCAAAAACTCCAATCAGTCTCGATGCATCTAGCATCTATCATCAAAGTCTTCGACTTCGCCGGCAAAAGCGCACATGTCATCGGGAACCCGCTGTGACTGTGGGCTCGCACCCATGCACTCTTGCATTTGCTATCAACTCTGATCCGCGCTCCAGTATCCGACACTGTCACTTTGATCTGCCTGCATCACTCCAACTGATCTTGCTACTACCATGCTGTGGGCACCTCGTAGCCAGGTTCAACTCATGAGATCCATACCATCTCATGAATCTGCCCAGAAATCTCCTCATGGGATTACTCATGCATGTCGCCCCACCTCATACCTGGTGGTATAGCTGCATGCACTCCCTCTGCCCCGCTCACATGGTCCCTGCACGCCATTTTTGAAGGCCCTCCCGCAGTCCATTTTGAAAAAACCCGAAAGTTCTTTCTGTCTCAAAACTTGCTCCTCTCCAGCATCGATTGCATGTCTTCCCCCAACTTCCCATTAGCGAGGCTAAATGAACATCCCATCTACTTCTGTGCACATCGCTGCTCTTCTCAGAAAGCATCGATTGCATGCATTTCCTCTTGCTTCCCATCGGCGAGAGCTCCGTAGAAATCCCATCTACATCAAATCTATAAAGATTCTTCTGCATCTCCAATTGTGGCTGCTCCACAACCTTCCGAGACTTCTTCTCACGCTGCATGTTGAGAGGCTCCCTCTCAACCACCAAGTCACTAACCTCTGATTTTCTCTTCAAAGCTTTGCATGCATCTTGTACCTCAGTGCATGTAGATTCTTGGCTCGCGCACATTGCAATTGTCCCGCCGTCGCAAAATTTTCTAACAAAAAAGAGCTGATTTTAAATCGATGATATCTCCCTCATCCGAGCTCCGATTCGACCGATTTTTTTTTTCAATTTGGGTATTTTTTTGCAAGGAATCCAAATATGCTATTTTTTTCTGAAAATATTTCACCAAAAATTTTCAGATATTCCCTACAAACTCGCGCACCCAAAAATTCTCGCTCTCATTCCATGTAGAAAATTATATACAATATGCATGTATATTTCGGCTTTCTCCATATTTATGTCTCTGAGTTTATCCTAAAACTCAACCACTTCAATGCTTTGCAATTGCTCCAATGATCAATATCGCTTCGATACCATGTAGAAAATCTTTAACACGACTCCGATACCATGTAGAAATTTGGTCTTGATATATTTATCCACAAAGTTATACGATATGTTTTGCAACTACCATGCATAATACATAATCTCTTCTACCATTGATCATCACATGCGGAAATAAGATCAATTGCATGCACACATTAAAGCCATAAAAATTCACACATATGAACACAGTATTTCTATTTTCATTGTAAACATAAAACTTCAAAAGACCAAAAACATCATAAATCAACATAAAATACCAAAACATCACAAAACACTACACACAACGCACTAGGAAACAAGCACCTAGGTACATATGGTACATTTCACTTCAGCAGTTTACAAATCCTGGTTGACAATTAAATGAACTCAGTTTAGGAGACTAGATTGAGGCACAACAGGTATCGACGCAATTAATTCGCCAAGCATTGTGCTTTCCTGAAAATGAGTCACCACTGCAATTCTTCGAGGATTCATTGGCTTGGTATTTCGAGGACCTTTCAAATGAAGAATTTAGTCAATGTATGTCGTACTTGAGATCAAATTCAGAGAAAGCTCAACTAGAAGGAGAAGAATTTAGTTTAGAAGTGTTCGATGCTGAGTATAGACCAATTCTAAGTTGCATTGCAGAGATTTTGGGTAAGGGAAATGCCCATACAGTTGATAAATCAGTCTTGGGAATGTTCGCGCTGATGATGAAACCAGGGGTTGTTCTCGACATTCCATCTTTTTGGCAGGACATTGTAAATTCTCAGTTGATGGCCTTTCCACTTACAGTTTTCTTTAAATTCCCGTCATTTATTGTTTACTTATTTTTATATCAAAATGTTGAAGAATTCATGAGCTTGGGATTGAATATAGTTGATGTCAATAAGCAAAAACAATCAGTTTTATTCTGGATTGACATGACTAGAAAAGAAGGAAATGAAGCAAGGCTATTTGAGTTTGCTAGTCATTATATTTCTATTGCTTATAAAATTTTGAATGGAGTTCCACCTCCATGTTTTTTACCAAAAGCCCGGGAGTTCCTACAGCTAGGACCCAGTTGTAGATTCGGAGATTGGTTTGTGTTTGAAGAGTATTCAGAGATAAGGTTGTATGGAGCTAGCATCGAGCCCTATAGGCTCCCAACTTTTGTACCCATGTGGCTTTTCGCCTTGGAATTCATAAGATAGAGCCTTAATGTGGATCAGGTGCACTTTCTTCCCATGAAGAAAGGTCTAATGTGTAAATTTCCCATGAGTATAGGACCTTTTGTGGTGAATACAAGGCAAGCTTTTGATGAAGTTTCCAAAATGTTGGAAAAGAAACAATTTCTACTAGGAGAAAAGTGGTCATATGATCCTTATGGGGTGATTTCCCAGAGAAGAATTGAGAATGGATATTCTGCGTTTTCTCACGTAAGCAGACCTGATTAGGAGAAGCTGGCAAACCCAGGCGAATTAGATACATCAAAAACAAACATTCAAACACCTGTTATAACTGAAAGGGAAAATAAAAGAGGTAGGGATGATGTTGTTGAAGTAGATGATGAAGAGCCCAGGGAAGAAAAGAGAACCAAATTGGCTGAAGATCATTCTTCCAACTCGCCTGGTTTTACCTTTCATATCAATGAAGAAAAAAATGTCCCCTCTTCTCCTAGAGCACATGAACTTTACTCAGAGAAGATACCTTCAGTCAAACAAATATTTACATAGATTGAAGAAAGAAATCAAAGGATAAAAGCTAATGTAGAAGCTCAGGCAGAGCATCACATAGCTGCTGATCAGACCAGGTTATTGACTGTAATGGACCTTGAAAAGGATCAATTTAGGATAGCTCTGACACATCCAACTGGGATGTCCCTTGAAGATTCGAGCAGTTTTAATGAGGTAAACATAACTATGGATGTTAAAAAGATCCCACTGTGGGATAAAATGAATCTTCATATGCAGAATGGGCAGTTAATTGTAAATGATTTAACCAAGACTAATGCCACAGCAGTTAAAGCTGAAAACATGCTTGCAAAAGTTATCAAACAGTTTAAGATGGAGAAGGCCAATTCAAGGGCCTTATCAGTTCAAAACGAAGAGTTAAAAAATATCATCATGAAGATTGGTGTGGATTGAATGACAAGGCTGCAGTGCAGAATCTCATGAAGAGTGCAGAAATAGAAATATCCACCCTAAGAAGAAAGTTGAAGTTGCCTACTGCAAAACATTCAATGGCTGCAGAAGTAGCAGAAGTGGAAAAAGAGAAAGAAGAATTGCGTCAGCAATTGTTGCAGAAGGAAGAAGAATTGACCAAAGTAAAGCAGACTGTTATTTCATTACAAAACCATATTGAAAATCATACTTGTACATTTTCTTTTCCTACAGATAATGCAGACCCTCAAGCACAAATTTTTCAGCTCAGCACAGAGATAAAGATGGCAGAAGGAGATCTTAAGCGAGCTCAATCAGAGTTAGAAACGGCCACCAAGGTCATACAGACACTAGAAAATGAAGCGAAGGTAAATAAGCAGAGATTTCAAAATGCTGAGGTTGAGATTAAGGATCTTAAAGAGAAGTTAAAAGGTAATATTTCCCTTATAAAAGCTAAAGACATCATTTGGGGTGAGATTATTGCAGAGATGAAGTCAAATTGGAATTCCCTGAATATAGTTGCTAAAGAAAAAATCCTCATCTCTGAACATGAAGAGGAGATATTATCTGAAAAGCAGACAGCCATTAAAAGAGAAAATTGGGCTAGGAAGTTTATAAATTTTATCAATTCCAAATCAGACGAAGAATTAGAAGATATTGGAATACAAGACAGATATTTTTATGCAGAAGAAGTTAATAAGATGATAACTAAGAATGAGCTTCGGAAGGTTGCAGAGAAAAGGTTACTGGGAATCAAGGAGACAGTAAAGAAGTTTGATATATCATTTGACAAATTGACTAGAACAAGTTTACCTTCATGCTGGACTGAGAAAGGAAATATCATGTTATGGAAGTTTTATGAAGATCAGTTAACATTAGCAAAAAGTAAGGCAGATAATAGGCACGAAAAGACACAGATCTTAAAAGGAGAAACTATGTTTAACTTCTTGCATAGGCATTTCAATTTGCTATGGATGGTGAAGACTCTCTTTACAGGAAAACCTACACACAGTCAAATTGTGGCATTCAGGATAGAATATCAAAGTTTTAAAAATTCCCCGACAACTCAAAATGAGCTATGGAAGAAGTGCAAGAAATTTTCAGTGGACTCAAAAAAAGAGCAACCAAAAGTAGCCGTTGATTCAACAACCGCTTCAGGAGCAGCTGTTCTCATAGAGTAGAAGTTTTCAAATTCCCACTATGTTATTTCTTAAAATCATGTAAATGTAATAGAACCTTTTTGAGGCATGTGCCTCCATAACAGTCAATAGTTTAAGCAATTAGAATTAGTTAGGGCAGTTAGAATCAGTTTTCATTATTGGAAACTGCCTTGCGATACTGTATTTAAAGACAATTTCGAAAAAGAGGAAGGTTCCGAGTTTTGGGAGCTTGAAATAAAAATTTTGTACTGAAAAATTGCAAATTAATGACAGAAGTATGCAAGTTTCCATCATTCTGTTTATACTGAAAGTTTATCCAGTTTACATAATGTTTTCATGTCTGTGAATGAAATAGAGTAATTTGAGCAGCAGGTCTCTTTATGCATGTGCATTTAAGAGCTAAACAAACCTTAATATGCGCTCCTCTATTTTAACTTTATCTCTACATAATTCTTCTGGGTTTTTAAATGGTAGATTCTATTCTAAACAGCATGTCAGTTTAAGATCCTCTTCTCATTTTCTTCCATTAGTTCATTTCAGAATAAGTGGGATATGGCATTGTAGAAACATGTAATGGTTTGATATTTGAAGGTTACAAAATAAATGTTTACGTGTTTTTAATACAGAGACAAAATATAATCATTTGTGACAGAAATAGATAATGTCTTAAGCACAGATTCTTTTTCACAGCCGAAGAATTGTTTCTTAAGGTACAACACCTAGCATGCCCCTTTTCAAAAAGATAAATTCCTAACTTATTAACCCTCTTATTGGTTCTTCCTTTTGTTGCCTTGACACATATTGACATACCCTGGCACCCTGCGCCAAATCCTTAGCACCTTGCATGTATTGGCATATCTTGGCACTATTAATTGGCACGTGATATAATTAGCACACCTTGGAACTCCCAAGCACACTTTGGGAATTATTAACATGCCTTGATATTCCCTAGCATGCCTTACCAATTCTTAGCATACCTTGTCACTCCCTCCTTGGTATGACAACTAACACTAACCATTAACACTAGTCACTGGCAGTACACGTTCCTCATATTCATCAACTTCCATGAATTTTTACCTAGTGCTCCCTCAATTTTATTTTCCTAGTACTCCCTAACACTCATCAACATGCATGATCACTCTCTAGTACACCTTAGCACTCTTCAACATTCCCTTCCACTTCATGACATGCATAACACTAGTCCCTGACACATATTGGCACTTGGCACGTGTTGGTGCTTGGAAAGTCTTAGCATTTATGGAATACGTTGAGATGCCTTGGTATGATTTAGCATGGTTTAATATTAAATTTATTTGTGAAGATCAATTGTTGGAAAGTAGGTGAGAAGCAACAAAGGAATACTTGGCAGTTAGAATGCACTAAGACTTTGCACTTGGCACCTATTTCTGCCTAGTGTGGGTGTGCCTGGCATGCGCCTCTTGGAAAAGGCAAATTGATGAATTATTAACCCTCTTATGTGTTCATTTCCTTCTAGTTTAACTTTTTTCTCCCTTTTGTTGTCTTGAAAGTCCCTGACACGCATTGACACACCCTTGCACATCTTGGCATGCCTTATCACTTGGCACATCTTAGCATGTTTGAAATTTATTCTCACTATCTGGCACATCAAGGGGGTGAAGAGAGATGTAGTCCTAAAGTAGGTCAAGTACGAGGGCCGAGTAAGGGTTGCTAAAGGGAGGTCATGATCATCATCCTCCAAGAGCAAGATCATCATGTGAGGGTTCAGAATAATGTTGCATACCTGAATGGTTAGTTTGTGCTAGGAAGTAGGATGGAATATTTCTGGTTCTCTTCTGGCAGATCAAGCTTAAGAGAGTTTTCTCATGAGAATCTGGGCATGTGATTTCAACGGTGTCTTTGCGTGAAGGCCGTACTAAATTCTGAAATGTTGAAATTTGCAACAAGAAATAGTGAGATTGGAAGCCATAAAGGACAAAAAAAATGCACCCACACTGGTGAGGAATTTCGATGCACCAGGAGTGAGAAATGTGGGGCATCTAATTTATTTTTCCCTTAAATAAATTGCACAATAAATTGTAATTTCATCTCATAACAACTTGTGTCAGTTCATTAAGTCATGATGACCGAGTTAGCTCAAGAAATTTGAGTTGAGGGTCTAATATGAGGCATCTAGAGGGATTCTAATAATTTTGGGGTCCGGTTGAAGTTGATGCATTAGTGGGGTGCAAGTGTAATTAACTCAATTAAATGAGTTAAAATCAGTTTAACTAGTTCTAACTGAGTGATGAGCTAGTGAGAGGTCCAGTGAATTAAATTATATCTAATTCACAATGAGTGATCAATCAGATAACTGATAATTCGCTATTAATATTTGCATGCATGTCAGTTTTGAGGAATACCCAGTTGAGACAGAGGTTAAAGGGAACATAACTCTCAGTTGTATTCAGAGAAAATTTCCCATGTGCAATTATAAAGTCATTGGGATGCCATGATGGATTGTGCAATCAAGGAAGAGTGATTTTCCTAATTAATAAGGAGTTAATTCCCTAAGAATTTCATGAGCAAGGCAGGCTGAAGTAAGGATGAGAATTGGCTAAGTACTAGACCGAGTTTTCCTAGATCAATGGGAGACAATTGACAGAGTGTTGGAGAATCTCATGAGAGATTAAGCATTGTATTGTTTCATGATTCCTTGACTTAATACACAATAGAGATAGAGGGGTTTTGATTAGTTGCTTTCCCCAAACACATCATGTTGTTGTGCGATTGATAATTTATTTCTCTTACTTATATGTGATTGCGCGATCGTGTTTTTTTTCCGTAAATTGTAGGAAGGATTCAGTATCTTGTTTTAGTAGATTACAAGATTAGATTGAATCTCGTTGGTTAGATTTTCTACATGGTATCAGAGTAGGAATTTTTTGGGTGGCGAGTTTGTAGAGAATATTTGAAGATTTTAGTGTAACATTTTCGAAAAAAAATAGAATATTTGGATTCCTTGCAAAAATCTACCCCAATGGAAAAAAAAAATCGGTCAAATCGGAGCTCAGATGAGGGAGATATCATCGATTTAAAATCAACTCTTTTTTAGAAATTTTTTGTAACTTTGGGACAATTACACTGTGCACGAGTCAAGAACCTATATGCACTTGACGTACCAGATGCATGCAAAGCTTTGAGGAGAAAGGAAAAAGTTAGAGACTTGGTGGTTTAGAGGGAGCATAAATTACCTCTCAACATGCATCCTCATGAGAAGCAGTCTCAGAAGGTTGTGGAGTAGCTACCACAATTGGAGAAGTAGAGAGGAGACTGAGTGGAAGCATCCACTCAAGCAGAGACCTCCATGAGGGGGAAATTTTGACCCAGATGGGAAGAGGGAGCAGCCATACCTCGAGGTGTAAGGTGGGGTTATGTGTAGACATAATCCCAAGATAAGAAATTTGGGCAAGGTCCATTGAGATGGCGTGTCTCATGGATCGAACCTAGCTATGAGGAGCCCACAATACAGCAGTAGTAGGAAGAATCAGTTAGATTGATGTAGTCATATGTTAGCAAGACAGAAATCAGAGTGATAGATGTCAAATACTAGAGCACAAATAGAGTTAGCAACAGTTCAAAGGGCACAGATGCAAATGTCAACAGCAGTGTAGAGAATCCAGTACTAGACAGGTGCAGTAGCTAGCAGCAGTCAGAAGACTCTGATGATAGATGCATTATACTGATTCATTTGTTCAGAGGCTATTCGGTTTCAGAATTTGCAGGTGCAAACAACACTAGAGAAGTGTAGCATGCAGAACATTCCAAAGGTACCAGATGGGGATAGATTGAATTCCTTTCTTGTTGAGAGGGAGTGTTGAAATTTGCAACAAGAAACAGTGAAATTGGTGAATAGAAAGGAAAAAAAAAATTCACCCACACTGGTGAGGAATTTTGATGTACCGAGAGTGAGGAATGTGAGGTGTCTAATTTATTTTTCCCTTAAATAAATTGGACAATAAATTGTAATTTCATCTCATAATAACTTGTGTCAATTAACTAAGTCATGATGATTGAGTTAGCTCAAGATATTCGATTTAAGGTGATCGAGGTGGATATTGGTGGCCACCTGCCTATTCCACTTGGGCCCTCGCCATTGTCTCTTTCAGTTTTTCAGTTTCCTTAATTATAGCACAATTTACTATTTTTGTCATTTTTTTGGGTCCTGAATTTTCGGAGCCGTTTTGAGGCCCCAAATGATGTTTTTTGGGCAAGAAAGGTTTGGCAATTTCATAGAAATCTTATTAGTATTTGTAGTCCTCGGAGAGATCTTTCTAACGAGTTATCATGTGCATCAAACGAAGATCATATGACCAAGTTACGACCCCGGGAAGTTGGCTGCCCAACTAACCCCAACAGGGCCCATAAACTCTTGGTGTTACATCTCCTCAGGTTAGGGTTTTGGTTTTTTAGGGTTTTATCTTATTTTAAATAATAAAATACCCTTGATCCTTATTGTAACACAGTTCAGAGGAACATAACTATCAGTTGTATTTATATAAAATTTTCCATGTGCAATTATAAATTCATTGGGATGCCATGATGGATTGTGCAATAAAGGAAGGTTGATTTTCATAATTAATATGGAGATAATTCCATTGGAATTGCGTGAGCAAGGCAGGCTGAAGAAAGGCTAAGAATTGGCTAAGTAATAGACCAATTTTTCCTAGATCAGCAGGAGACAATTGGCAGAGTGCTGGAGAATCTCAAGAGAGATTAAGCATTATATTGTTTCATGATTCCTTGACTTAATACAAAATAGAGATAGAGGGTTTTGAGTAGTTTCTTCCCTAGATACATCTTGTGTTGTGCGATTGATAACTTGTTTCTCTTACTTATATGTGATTGTGCGATTGTGTTTTGTTTCCACAAATTGTAGGAAGGATTCGATATCTTGTTTTAGTACATGATTAAAAGATTAGATTGAATCTCGTTGGTTAGATTTTCTACATGAAATAGAAGATAGGGTTGATACCATCTTGCCTTGTGGTGGTTAGTAGGCCACAAGGTCTATGATAAAGACCAACATAAATGGAGGAGGGCTTGCACTGTAATTTAGAGCCATAACAGAAGTCAACGCAGCCATAATATTGACTGAGTTAACCCTAGTTTGAGGGTCAACATTGAGATTTGAAGTTCATGTCAAGATTCAGTCAAAGAAATGCCCAGAATTTATGGATCCATATGAGATAGGTCAAGTCCCTTATGGAGGCAAGAGTCATGTTTTTTCTATGTGTGGATAGGGTTTGTTCTACAACAATTAGAAGTACATAAGTATAATGCCCTAGTTAGGACAATTTCCTAGGATGTTTAGTTCATAAGGTATGACCCTAAGACTGTGGAAAATTTGCGTAGAAGAAGATGGATTGTGACCCTTAGAGCGAGGTTTATTTATGCAATAAAGACTGCAGATCTGGAAGATGGTTTGCAGATTCAGTATGTGTGGAGACAATAGATCCAAAGGAGGGTGGAACCTGAGCAAAAGATTGAGCATGCAGAAGAAATGTGCCATATGAAGAATGGATTGACATGTAGAGGAGTTGATTTTGGTGGAGTTTCCATAGAATTTTAGACAAAGATATGAAGAAACCTATAAAAAAATAGTAAATGGACTGTTAGTGGCTGATTTTTAACCCTAGTTCAGCCATCTACATATTTTTAGAGGTATGATAAGAGGAGTAGTTCATATTTGTTCATAGATTGGAAAACAAAGATAAAATTGTCAATACACAAGAATAGTGATCTTGAGAGGACTCAAACCATTGTTAGGTGGCAGATTTGAAGAGCCCTAGATGAAGACAATATTGTGGGCCCTAGATCAGTAAAAAGAATTGATTGTGGTTGGGCAGACTGATGGTAGGAAAAGTACAGTTGGAGGGTTGTTAGGTTACTGTCAAAGAAGAGCCCTGACTCTTGTTGTGGTAAAGGACAACAAAATTGGTAGAAGAGCAAGTGTATAGGGCCTAAGGATGTGCAGACTTTGAAGGACTAAAGTAACAGTCAAGTGGGCCAACCAACTAGCCCTAGTTCACTATATTGTAGAGGATTGATTCTCTGTGAAGAAGGGCAGCCTACATAGCCCTGAACTTCTCATCTTGGACCTGTAGTATGGCAAAAGTGGGCATACCAAATATTTGTTCACAAATGGAATTGTGAACAACTTGTTACCACTCAAACTAGTAGTGGATCTAAAAGGGGTTCCTAAGAGGGCGACTGCTAGGATAAGGGAAACGATGGAGGCTTAGCCCATTTTCACCACAGCTAAGGATCCTTGATCTTCACGGAATTTCACCGATGGGTGGAGTCCCTGTAGTTTAGGAAGTCACTTGTAGAGTATAGGTAAATGAATAGGTGGGAATTGACCCTCGAAACCCTTTCCCTAAGATAAAATAAAGAGTGGGCCTTGCTTTCCTTTTAAGCAAGGGAATTATCTTCTAGGGAAAGAGGAGGTGGATTGAAGGGTTGAGGGAGAAGAATAAGACTTATTCGAGAAGTTCTCAATCCCTAAAATCCTTTGGGAACTTGGATTCCCAAATGGTCCTTAATGAAAGGCCTTTGACACCAAATGGGACCACACGGGGCCAAGTGGACCCAGCCCAGGTTCGAGGATGGAATTTAGCAACCAATGATGTTCCTATCCTGGACAAGGTGATGGGAAAGGATCAGACAAGTGTTTTTACTTCGATAGGTCAAATTGATCCTAGTAGGTTCTATCCTTGGGAACACCTAGGAAAAAATTGATCTTAGAGCTAGGGCTTGAGGTATCTGGAGATTCCACCATCAGAATTGACCCAAGTTATGAGGAGAGTGAGGGCACCCAACAACGCAGATGCCTCTAGGAGATATAATTTTTCCTCTAGCTAGATTCCTGGGAAATTGTTTCCCTAGGTGACCTAATGGGGCTAGACCTAGGGAATGTGAAAATTTCTTAATCTAAGAAACCCTATTGCAGTATCTTGATTTACTTCTCCTACTTGAATTAAGTTACAAGTTAATTTCTGAAATATTCAATAAATTAGCGAAGTAAATAGTAAATACAACTAGAAACCTACACATACAGATCAAATACTGAATAACATGCTCATTGACAAAGTGACACATGGATTTTTTGGACAACTATCCTCGGAAAAAACCCAATGTGGGAAAACCGGTGTAGCTAGCTCTGGAGGGTTTTCATTATTATGCAGAATCTAAGTACAACAATCCTGGGCACCAAAACTAGTTCACCCAACAGAGAAATAAAAATGATAGTAATATGCTGCTTTGAATCCCTCTACATCAGCATAACTGGCCTGCGTTAGACTCTGTGCCTCTCAGTAAGGGCATGCGTCACACCTGAAGGGCTTACACTGCCCCTACGTTGCCCTGACTGGGCCTGCGTCAGCCCTGTGTGGCTCCTGATACCTCTGCGTTGCCCCTGTTAAGCTCTGGCTGGATTGTGTGGCTCCTGTTGCCCCTATTGCTCTTGCTGGCTGGAATGCTTAAGCAAAAAAAGCCTAGGTAATAAAGAAGGAATTGGCCAAAGGTAACGCATAACAACCAGAAAAATTGAAGAAATGAAATGAAAATAGATCAATGTCCACAAATAACTGAAATAGCTCAATGGGACTAGAGAGTAAAAGCTTTGACAACAACAATAAGTGCTTACAGAATCATCTAAGAGAACAGAGGAGACTAGTTCATGAGGTTAAAATGTTGTATAATTGTTAGCACAGGAAAACTATAGAATTTTTAGAGTAAATATCTGCAGGTACCATTAGTTGGTGATCATCGATAATCATTTCATTTCATCAAATACCCTGATGAATGGGCCTTAAAAGATATTTTCATAGACAAACCCCACAGAAGTTGTGTGATGGAAAAATATTCACACTATATTGAAGAAAACACCTACCAAATAAGGATGACATTTCAAGTGGGGCAAGAAACAATAGAGAGATAGACATCAAAAAAGTTAAAATGCTAGGGCAACAGGAAAGCAACTAGGTAGCATGGTAGAAAGCACAACAAAGAAAATTATAAAAATGGAAAACCCTACAAATTAGCACCCATCCAAACATCACCACAATTTTTTCTTTAACTCTAAATCTCCAAATTCATCAAATTATATCCTTTATTCAAACTTGATCCTCTCTGTTAGCCATTCTGAAGATAAGGCTGAGAAATTACTACAGAACCATCACCTACATGTAGTGATCTTATTCTGTGACCAGACAACCTACTTTCGTGAAGACACAGAAAGGTAAACACTCTCTGCCAAGATTTTCCATACAACCCAGGTTGAGCAACCACATATACATCACCAGTTTTTTCTCTTCAGATTTGTAACTTAGAAAAGCTTTGTCTGACCACCTCCGGGTTGTTCCCAGAGTCACCCAGGCAAGCCCTTTCAACATTATCTGAGTTTTTGTTGTTGTTGTTGATCACTTCCTTTGGACGAGAATTTTGGCACCCTATAAGAAGACCGTTGAAACAAAATCCACTCATAAGCTCTTCTTCGAGCATATTTTGCTTCATTTTGGGTTGCCAAAGACCATATTTCTTGATAGGGATAGTAGGTTCCTTAGTATTTTCTGGTTTAACCTCTGGTCCATGACAGACATCAAGCTTGAACAAATCCACTGCCTTCCATCCCTAGATTGATAAATAAAAAGTACCCATATGATTATTGTAGATGTCCTTAGAGTATACAATTGTGAGGATCCACGTACGCATGTTGAAAGCCTTCCATATTTTCAACAGAAATTTGACATAACTCTTCATATTTATGTTGCCCACAAGTCTTTTCAGGTGTGCTCGGGGGTCCCAAAAAATTGACACAAATTGATGTAGCTATATTCATGGAATAACACATGAAGATACCTCCCAAAATTGGAACGAGGTAAGCAACGATACCAATTTTGAGGAATGTATCTAACAAATTCAATAACGAGTTCATGACATTTTATAGAATGTTGCGAACTCCAAGTACAAGTAGATACACAATCCACTCAGATCCACATAAGTTTCAGGTTGATGACGAGTTATGGTTGGACTTGCATAAAGCACAATTGACAAACTCCTAGAAGAAGCTCATACCATTTGATACGAGCTATGGGTGAGAATTCTTTCGAGGATAGTCATAGGATGATTTATATTACTTCAAATGTATATGTTAGGATGATTTATGCTCATACCATTTGATACGAGCTATGGGTGAGAATTCTTTCGAGGATAGTCATAGGATGATTTATATTACTTCAAATGTATATGTTAGGATGATTTATGCTTGATGGGGTGCATGTGTAGAAAGAGTTCCTTTAAGAGAATGAAAAATATTATCGCACGATTACTTACATAAGTAATTGTGATATCTACTCGAATGACATGAGGTAACTACATAAGAGATTTTAAAAGTGACATTTTTAAGGTTTTTTTTATATCAAGGTACGTGGATCATTATGTCTTTTTTCCAAAGCATTTACATATGACTAAATTTTTTAAGTAGTACATCACTCTAATATTTCTCTTACATGCTCCTAGTTTATAATTCAAAGCATCATAGGTACTAAAATTCATGAAACTCTTGTTTTTTTTCTCTAAATAGCTAAAACTCCCAAGTGTGCTACTCTTAATATTCAAACTTGCACTATTGTTAATATTGCTTCCTCTAATTGTTATTTTTCCTCCATAAGTAAACTGACTACGAGGTGGACTTGAACCATTATTAACACGCTAGGGTAGTGTTACCTATTTGTATTTAAGAAGCATAAGGGGCGGGGTTGGTATAAGGCCAACTTTGCTATTGTTTAGTGCCATGCCCACTACTAGGTTCTCATCCTCTATTGGCCTTAGGATATGGTTTCCCATCAGTTCATTTGATTCTTTCTCATTCGCAATCTCATCCTACATTGCATCCAACCTGCTACTTTGTAATCACATATCTCTCGTAACCTCACTCTAGTGTGTTCATTAGACCTCATTGAGGTGCATTGACTACCACTTTTTATTGAGCTATATTTTATCATCAACCCTTTGTTTCACAGCCATCCGCTCACCAACTCACCTTTCTCATTGAAATTCTCCAACTCTCTCATCCTCACTTCACTACTCTCTTCCTAGTTAATATACTTTTGCAAATCCTCATTGCCTTCTTCATTTTCTCACATCAAGTTCAACCACCACTCATTAATTATCTCTACTTCCTCAAA
Organism: Pinus albicaulis; assembly: GCA_034641835.2. NCBI lineage: Eukaryota > Viridiplantae > Streptophyta > Pinopsida > Pinales > Pinaceae > Pinus > Pinus albicaulis. The sequence goes on along the minus strand of CM076572.1, from coordinate 1,470,526,549 downwards.
ACTTATTCAACTTACTTTTTGGCTTTTATGTCCTTCATAGCCATTTAGTCTTTTGAACTCTCATCTTTTCCAACCCCATTGTAACCCATTACTTTATTACTTAATGCAAAGTTTTACACCACCATACCATAATCAACCACCATACCATAATAAAAAAGTTAGTAGTAGGAAACAAATTTTCCTAATCCTTGTAGATTGTGTGTTAAATAATCTCTCTCAAAACCCTTTTTCCTTAGCTTTTGAGTAAAACTAGTTCATGGGATTTTTGTTTTTCGAATATCAAAATTTTTTGTTTCCCTCTTCTATTTCCCTCATGTTGCAGGGTTTTTCCAATGAAGGAGGAAGGGCGCGTCCATGTTATCCAACTATTATTTGATACACTTGGTTGAACTCAAGAAATTGGAATCTCGATGCCTCCAATCACGGTGATTTCTATCCCGAGACTACCACGGAAAGCTCCATTAGCTCCATTACACTGAGGGGTTCAAGTGGGATTATCAGAAGAGACATGCATGGCCATGATCACGATCACTTCCTGTGAGATGAAATACCTAGTTTTTCGTTACCTCCATGAATCAGGTGAGAGTTTGTATTAAACCCATTTCAGTGAAACCGTTTTAATTTATATGAACATCGCATGTAAAATTGTTTTTAAATGAAATTGTTTGAAGCTTTCCATGTAAGTGCCAAAGCTTTCGAAATTTAGGGTAATGGTAGACTTAGTATGCTTCTTACTCTTCTATGTAAGATTCGAAGCCTTGCCGCACTGGTGAAAGAGTTGTGTATATCATGTAACCAGAAATACTCTTTAGCTTAACGTGGGAGTGGAGGACTTGAGCGAATTCGAAGTGTAATCACAGCAAAGACATAAATATGTCTGAAACCCTAAGCGGAATTGAAGGTATTATATCATGGTTATAATCCTAGAAGGAAAAATTCGCAGTTCCGCAGCATTGATTGAAACCCCTGCATGCTAAATATTTTGATTCGACCTTTTTTTTCAAGACAAAAAAAACGCTGTTATATATAATAGTTCATATTCGTTGATCAAAATCATTTTCCAGCACATTATACATACCATTCTAGCATATGCCAAATATTAGGCAATACATGAACCCCATGAAGAGGAAAACCAAATCCATCATAAGAACAGTACAAAGGCCATAAAGACACATAAAAACTCTGCATACCAACCACAGAAAACCCAGCCAATACGTAACTGAATAGAACACCACTGAGCCCAGATACATACCGAGGGTCAGTGGGAACATCATCTAATTGAAAACAGCATAAAGGAGAATATGGAGAAAGGCAAAAAACAGAAAAAGATCTGGTATGTACAATGAAGATATAGCCTATAAAAGAATCATAAGAAAAAAGGATGTCTCACTTGCTTGCAAATGTATTATAGCTTGCTTGAGAAGATCAAGCTCACTTGATGTAGATTATGGCAGAGGAAAATATTGAGAGTCTAATAGAGTGGAAGCCCTGTAATGCATGATCTGAATAGCACCATATGTGGACTCCAACCCTCTTTTGGAGAGAAGGTCAGCACACGTATTTTTCTCAATATGTATGTGCTGAATAGTGTAGGCTTGAAACTTTCCTAATAGATACTTGATTCACTGTACCCAACCAACGCTATTTTTGCATTGCATTCCACATCTGCCGCTGATCCCATCAATGGTGTACTTCGAGTCTCCATATATGTGAATTGAAGGGAGATTCAGATGATAAGAAATCAGTATCCCTCTCCATAACTCATAATTTCCGCCTTATTTTTTGAGCCAACACCTCCATTCCAAAACATGTGATATCGGTCCTTGTTTTCAAGCTTTGTCCAGGCCCCACAGCCACATAGGCCATCCTTATTTGCACCATCAAAATATAAAGTCGGAAGCTCAATATTTTCAAGCCAGATTCTCTTAGAAATATCCTTAATAGAAGGTGGGATACAAGGACGATCATTAATCCATAAAGCAATATTCCCTGTAATCTTGGAGTGTTGTGGGGGAACCCCTTTGAAAATCCAATGATTCCAAGCATTCCAAAATTCCCAAAACATGTAAAAGGGTAAATATTTGTAAGAGAAACTTACAACAACCCAAGATTTGAAAACTTGAATATAGTCAGAAGGATGCCAAGAAGGGTCACCTATAAGCCTAGCAAAATGCTGCCAAATAGAAAGAGAGAAGGTACATGTGAAGAAAATATGAGAAGTAGTCTCTTCATGCTGGAGACAAAATGGACATCTTCCAGGACCATAAAATCCCCGTTTTCATAATACCTCCCAAGTTAGTACTCTATTTTTCCACAATAACCATGCAAATAATACTATCTTTGTAGGGATTTTAAGATTCCATGCAATATAAAAAGGAGACAATGTAGGGCCGGGAGTCATTTTAGCAATTTGATTTTCATAATCGTCCTTAACGAGTAATCCCGCACCCTTGAATTTTCCATTCCAAACCAAAATTTCACCTTCCCCTTTGAAATATAATCCCATCACCTGTAGAAGAGCTTTATGGAATTCCCAGCTGTGTGCTTCACTTCCGCGTAACCCCATCATCTCTATAGATTTCCATATGGGAGCCTCGAGGTTCCAGCAGTATATAAGATCAAAGAGAGAGAGAATGCCACTGTGATGAAGTCTGTGAAGTAGGTGTCAATCAAAGAGAATTGCGTTTTCAGACGCGAGCATTCGGTCGACTCCAATTAGAATATTTTTGCCATTGTTGAACTCCCAAACTAGTCTTTGTCCCAAGATGTGCATCACTCTTTGGAAATTGTGCCAGATGGCTGAAGCCTTTTGTACAGACCTTACACATCCCAAGTATATAGATTGAATACAGCCCAGGTGGAGCAACCACATATACATCACCAATTTTTTCTCTTCAGATTTGTAACTTAGAAGAGCTTTGTCTGACCACCTTTGGGTTTCTCCCAGAGTCACCCAGGCAAGCCCTCTCAACATCATCCTCTTTTTGTAGTGCCTAATTATTAATTTAATTAACCATAACAGTTTCTTTATCATGTAGGTATTTAAAATATATTTCCAATAAGCATAAAGCTTTCATGTTAAACAATCAGGTCAAAAGACTTGAGACTATGATGCAAAAAAATAAAAAGAAGCCTCACCAACACTCAAAGGACAAGCAAAGTCAAACCTCTACAAAGTATAAATAGATATCTAATAAACTTCATTCCACCACAAAAATGTGCTTAACTAAATAAAATTCTAATTACTGTGCTTTCAAGACAAAGCTTTCAAGGGCAGTGATGTTATAAACATACCCCTACACCTCGTGAACAATCAATGTGTATAAATAGACCATCATAAGGCTCATTTTAAACATCATTATTATCATTTTATAAATCATTTTTATTAAATCAAAAAGAAGAAAGAAACAATTGCATTTAGTTCCACTAAAGCAAAGTATATGGCAGTTTCATATACTTATTATGAAGCTATCTAGATTTGCAACTTGATTGTAGAGTCAACCAATTAGTTTTTGAAGCCCAATATTGTCTCTTGTGAGAATAAAAGTTACATCAAACTCTATGAAAATCCAATGTGTCATGACCATTTCAAACACATTGATATTCAATACAATTTCCTAAGATTCCAAGTTCATTAGGGAGTTAGTAGTGTTGGACCACATTCTGACAAAGTTGCATATGGTTAATAGTTTGAAAAAGCTCCTAACAAAGGGGAAGTTTGACAAGTTGGGGGAGAATATTGGGTTATTGGAAAAAAAAAATTTCTCAAGAGTGTTAGATTACTTAGTTGGTCCGAGTTGGTCTCACCCCAACCTTGAGAAGTTGAGCAACACCAGGATTGTAAAGCTAGATTGTGGTACACTAGTTAGAAATATTCTTAAATACAACTAGAAGCTTATAACGACACCTTCAAGGATAGACGAATTATTTGTTGGGTCACACCCACCAAGTATGGCACACTAGTTAAGGAGATTAACACCATCATCTCAAGTGCATTCATGAGTGTACACTTATGGAATGAGGTACCTTCAGGAGAGGAGTTATATCTACTATGATAATGCACTACTCTAAAAGAAAATCCTTGCATACAAGGCAAAGTTATGAGGGAGTTTCTCATGCTCAAGGGAGATGCACCACTAACGCTATCATTAGCCTGTTTTCTAACAGCACCTTCTCTTAACTTATAAATGAAAAGGATGGGCACACTAGTTAAACATTTGTAGAAATAGATAATAAGAGTGAGTATTGTTAGCTTGTAGGTTGTAGTAGGAGATTTTGTGAGATGACAACTTGTTGTGACATTCTTCTATTTGAGTAATAAAAACTTCTATGCAATTGTTGTTGGAGCCTACTCTTTTTATCCTGAATTCTCAAATTTCAGATTTGTGTAGAGTGGGCCTAATATATTTGTTGTTTTAATCCATTGTACATGCTGTGTTTGCACTCTTGAATTTACATCCTTCAATTTATGCTCGAACAAAACTAAAATTTTGATAGGCAGATACTAAAGTTCAGTCTTGTTGTTAGGATTTTTTAATTCTCTGAGGGTATTCTCTTGTTTTCAATAGTATTTGCATATTTCTGCATCACAGCTCATCTCTTCCATTTTATTCTACTATAATACAAAAATCATTTCTAGTATAGTTTACTTTATATCTTCTTTTTACTTAATTGATGTTTTATTTTATTTTATAGGAGCAGTACTTAGCAATCTCAATTCACACTCCCTTTGTATTCACATTGTTGTATATGTGTGGTCATTGGAAATGGTTAGGTTTGGTACTTGTTTTTTTCATATCACATTAAAAATCCAATGCCTCCTCATAAAATCCTCTCCTCATATAATCGACCACCATTATAGACGTTTACACCACATTTGGTTTAGACATTTAGTAGGTAGGTAGGGTGCCCCTATCTCCCATCTCCATATAGAGTAAATTGGTCACATATTCTTTCTTCTATGATACTGGTTTCTCTCTCTTAAGTCCTATCTCTTTTCCTTCTTCTCTCTCCCTTTCTCTCCCACCTCGCTCTTTCTTCCCCTCTCTCTCTCTCTCTCTCTCTACCCTCCAATCCACTCACTATTTCCCTCCCTCTATCCTTCTTTATGCCCCCCCTCCATCTTTGTGTCACTATCTCCCTCTCCTACCCTTCTCTACCTCTCTCACTCCTCTCCCTCTCTCTCTCTCTCTCCATTCCTTCTCTCCCCTCTCCTTCAGTTGATCTCCATCTCTCCCTTATGACTCCCCTTTTCTCGCCACCTCTATCAATCTCTCTCGTAGGTCCAAATATGTCTCGCCACATCTACCAATCTATGTCTTTATTATTCCTTCTCATATATATCTAGAGTTAATATATATCATGAGATATTGGGACCTACAATTGGGTTAATTCTGCCTTGTTGGCAAGGTTAAAATATTCGATAGAAAAAATGTAGATCAAATATTTCATCAGAAAGAGGGAACCATACCCTATCTCCCAGGCTATGCCTATCAATTTCTTAGCCTCTTCTTTCTCTCACATGAATGTACTCTTGCTTGACTGGTACAGAAGAAGGTTTCGCATTATCAACTATTTGTTTGGGACAACTTTTAGTTGTTTCAACACTGCTGCATTCTTCAAGCTTATCCTTTAAACCATCTTAGTCTTTTGTACTCTCTTCAAACTTGCAATGCTTTCCATTCCTCTTAGTCACATATGTTTCCTTAGTCTGTTAAGGGACAAGGTCAACAAAATTAGGATGTTTTTGCAATAAACAAGGGTATTTCCAGGACACAATCAGGTGGAGCAAGAGTATAAGAGCCAAATTTCTCATGAATGTGGGACATGCGAACTTAAGATTTTATAGAGTAGTCATGAGGTGCAGTCTGGTTATTAAGACTTCATCATGTTAGTGTCAGTCTAGTCATACTGCCATCAGTGATCAAAACTGCTCTTTTGCATTTGCATATTAGGAGTCTCATACCAAATAAATTTCGCCATTTTGCTAGGTCATGGATTCATTGATGGTAGTAATTTTTCATCAGTTTTCCCTCATGAGGTACTTGCTGATTCTCCTCTCTATGGTATTCAGTCATTAGTCACTTTCATTCTCAAAATCATGTCAGTAGGTCATATGATGGGTCTAATTAGTTTCTAGGGTCTCACCAAGGTCAAATTAATGAGTCAAATGTCAATAAATATCAGCAAAGTCATGAGGAAGTCAATAAACTTAAAGTCAGAGCACCTGGAAGATCAAAGATATATTTTATTCATTTTGATGTAAGTTTCACCTAAAAACATGGTTTTGAGGTGAAAACATGATATTTTTCCTTTATTATCATTCATTATATCATCATATATAATAAGTCACAATTCAGAAGTTGTCATCTCCACAAGATCATCACCCTGCGGTTAGAGAAGTTTTCCATAGCATGTTCAATGCCAAATCATCTTGCAAGAAGATCCATTAGAAAGAGCCTGGAAATAGCTTTCCAACAGTATATTACACTCTTAAAACTGACTTCTAGATTGAAATTTATGCTTAAGTGAAGTAAAAGTCCCCTATATCCTCAAATAACCCCTATATCCCATTTTCCCTTAAACCTTATGTTTAAAGTTTTATATTTTCCTTATAAAATCCCTTTTTCCTCCCTCTGATTATAAAATCGCATTATGAAATGATTTAAAACACAAATGCGATTTTAATTTAACCACTTCCCCTCCATGCCATAGAACTTTATAATAAAGGTTTCATATCATATAAATCCCCACCGTTCTAACCACTTCCCCACCATACTGTGGAAACTTTATAATAAAACTTTAACAAAGTTTTATATTATAATACTTCCGACCACACAAGTCCTTTCCATCACAATCGCAATGTTAATATGAGCGCTCCGATTCGCACATCGCCCAAACCTCTGATGCGATTGTGTTGAGAAACCCTTCCCGATTATAAACCCCCGATCGACAACCTCTGATCATTCCACAACCGTCGATCGTCCAACTCCATCTGACGGCCCACAGCCAATCGGGCCATCAGCAATTAGCGATTCCATATGTAAACTGTTCCTTCCGCCCACTCCGATCTCCGATGCCGATTAAACCTGGGCCCACCACGTAATATCTCCGCCCACGCATAATAATAAAAAAAGGGACTTGTACCCTTTATTAAATTAAACTTTGTTTTAAATTTATTTTATAAAGGCCTTTCTCCCCATCGCATCTAAAGTTTGTAATGTGTTATACCCCACTCCAACCTCCCGATTCCAATTGCAATTGTTCATACATCCCGGTCCCACCACAAAAATCCCTCCACATGTTTAAATAAAAATCATTCCTCCCCTTTGTATAAAACAAAAACTGTTTCATTTGTTTTAACAAAGGGATTTCTCTCCTTTGACTCATCCCATCGCATCGGAGAAAACCCACATCGCCATATGTCTGCCCCTCTCTCCGATCCCCAATTGTGATTACCCTTTATGTATTGAAATGCATCCCATAGCCATATTATAAGGTTTTTTTATATGTTATATTGCCTCCCATCCGATCCCGATTGCGATTATAACTTGGACCCCGCCTCCTTCCCTTCCTTTTTCCCATTCAAAATTTAATTTTTCCCTTCACCGAAAGCATGTAATTTCATTCTATTTTATTTCAACAGAATTTTTAAAATGTCAGTTTTCTTCAAACGAAATAATGGAAAGCAACAGACTGATATTTTCTACAGTAGCAGAAAAAATAGGATTGGCTCTTCAAATTGTCTATTTTTATGTAACAGCTAAATCTGCCCAGATGATCAAATGTAATTTTTTTCCTTCTTTAGGGCAGATTGTTAATTATTTTTTCTATCTTCAGATTTCAGTTCTTCAGCTGTTAAAACAACCCCTCTTTTATGGATCTATGTTCCCACATTTCAGCTTATTTATTGTAATTGTAAATCATTTGAAAAGCAGTCAATAATTTAGAAGTAAGGGAATAGTGTGGAAGAACACTCTACACTCCATTGTACAGTTGACAGGGAATTAATAAGAGATGCAGCTCTAATTTGTGGGATCCATGTGGTATGAGATTTAGCATTTGTTTTTCTCCTTTGTTTCATATGTAAATTGTTATGTTTCACCTCTCATCCATAAACATTTCCTTTTGAATGCTTTCAAGATAGAAAGGTAGGATCCATTTTCATGCCTTGCCTTGGGAAATCATTCATACTCTGTGTTTTTTTCTTTCTGTTTGAAAAGGATCCATTTATTGTGCCCTTTTCAGCTCCTCACTAGTCTTTCCATCCCATCTTTATTAAATTTTAATTGCTAACGTTTCCTACCTATCTTGCCCCATGAAATACCTTGTGTCTTGATTTAATTCCCTAGTTTCATACTGTCCTATTATATCCCACACATCCCTTAAATTCATTCATTTATTAAACCTTTTCCCATCATTTTATCTAGCCTACTATCAGATTCTTATTGTACTTTATTGAATATCCATTTCACGGAGAGAGCCCTCTCCTGTCCTTGTAGGGCTAGCTACAAGGCTGAGCGTGGTTTAGTTGTTACCCTGTTTTGCCCTTTTTCAACCTGGGGTCCAATTCAGGTGCTAACATCTCTGGCAACCATACTGGGGAAGCCGATCTGAATGTCTGCAAGCTCATATTCTCAGCTATTGAATTGACTGTGCTTATTCTGTTTTGAAGAAATATCGAAACAAAGGCGTTGTAGAAGAGCGAGTCATATTTAGGCCATGTGTTATAAAGAGTATTGAGAAACCCTGCCTAAGGTTAAAAACCTTGGTTACATTGAACGCGACACTTTTAAAGAAATCTCTGTGATTGAAGTGAAAGTTTGGTTTATTTGCCGACGGAGAAATAATATTAGTGGGACCCAGCAGTGAGTTAATGCGTGGAGTTAAAACGCTTAACCACAGTCAAAGCCTGAATTCAAAGCTCAGTTTGATTTATCGCCAGCTAGTTTTGCAAACCAAAACCACCCATATCGCTCCGCTTTTTCCCAGGAGCAAAACCACTTTAGAAAAATGTGATCCAGTAATATTCGGGCACGTCATCACTCCAATACCGTCCATTTCGTGCGGCTCTTAGCTGTTAAACTTCAACCTTTGAACAAACGCGAAATCAACGAGGGTCATCCGATTTGAAGAGAGCTAGATCTGATGGCGATCACACATTAAAGTGCACAAGGAATAACTCAAGGTATGATTCGGCGGTTTGATATTATTTAACGTTATTTTTAAAAGGAAAAAATTGGACGTGTCGGCCCCTGCTAAATAAAATGAATGTTGCACTGCTAGCATAGATGTGTTATATGATATAAAGTTCAAAGGTTGGTGTTTTTTTTTTTTTTTAAGGATCGCACTATTGTTATAAAGTTTTAATATTTCGACCGGAGTAATAAGTTTTGCGCAGTATTCTTAATGTGTTCCCCAATATCACATTAAATTATAAAGATTGGTTCAAAGGTCGAGATATTATTTCACAACTAAACATTATTAAAAGCGCTGTTGGAAAAGAAACATGACTATAGCCACTATTCTTTAGTCATTATATATTTCTTCTATCAGTACATAAAGTCAGATCACCCCAGTAAATTTTTCTTGTAAATTCCTCGGCTCGGGAAAATGATTTTTAGAGTTTGTTAGGCTGAAACAGAGTTTTTATACAGTAGAAGATCTACACACACTGGCTTCAAGAAGATACACTAGGGCTAATCCAAATCCAAATCCTCCCCCTGTGTTTGAAAATCCAAATCTTATCCCAAGAATTGTCAGAAGACAAGAAGGATCATTAAGTCCCAGACCTATCTTTAGATCCCATACTTGGCCCAGTGAGTGGTTTTTTGTAGAAGATCTTTCCTTTGACGAGAACTTTGAGCTTTCTTTATTTAGAAATAAGTCTAAAACTGACATTGATGATACAGTTTTAGATCCTAAGTTCCTTATAGATATTGAAGTCCAAAGAGAAAATTCCTCCATTGATGATTACATTTTGAATTCTCCTCAGTCCATCACTGTAACTAATATTCCTAAGCCTTCAGAGTCATCAGGAATAGAATTGCCTCCTCCTAATTCATCAACATCCCCTTCAATCAATTCCCAATTATCATCTCCTCCATTAACACCTCCCCTAAATCCTAAAAATCATGTTGTAAATCCACCTAGAGTCATGGTTGCCCGGTATGCACCTCTGGTCTTACCTCAGGTTCTCAATGATATGCCTGCTGATTATCAGAGTAAAATTCCCATCTTTGATGCCACTTAAAGCATCATAGCCCAACAGCACGTTGATAAGATGAATGAATTTTTTGATCTACATGAGGTAGAAGCAGAGAATGTAACTACTAGGCTGTTTGTTCAAAGTTTCGAAGGTGAAGTCAGAAAGTGGTTCAGAGCCTTACCAGTAGGCTCAATTCGCACTTTGCAGGATTTGCACACTCAGTTCTTGGACCGATGGGAGGTAAAAAAGAACCCACTCCAAATTCTTTCTGAGTATGAAAATATTAAGAGAAATGTGGGTGAAACTGTGCAGGACTATTGTTTAAGATTCAATGTTGTATATAATGCTATTCCAGCTAACCTGAAACCTCCTGTAGGATTAGCATTGCTTAAATTTCCAGATGGTTTTGATGCTGACATGGCATATCAGTTGTGTGAAAGAGACCCGTCTTCACTTGAAGACATGCAGAAGATAGCAGTAAGCGTTGAAGCTAATCTGCTGGCTAAAAGAGCATGAGCCAGAGCTGAGAAAAGAGTCACGGTGAAAGAGGAGGCTTCTCCTTCAGATAGAAAAATGGACACTCTAATCAGAACAGTGTAAAAAATGGTTGATATATTAACCATTATAGATAGACCTGAATCTCAAATAAGAAATCCAAATTTCAGAGGGCAGTAGCTGTAATTTATAATTAAACAGAGAGAACAAAGAGCGCAAGACCAAGAAGCGCCACCACAACAACAGATTAAAAATCCATTGCAGGAGAACTACATGCAAGGGATAGACTCAGATGATGATGATCCCATGATTGAGGCCAATCACTTTTTCACAGCTGATGGTGCGCCAATTTTTCTCACAGAGGACGAAGAATACACAGTGGCGACTCTAGATATTCAAAAGGACGAAAATTTCATTTTGGCCAATAACACGGTGTTGGAAGAAGAGTCCGATGACTACAAGAGAGGGTATATGAACACTCTATCAGCTCAGCAAAGGTAATACTCTTTAAGGAACAGTGATGTTATGATCAGTCCCATTCAAAAGAGAAAAGAACTCCAAATGAAGAACGATGCATAGAAGAAAGGAAAAGAGCCAGTCGATCCTTCCTCCAGCAAAGCACCTATAGCTACTAATACAACAAATGAAAAGAACCAGCAGAGCACAGTAAAGGAGCAAACAGAGAAGAAAGACCCTCCCATTAAAGAGGTAGAAAAAGCTCCCTCCTTTAATTTAGAAAATGAAATTTCTAAACTGAAAGTGTCTATGCCCCTGACTAAGTTGGTGAAGAATAGTGCATATAAAAGTCAGGTGTCTAAAGTCTTGCAAATAGACTCTGTTTCTATTATGGTTAATGTAGAAGATGAATACCCTGTACTTATTTTTGCTCCAGCCACAGAAGAATCTGAAGAAAATTAAGTCCCTCCCTTTTACCTGAGTCTTAGAGTACATGAGTTCATCTTGCATAATGCTATGTTGGACTCTGGAGCCTCACATAATTTGATGCCCAAAGCTGTCATGGAGAAGCTAGGCCTTGATATTACCCGAAAATACCATGATTTTTATTCTTTTGACTCAAGTAGGGTCCATTGTATTGGTCTTATCAAAGACTTGGTAATGTCTCTTGATCAAATCCCAGCCAAAAATGTCTTGATGGATGTAGTAGTTGTCGATGTCCCACCAAGGTTTGGAATGCTTTTATCTGGGTCTTGGGGTGCAAAAATTAAGGGAACCATGCAGCTTGACTTCTCTTATGCCACTATCCCTATATTTTGTCAGTTGAGAAAGCTATATAGGGAAAAGAAAATGAAATATATTATTACTAGCAAAGAGAAGCCTGTAAATCATCCCATTAATGCAGTCCATACAGATTTAGAATCTTTTTTATTATATTCAGATGGTGGTTTAAATGATGAGAATGTTCAGTTGGTACAAGTAGATGAGATACCTGATATTTCAGAGAATTTCAGAGAAGTCCTCAAACAGGGAAAATACAAAGCAGCAAGCACTTCTGAGTCTCCTGCCTGCCAGTAGCAAAAAGACAGTGAACAGCCAGAAAACAGCCAAGGTAGATAAGAGAAAGAAACAAAATTCCAGCATCTACAAGAAGAAGAAGAAGGCCTGTGGAGCATGGATTTTTATGGAGCTGTTGGTAAGGATGGAGCTGGTATTGGAATATGGATTCGAAGCCCTGTTTTCCAGCCTAAAAAGGTTCCCAGCAATGTTAGGGTATGTGCTTATAAGTTGGCTTTTGATTGCTCTAACAATGAAGCGGAGTATGAGGCTTTGATTGCAGGTCTCAAAATTTTGAAGAAGCTGAATGCAAAGAGGATTTCTATGTATGGCGACTCCGAGCTGATAATCAAACAAGTTAAAGGAGAATACCAAGCAAATCATCTGATATTGAGGGCATACAGAAATGCAGTCCTGGATATCTTGAAGACATTCCCGGAGTACACTTTGACAGCAGTACTCAGGATGCAGAATCTCATTGTTGATTCTCTTGCCACTACTGCCAGAAACTTGAAGATTCCGATGAACTCCAACAATAAGTTTGAGATCTATGTCAAACATAGGCCTGCCGTTCCAGAAAATTTAAGGTATTGGCAAGAATTTTGGGATGATAATGAGATTAATGCATTTTTGCAGGGTGATGGAAAATTCAAAGACACTCCAATAGAAGGTGAGTATGAGGTTGATGATCAGGAGTTGGAAGCAACCCAGATGGAAATATTGTAGCTAAAGGATAATGTAATTCCTAGAGGTATCATACCTCTAGAGGAGCTTTTTGATCAGGATGATGTTGCAAAGAAACCAAGCTTGGTGCCCACCGAGAAAGGAGTTGAAGATGTGAATCTTGGAACACCTGACTAGCCCAAGTTTGTGAAGTTGTCAAAGGCGTTGTCCCCTAAGGTAAAGGAGAAGTATGTTAAGTTGCTTTCTAAATTTTCTGATGTGTTTGCATGGTATTATCCAGATTTGAAAGTGTATGATCAGAACATAATCCAACATACTATTCCTATCAAGCCGAATCAGAAGCCATTCAGAAAAAAGCTGAGAAGAATCAATCCGAAGCTACTGCCATCCATCGAAAAAGAGGTAAATAGGTTGTACAACGCAGGTATCATAGTTCCCATTAGATTTTCTGACTATATTTCAAATTTGGTCCCGGTGCATAAGAAGATTGGAGAGATAATATTTTGTATAGATTTTCGGAATTTGAATAAGGCATCCTTGAAGGATAATTATCCACTTCCAAAAATGGACCATATTCTGCAGAGAGTAGTTGGAGCATCTAGGATGTCACTGCTTGATGGCTACTCAAGCTACAACCAAATCTTGGTGCATGAGAAGGACCAAGATAAAACTGCCTTCACAACACCCTGGGGAACCTTCTAGTATGCCAAGATGCCATTCGGACTGAAGAACGCTGGAGCTACCTTTCAGCATGCAATGGAAATTGCTTTTGCTAATGAGAAAGATGCTTTTATTTTTGTTTATTTGGATGATTTGACAGTGTTTTCAGGTTCAGATGATGAGCATTTGCATCATTTGAGAGTTGTTTTTCAGCGATGCAAAAAATTTGGGATTTCTATCAATCCCAAGAAGAGTCTTTTTGCCATGGATGAAGGCAAGCTGCTTGGGAATATAATCTCTAAATATGGTATTCACATCGATCCAGCTAGAGTGGAGGAAATTAAGCTCATAGATATTCCATGAAACAAAAAGGAGATTCATGCCTTTAATGGTAAGATGAAATTTTTGTGCCGGTTTATACTTAATCTGGCTGAACATCTAAGAGAAATGACCAATATGTTGAAGAAGGATAGAATTTTTAAGTGGAGTGAAGAAGCTATCAAGTCATTCAATTTGGTAAATTTTTCTTTGTCTAATGCCCCAGTTTGATTAGTCCCGACTATACTCAAGATTTTATCATATTTTCATTTGCATCGGAGCATACTATGGCTACTCTTTTAATGCAAAAGAGAGATGAGGTAGAAAATCCAATTGCCTTTCTTAGTAGGACTATTAGAGATGCTGATTTAAGGTATAATATTATTGAAAAATAGGCATTGGCTCTTATCAAGGCATTGAAGTATTTTAGGGTCTATCTTCTGCATTCACATACTATAGCATATGTCCCTAACGCATCAATGAAGGATGTGTTGATGCAAACTAATCCAGAAGGTCGAAGAGGTAAGTGGATAGCAGCTATGTTGGAGTATGACTTGGAGATCAAGCCCACAAAATTGATCAAAGGCCAAGGCTTGGTGAAATTGATGGCCCAATCAAATCTGTGTGCCCTGGATATAAACCTCATTACAACAATGTCAAAGGATGAAGATGAAGGTCTGCTTGTTCCTATTTCAGATATTTTTCTACAGTCTCCTTGGTATTCAAATATTGTTTATGTCCTTCAAGATCTGTCACCTCCTACAGATGTCATGTCTAAGAGTAAAGGTAGATCTTTGAAGCTTAAATCTGCAAAATATTGTATTTTAAATAATGCTTTGTATTGGAAGGATCCAGGAGGTGTTCTGCTCAACTATTTGGTTAAAGAAGAATCCCAGAAGGTAATGCATGATTTCCACAAAGGTGATTGTGGCAGTTACTTGTTTTGGAATACTACAGCTAACAAGGTATTGAGAGCAAGGTATTATTGGCCCACATTATTTTCTGATTTATACAAAACAATGTTGAATTTTCATGAATGCCAAATCTTCCAAGGGAAGAAGAAATTTCTTCCACTTCCTTTGAAACTAGTTTTAATGAACGTGCCCTTTCAGCAGTGGGGGCTCGATTTTATAGGAGAAATTCATCCCGCGTCCTCAGCACAACACCGATGGATATTGACAAGGAAAAATTACTTTACGAAATGGATCGAGGCCGTCCTAGCGAGGCAAGCAACTGACACGATAATTATTCAATTCCTTGAATCGAATATTTTATCTCGTTTTGGCTACCCGTGTAAAATTGTAACAGATAATGCAACATCGTTCCGATCCAAGAAGATGGTCTATTTCTGTGACAAATATAATATCATGTTTGGCCATTCAACAGCATATTATCCACAAGGCAACGGCCTGGCAGAGTCATTAAACAAATCGCTGATAAATATAATTAAGAAAATGCTGGAGGCAAACAAAAGAAATTGGCACTGAAAGCTCATCAACGCACTGTGGGCAGACAGAGTTAGCAGTAAGAAATCAATAAGTATGTTACCTTTCAAATTATTTTATGGAACTGATGTTGTCTTTCCGACATCTCTTATAGTCCCAGTTATGTGATTATTGAAAGAAGTTGGCAGCGAGGATGATGACAATCAGCGAAGGATCAATCAGATGATCCACCTTCAGCAAACAAGAGAAGAAGTGTCACAGAATGCGATTCAGTTACAGTAGAAGATTAAAAAGATCTATGACCGAAAGACTAAAGTAGAAAAGTTTCAGCTAGATGATGTAGTTTTGAAATGGATGCAAGGAATGAAGACAAAGGGAAACACGGTAATTTTGACAACCTTTGGAAAGGGCCATACAGAATTTCAGCATGCAGGGGACAAAATGCCTTCTTTCTTTCAGAAATGGATGGCCAATATTTCCCTGGAGGGGCAGTGAATGGTAGGCTTTTGAAGCACTACCATTGTTGAAGACAATGGATCATAATCTATGTCATCATCATTGTATATACCATGTTATTTTTATCAGAGTTCAAAGTACACAATAATTGAAGTTTGGGGCCCGAGGTAAAGGCTATAAAACTTGGATGATATGTGTATGGTTTGGTTTTATTTTATTTTTCAGTCTTAGTTTTGAGTCAGAGTCAGTCTGCATTGTGTCAGTTTTGGTGTTTTTGATTCCATGCCCAATGGATAAGGCTACTTGGTCTACGGTGTTCTTGGCACCTCCAAGGAGCTACCATACCCATTGGAGCCAATGTTAGTGTCATTCTAGTCATACTTCCATCAGTGATCAAAACTGCTCTTTTGCATTTGCATATTAAGAGTCTCATACCAAATAAATTTCACCATTCCACTAGGTCATGGATTAACTGATGGTGGTAATTTTTCATCAGTTTTCCCTCATGAGGTACTTGATGATTCTCCTCTCTATGGTCTCCAGTCATTAGTCACTTTCATTCTCAAAATCATGTTAGTAGGTCATAAGATGGGTCTCATTAGTTTCTAGGGTCTCGCCAAGGTCAAATTAATCAGTCAAATGTCAATAAATATCAGCAAAGTCATGAGGAAGTCAATAAACTTAAAGTCACAGCACCTAGAAGATCAAAGATATATTTTATTCAGTTTGATGTAAAAAACAAGATATTTTTCCTTTATTATCATTCATTATATCATCATATGTAATAAGTCACAATTTAGAAGCTTTCATCTCCACAAGATCATCACCCTGCCGTCAAAGAAGTTTTCCACAGCATGTTCAGCACCAAATTATCTTCCAAGCAAATCCATCAGAAAGAGCCCGGAAAGAGCTTTCCAACGGTATATTACACTCTTAAAACTGACTTCTGGATTGAAATTTATGCTTAAGTGAAGTAAAAGTCCCCTATATCCTCAAATAACCCCTATTTCCCATTTTCCCTTAAACCTTATGTTTAAAGTTTTATATTTTCCTTATAAAATCCATTTTTCCTCATCCAATTGTAAAATTGCATTATGAAATTATTTAAAACACAAATGCAATTTTAATTTAACCACTTCCCCTCCATGCCATAGAACTTTATAATAAAGGTTTCATATCATATAAATCCCCACTGTTCTAACCACTTCCCCACCATACCGTGGAAACTTTATAATAAAAATTTAACAAATTTTTATATTATAATACTTCCTCCCACCCAATTCCTTTCCATCGCAATCTCAATGTTAATATAAGCTCTCTGATTCGCACATCACCCAAACCTCCGATGCGATTGTGTTGAGAAACCCTTCCCGATTATAAACCCCCGATCGACAACCTCTAATCATTCCACAACCATCGATCGCCCAACTCCATCTGACGGCCCACAACTAATTAGGCCATCGACAATCGGCGATTCCATATGTAAACTGTTCCTTTCGCCGGATCCGATCTCTGATGCCGATTAAACCTAGGCCCACCACGTAATATCTCTGCCCACGCATAATATAAAAAAAAAGGGACTTGTACCCTTTGTTAAATTAAATTTTGTTTTAAATTTATTTTACAAAGGCCTTTCTCCCCATTGCATCGGAAGTTTGTAATGTGTTATACCCCACTCCCGACCTCCTGATTCTGATTGCGATTGTTCATACATCCCGGTCCCACCAAAAAAATCCCTCCACACATTTAAATAAAAATCATTTCTCCCCTTTGTATAAAACAAAAACTGTTTCATTTGTTTTAACAAAGGGATTTCTCCCCTTTGACTCATCCCATCGCATCGGAGAAAACGCATATCACCATATGTTTTCCCCTCACCCCAATCCCCAATTGTGATTACCCTTTGTGTATTGAAATGCATCCCACAACAATATTATAAGGTTTTGTTATATGTTATATTGCCTCCCATCCGATCCCGATTGCGATTATAACGTGGACCCCGCCTCCTTCCCTTCCTTTTTCCCATTCAAAAATTAATTTTTCCCTTCACCGAAAGCATGTAATTTCATTCTATTTTATTTCAACATCATTTTTAAAATGTAATTTTTCTTCAAACGAAATAATGGAAAGCAACAGACCAAGATTTTCTACAGCATCAGAAAAAATAGGATTGGCTCTTCAAATTGTCTATTTTTATGTAACAACGAAATCTGCCCAGATGATCAAATGTAATGTTTTTCCTTCTTTAGGGAAGATTGTTAGTTCTTTTCTCTATCTTCAGATTTCAGTTCTTCAGCTGTTAAAACAACCCCTCTTTTATGGATCTATGCTCCCACATTTTAGCTTATTTATTTTAATTGTAAATCATTTGTAAATCAGTCGGTAATTCAGAAGTAAGGGAATAGTGTGGAAGAACACTCTGCGCTCCATTGTACAGTTGACGGGGAATTAATAAGAGATGCAACTCTGATTTGTGGGATCCATGTGGTATGATATTTAGCATTTGTTTTTCTCCTTTGTTTCATATGTAAATTGTTATGTTTCACCTCTCATCCATAAACATTTCCTTTTGAATGCTTTCAAGATAGAAAGGTAGGATCCATTTTCATGCCCTTCCTTGGGAAAGCATTCATACTCTGTGTTTTTTTCTTTCTGTTTGAAAAGGATCCATTTATTGTGCCCTTTTCAACTCCTCACTAGTCTTTCCATCCCATCTTTATTAAATTTTAATTGCTAAATTTTCCTGCCTATATTGCCCCATGAAATACCTTGTGTCCTGATTTAATTCCCCAATTTCATATTGTCCTATTATATCCCACACATCCCTGAAATTCATTCATTTATTAAATCTTTTCCCATCATTTTATCTAGCCTAATATCAGATTATTATTTCACTTTATTGAATATCCATTTCACGGAGAGAGCCCTCTCCTGTCCTTGTAGGGCTAGCTACAAGGTTAAGCATGGTTTAGTTGTTACCCTGTTTTGCCCTTTTTCAGCCTGGGGTCCAATTTGGGTGCTAACACATCATATGGCCATTCTCTAGACTAAAATTGTGTGACAACACTGTGATTGAGTTTGAAACTGGATATTGAACATACATTTGGTTTGATTGCAATAGAAATTTTCATCAATAAATGTAAAGCAATGGCTAACAAATACTATAAATTAATAAATAAAGAAGACATAACAAGCAACAATACTTACAAAATTTTTACATTGAGACGCAAAGAATAAGCAACTATTGTGCACAAACAGAGACCAATGAAACTATCATCTTAACCCCTAACCCCTTAAAAACTAATTCCCAACCTCTAACCCATTTAACCCCCTAAAAATCTAAACCCCTAACCCATTTAACCCCTAAACCATAAACCTCTAAACCCTTAACCCCTAACCCCTAAACCTTTTAACCCCCTAAAACCCTAGTAAACCCCTAACACATTTAACCCCCTAAAACCTAAACCTATAAACCCTTAACCCATAACCCCTTAAACCCTAAACCTTTAAACCGTTAACCCTAACCCCTTAAACCCTGATTCTCGACCCCTAACCCATCTAACCCCCTAAAACCTAACCCCATTAGCCCCTAACTTCTAACCCCTAAAATCCTTAACTGCTAAATCCCCTAACCCCCTAAACCCCTAACCCATTTAACCCCCTAAACCCTAAACTTATAGCCCCTTAACCCCTAACCCATTAAACCCTAATTCCCAACCCCTAACCCATTTAACCCCCTAAACCATAAACCTCTAAATGCATAATATTAACCCCTTAACCACTATCTCATTATTCCCCTAACCTCTAAACCCTAAACCTCTAACCCCTAAGCCCCTATTCCCCTAAGCCCTAAGCCCCTATTCCTTAATCCCTTAACCACTAACTGATTATTCCCCTAACCCTTATAATAATCCTTAAAACCCGTTGGGATTAACCATTCCAAACGAGAGTAGGTCTAGTTGGGACCTATGATCAGGTTAATTCCCCCTTGTTGGCAAGGTGGAATACCATGAGAAAAACCATGGGTTGCAAAAACCTCTCTTAAATTTACTATTTTATCTCAATTTTATTTTAATAATTAATTAATTAATTTCTTTCAAAAATCTTTTGGATAAATCACATAAAAATTTTAAGGTACACGCCTTCCGAACCACTCATTGTGTGGTTTGCCATCAATGTTTTTAAAATAAATTTATTAGAATGAAATTGAATTGATTTTTGAAGCTTCCTTTTAAATCAATTGTTGACATTACAAAGAATCACGGAGTGCGCTCAACATCCATAAGAAAAACAATGGGTATGATATTAAAATGATATTTGAAGGCATACTATTAAAAATGATGTTTGGAAAAATGGAGGGCAGGAGTATTCATTTTTCTTTTAAATTTTAGACCTCCAGTTAAAAAAACATTTCTCCCACCCAAAACATGTGTTTTTGTTATCTCCCGCTGGCTTAGTGATTAGGGTTTTTGTTGTGGGTCTTGTTCTTGCAACTGCCTTACTGCAATTTCTTCCGGGTGCTAGTTCAGTCTCAACAATCTGCAGTTTTCGAAGTTGCATTCTTCAAGGATTCTACTAAGTTCAATAGTTAAAATGTAGGATTGGGGGAACTAATATAATTTCTTTCGGGTGCAATTTCAGTCTCAACAATCTGTGGTTTTCGAAGCTACATTCTTCATGGATTCTACTAAGTTCAATAGTCAAGATGTAGGATTGGGGGATCTATTGCAATTTCTTCTGGGTGCAATTTCAGTCTCAACAATCCACAGTTTTTGAAACTGCATTCTTCAGGTATTCTACTAAGTCCAATAGTCAAGATGCAGGATTGGGGATCTATTCATGATTTTCTTGGCTTTCGTCAGAATGGTTTAGAATGCAGCCAAACCCTTTAGAATATTGATGCTAGTAGAATTCCCCCCCAATATGATCCAAATCAAAGTGAATGGCACACATGGGCAAATAAAATTTCTTCATCGGATGATGAATTGTGCACTGGTTTTTGGTAAGAGCCCATGATCATCAACAACAATAAAAATATTGGGCTTAACACGATCAATCAGACGCCAATGGTTTCAGCTACAAATGTGGAATCACACCTTTAAATCTCCTCTTACTGAAATCTCATCTTGGCACAATTTCCCATTCGATTCAAACAAAGGACCAGCAATATGTGAATCTTCCTAACTGCATATTTTTTTTCGGATAATTTAGGTATCCAACTTTGTTATTTGCAAATGTGAAAATCCGAGGAGCACTGCAAATTCCGACTGGAGATGCATGTACTTTTTAATGATTTTCTCAAAGGTTCTCCAATTTTTGTTTCCTTATTTCAATTTGAATAAAGATATTTTCTTGTAGGTCCACGTTAGAGTTCAATAATTTTTGAAGTTATGTTAGTGTTGGACCATTTTTGCTGAAGTATTGGTAAATTACTATTTTATTGCATCCGAATTACTAGTTTTTTATTCTGTTATGTGGTTTGAGCTTCTTTAATATTTCTACGCCGAACACGTTGTTAAGTGAAACTGCATTGTGTTACACCGAGCCGCAAGTCCAGGTGGGATAGACAAACCATTAGATATAGAACTTGCCTTTCCAACCATGAAAACATATTATCAACCCTGAACTCTAATGCCTATTAACTATGCAACTTTAAGTGACAATGAGAACCAATTTTACAATTACCTGAATCTGAAGTCACGATTCATTTCTTGATGCATTGCTCAGTACACGACTTAGGCTGCCTTCCATCTCATGGTGTTGTTTCAAATGATCTGCAACCTACATTAACACCAATTTCAGATTCCAAGTTGATATGACAAGCTTTCCAATCATGCTAGTTCTGACTATTCTAAAACTATGTTCAAATTCCAAGTTCAAAAGATCATATTAGTAAGACTATTATTTATTTCTATGCTAGTTTTGGTTACCTCAAAACACTCTCCAGATTTTGGCTTCATATGAGCACTTTGCTAGTTGGGATCATCCTCTATTTCTGTGGTATTCCCCACTGCTTTACCCCTTTCTTCAAATTCCCCATTCATAAGACTAGTATGCTTACTATGATCACTCTCCATAATACATTTCCATGCTAATGACAACAACTTCACCACTCTTTTGAAATTATAGGTTTTATTGTTCAGTTTTCCTTGCACACCTATCCACTATCTTCATGCTAAACTGAACATTTTTCATCGCTTGCTGATAACCATCAGTCACAATTTTTTCCATAGGAAATGTTAGGGCATTAAGTTTCTGAGGATAGGTGGCTTCTGGTGCAAGCTGCACTGATTTCTCAATATTTTCAGGTTCCTCTACCAATGGATAAGTCTTGTTAATATCTCCATTCTCTGCTGCCATGCCAATTTTGGCTATCTTCATAATGTGTCTACAATCATCAATTCACTTTCCCACACATTCAATATTAATTCATTAGATTTTTGTTTAAGATGAGGCTTCTAATCTGTGTCAATCTGTGAAGTGCCCAATAAAAGAAGAATGAGAAATGCTTTCCCTCATTTTACATTTAGACTTGATTATGAAACTAAAGACATTGCAAAACTGAAATTCATTTCCCAACAGAGTTCTGTGATACACATTAGCTATTTACTGATAAAATTATGAAGACTTGTAATAGCTCACCTTTTGGAAAGGGAAAGGTCCTATTGAAGTAGATATATTTTTAGTCTCTGAGTTTTTCACTGCATCACATTCACTCAAATTAGCAATGACAGATTACGAAACTAAAGACATTGTAGAGCTAAAATTCATGTTCCAACATAGTTCTGCTATGCTTGGGTGTTAGATATTTAGTGATCAAACAATTAAGACTTGTAATAGCTCACCTTGTGGAAAGGTAAAGATTCTATTGAAGTAGAAACTTTTTTAGTCTCTGATTTTTTCAGTGCATCACTTTCACTCAAATTAGAAATGACAGATTTTTCAAACTTCTTAGAATCTGTCAATAATGAAACATTCAAATCCTGGAAATTTTCAAGAGTAAAAATATCAGTGCCAAGTGATTTCCTAATTTGTGATCCACTATTATGATAGTGAGTGGCTTGTTCACATGCCTTTTCAACTTGTAAGTTGGCAAGAAGAAAAACCTGAAGTGTCCGTGTTGCCACTTCCTCATAACCTGGGTGATTAGAAGTACATGTTATTACACAGAATGCACTTCCAACAGACAAATTTTTCTCAAGTGATTTTTTTCATTTGTGTGAAGAAGAATGGCCATCTTATTTTAATTCACGTCCTTGTATTGCAGATAACACTTTTCATTGTGCACAATTAGCTTTACTTGGCTTAGTAATGTCTTTATTGTATAATACAGTACTCACTGAAGTTGTCCTGAGGGAAACAATGTAGCCTTGAAATATCCTCTGGTTCTTGAACTTCAGAGGCCATAAATTGAGTTGTTACACTACCCATGTAAATTATCTCACCTTTCTCCATATAAGAAGCTAGTTTATGGTTACATGTATGTGCCATATTTTCACTAGTCCATGGTAACATAGAAGACTCCTCTTCTCTCTGACTCAAGGTTGTTGATGACAACTTTGTAACACTCACCTGGGCATACTTAGGAGTTTTTTTTTGTCCAAACACACTCATTATCGTTCACCATTTCCACATCTCTGACTGCAAACTCCTCTTCCATGACATTTTTATAAACAGATCCTGAATCTTTCAACAACTAATTATTTTCATTGTGTCTGTTAACTAGAATTTTGGTCAGAGATTTTCATTTGGTAAGAACATGAGCAGTCTAAATTTTTTATAAAATCCATCGAGAATTGACTACTATCTGTTCATCATCATTTCCTAACAATTGCAATCCATCCAGATGACTCTTTTAAACCCTTGATTGAATTCATGCTTATGAGGATTCTCATTAATGTGAACCAAAGGTTTTGGAACCTCTTGAAATCCAACCGCTGCGATGTCTGCTTCAGCAGTCTCCATGGCATGCTTCTGTGGAATAGCTTGATTACTTTCATCCAAAAATGAATTGAACATTCCTTGCATTTGATTCTTTAAAAAAACATCTTGGAAAGCACCTACAAAATTGTCCTCTGGTTTAGATTTATCCGATAATCGAACAAGCATTTCTTCCATTTCCTCCACAGAAACTTCTAAATATTTCACTAAATTTTATTATTTACAGGCATACAACGACAATCTTTGCAAATGCACTATTGCGGCACCTTCATCTAGGGCATATGTAGCATGCATTCTTACATCATTCTCATTGGTTTCCTCTAGTGACAAATCCAAAACTATTCTCTTTTCCACCAACACACTACTTTTCACAATGCCTTTGCAGGGTAATAAATATAAAACTCCTTGTTTTTCCACGAAAGCAACATTTTCCTATAACGGCCCTGTGTTATGCTTCCCTGCATTATCTATGTGAATTTCTCCAACTAACGACTTTAAATTCCACTGGATTTTTACACATCCAAAAACAAAATAAATTGAACAAGTTGCCTCAGTTACTACATTCTTACAATCAACATGTGTTGCATGCATCTCTACATCACTTTCATCATTTACATCAATCACCAACTCCAACCTACCATGCACCATTTACAAATGAAATATCTTCATGTGTAGTTACTCTAGCACATTCAATTCTTTGATCTATAAAGGAATTTAAATCTCCTATCATTTGTCGTATGAACATTCTTGAGGGACTCCTCTTTGATATGCTTCACTACAGAGCCTAGCATCCAATGGCTTTCTCTCTATCCCAAAGCATCCATAACTTCATAAGAGGATCCATTCATAGTGTTAATCTCTCATGCCTCCTCAATTGATCTATCCCTGTTTCTTGAAAACTCACACATTTCACCTTCTGCATTATCAGTTGCATCTAGATTATTAACAGAACCTACAAAGGTGGAATGTCATCCACTTCTTGGTCTGGCACTCCTTCTAATTTGGTAGGTAAATGATCCTACCAAGAAGGCTCCTCGGCATGGATTGTTGTATGATCTTCCTTGCTTACATCAAATATCAAATCTGGTATTTCCTTGATGTCTGCCAGAAGAGCATCTTCCAATGGAACAATCAAACATGTCTGATTTCTCTCATCTAACAAAGATTCTGGTATCCCTTTCATTGTCACTCTTGCAATAGCCTCCTTTCCACTTGGCACCTTTTACTAAGACTCCACTTAATTCCTCCACGACATCACAATCCCCATTAGACTCAATGAATTGTTCCTCCACATTTTCTTTTTTATTTTCATCTAATAAAGAACCCAACATCCCTTGAATCTGTTTGTGTTTAAAATCAATTCTCACCGGATGAGAAGATACATCCAGGGTGGCATTGTCCAAAATTTTTTCAATCCTTATAAATGGAGATGAATATTCTCCTTGTTCATTCCCTGCCTCCATCCAGTTCTTGTTGCCTATACATTTCTTTTTCCTTCCTCCTCATATGATGTATTATTTTGAATTTTCCATTCTTTGCATATCAAACATTATAAAGCCTCTTGCACACTGTTCCCATCTCTTTCATTTGAACATAATTCCAATAATCATTGCATTTATGAAGAAAGGATATATTCATGTGAAACCCTATCCAGCTGCTTCTCTTGGCTAATGCCATCACCTTCATCCCATAGAGAATCCGACAATTGAATGTCGACTTGACCAAAGGCATTGCTTACTTCCTGCTGAGTTTGAACAAGAGAATCAAAATCTCTCCTTCCAGGGGGCATTACTCTGTGCTTTGAACTTGAAGTTTGCCTCTTTTCCCTTCTCTTCTATTCTAAGACTCCACAAACTTGCTGCAGCCCATCATTTCTGTCTCCTCTGCCCACTAAAATTTCAAAAGCACTTCATCCTCACCCTTATATGCTCCTTTAGTTTGAAATCCAAAATCATCATTTCCACTATTATTTTTTTCCGTATTTACTTATGTTGAATCTGTATTTTTTGCTAGGTTATGAGTATATTGTTTTAAATTATTCACTTCAGAACAGAGACCAATCATAAGAATATTCTTATTTTGTGCAGGCCTGCAATCCATGACTGAGGAGGAATTAACAGCAAACAATAAACCACATTGCTCAGAGGCATTCAACAAAATTGGCAGATCTTTGGTGTTTTTTCTCAAATTCATCGCTGACTGTTCAGACACTGGCTGATTCTTCTTACCTATATTTTCAAACCCATCTCCAAAAATATATAGCCATCTAGAAGGTAATGACTCTTTGAGCCCTTTGAAAATACACCACATAATAATCTCTACCCAATTGTTTGAGCTGCGTATCAACTCACCAATGTCTGGTCCAAACAAGTTTCCTTTAATGATCAAATTAATTTCCTCTTTTCAAATAGAGTTTAGAAGCATTTGCACAGATTTTGGAGTTGTTTCTTCTGACCATACATTTAAAGGTCTCAAATTGCTTGATTTATATGTATTTGCACCATTTGAACTGAAATTTATATTGTGCAAAGTTGTTTCAAGCTCAAAAGTATTATCCTGCCTATAGAAGCCTGAACCCCAATAATCCTCGTAGTGGCATTTTCACCAAGTAGAATATGTGCTTCATCAACATCATCAAACCTCAAACCTTAATTGCACTTCCAATTTTTTCCCTATAACATTTTTTGTGAATCCTGCTTGCCGGACACCAGTTACAAACTTTCTTTCACTTGAAAATTCACAACAATTGAATTTAAATTAGCCTCACATGGGTTTTATTTCATTTTTAGTATATTTCGCTTGATTATTTCTTTATACAATCTCCCCACTTCTCTTATCCATGTTCCGACGTTCCTTTGCACCTCTTGGCGCAATTGCTAGTTATAAGAATATTTAAGATTCTGGATCTATCGATCTAAGATGGATATTGCAATATAAATCTGAAGGAAGGATTCATGAGATTACTTAATGTTTGATCAGATTTTTTTAATGATAAATGTTATCTTGCAGGAAAATTTCAAAATTTGAAGTCCTATTAATTCAGTACATTGATTCAAATTCATACGCTGATACAATGGTGCAAATGCATGGATTTAGTTGTTGAATGATATATGATGGTTTAATAGGAGGACAGGACAATCGCACCCACCATTATAAGCTTAAGATCCACGATTCTCATGAAAACCAGCCAAAGGAAGGAGCAGCGGGCAGGTTAACCTTAAACATATGTAAAGCCATCCTTATTTTCACTAGGTGCAGAGATGTTTCGTTACAAGGTGGACTAGCTGTCATATTCATCAGTTTTGATTTTCTTGTAATATGTCTCATTTCTGCAGTGGAATAGGTTTTGCTTGATGTTCTATGCATTCTTTCTGGTTTATGTCAATGCAGGTGATCAAATCACTAAGGGCAACTAGAGATGATCGGGGGCTTAGCATGTCAAATTTGGAGTAAATTCACAGAGGTAAAGTGCCAGCAAAATTGACAGGGACATTAAGGTGCAAAAATAACGGAGCAAGAGACAATCAATTAGATCGCAATTGTGCTATGGACCCACTCTGCTTTCTAAGCAAGACAGGGAGAATTGGCATTAACTTTGTGCAGTTGATTGATTTCCCATCAACCCATGATATATGCTAGCACTAATTTGGAGGGGATGATTTGGTAGATCAAACCCAATACAAGCTATTTAGAACAAATGTTTGAGGGCAAGCTATAACAAAAAAATTGCTTGAGCAGAGATGAATTGGGTTGATCCATGATGGATTCTGAATTGGGTTCTTCAGGTTTGTTCTCATGGGCTATTCAACATAAAGAAGATGAACACTCATGTACCTATCCTCCGCTATGGTGTCCTGGATCAAGTTATTATCCCATATCTACAGACACGACATGGTCATATCCATACCCCATGTCAGCCAGGGCAGAGGATATTGCCAAAGGCAGACAGGAGCTCATGAAAATGTTTGAAGGAATGCCTGAATCAGCTTATGAATTGTCCCTGAGTGATCTAGTGGAGCAGAAGGCTACCATGCAGAAGAGATCAAATGAGGAAGTGCAAACAGAAAAACATAAAGCAGAGGAGAGGAGTTCACGAAAGCAGGACAAGAGGAAGACAAGTGGAAGCTATATAAATGGGTCAAGTAAGAGTAAGGGAGAAAATACTAAACCGTTTCTTCTCAATATATTTATTCCCAGAAGCTTGACAAACCAATTTCATTCTACCCCTAGGTCAATACCCACAAGTTGTTCTCAGGTGAAGAGCCATGTTTCATAGAAAGGATCAGGGAATACATATCCTGTTGCAAACCTGTATAAGATAAAGACTTCCTATTCTTCTACTAGTTCTTCAATTGGTTTCTCCAAGGTGTCTCCTAAACCATCTTCTCCCCAGGATGGTCAGTCTTATTAGGTTCTCCCAGCTTCTACCATATATACTGGTTATAATTTTTGATTTTGGAAATTGAGCATGAGTCGATGCTCATTCTGTTGCAGGTACACTTTCTTCTCCAAGACTATTTTCCAGGTGCTTCTTCTGTGTTTCTCTTCACGCAACTTCTGAATTTTCAATTTCTGACCATTGAATATATCTTATCTTAATTATGAACTGGAAAACCCCAGGGTTCAAGCTTAACTCCATGCTTAATAACCACCCATGGCTTAAGAAGTCCACACCAGTCACTTACAAATTCCAAACATCACAATCTATCTACTTAAAATTTCACTTATAACAGCCCCAGTGCCTTGAGATGCTATATTTTACTCTTAAAATGTGGGAACAGAAGATTATAACTTAACGGGAGGTAGCACCTTCATTAAGAACTGATTATTTTATTAAACCTATCATTAAGGAGTGGAAATATGGAACCTTAAAAAGTTTTCTTTAGATGTTTCTTCCCACGTCAGTCTTGTTGTCGAGTGTGAACTTCATCCATGCTTTTTGTTGAAGTTTTATCAGATTTTATCTCTTTATGATCATGTTTTATCCATGTCGGTTGACATCAAAACAGTTTTTGGCATGCAAGTAAACTTTGAGAAAGCAACCCCTGAGTCATCCTGAAGTCAAAGTCTTTCTTCATATACATCAAAAAATGTTAGGACATGTTAGTGAAAATTTGGAAACTACTAATTAACTAGTGTCTGTTTTATTTTCGTTTATTTTTTTTATCATGAGAATCGATAATTAACTACTGTCATTTTTCTTTCTATTTCTTTATTTTTCCTTTTTTTTCAGTATTAGGAGAATTTCTTTCTTTTTCCTTTTTTTTCAGTATTAGGAAAATTTCTTTCTTTTTCCTTTTTTTTTTTTTTTTTGGGTATTAGGAGAATTCCTAAACTTACTGCCTGTCTCTAAGGAGGCCCAGGGTCATGTCTGAGGGACTAACCCTATACTCCTGAACCTAATGCATTATGCAACTACCCACAAACATGCTAGGTGTGTTAACTGAGTTTCAAACCTGGGTGGGGCCTAAATATTGCTCAACAAAAACTTTCTTCCTTGGACTAATCTGGGGGAGGTCCAGGATCAACCTTTGTGGCTGCCTTATAACACCAAGAGTATATCCAGCAACCTGTAAGCCAGATATAAGCCAGATATACCGGATCTTATGATTTAGCAAGAGCCTTATAACACCAAGATTATATCCAGTAATGTGTAAGCTAGATATAAGCCAGATATACCGGATCTTATGATTTAGCAAGAGCGGAGACTCTAGGAAATGGGGAGTCTACTCTTTGAGTCGAGATCATAACAGGCCATATACTCAATGGGATTTGAACTGCGGTCTCGTTAGTTTCACCCAGTGAGGCCATATACTCAATGGGATTTGAACTACGGTCTCGTTAGTTTCTCCTAGTGAAACTTACCGTTAAACCACATATCACTGTATAATTAAATATTCTCTATTACTTGAAACATTTCTAAAACTTTAAAGTCCCTGGCTGATTGGATTGCTCTAACACTGAGCCTCTTTCCCTTTCATGAGGTGGGTTAACTGAGTTTCGAACCTGGGAGGGGCCTCAATATTGGTCAGCAAACACTTTCCAATGCAGGTCATCCACCGTTTGGCCTAGCACAATAGGCTAATTAACAATTGTTTGTTACTTGAAACATTTCCGAAACTTTTAAGTCCTTGGTTGGTTGGATTACTCAAACACTGAGCCACTTGACCCATGCAAACACTTTCCAATGTAGGTCGTCCACCGTTTGGTCTAGCACAATAGGCTAATTAACAATGTTTGTTACTTGAAACATTTCTGAAACTTTAAAGTCCTTGGCTGGCTGGATTTCTCTAACACTGAGCCACTTGCCCCTTCATGAGGGACACCCTTAAGGGTTCAGCATAGATGTGTGTATTCCTATTTCCAACACCCTCGTCAGGCCACACTTTGGCTAAGGTCCCCTGCCTAACCTCAAGCAAAAATAGCTCTATCCCCATCCTGAAAATTATACATACTAAGATTTACCCCAGATTTTCGCTTGGCCAGTGTGCTGCTGTACTAATGAGCTACATGCCCCTTCATTGTGGGCATCATTAATGGTTCTACCTAGATGTATAGAGTGCTATCTCCAACAAAGAAAACACCTAATTTGGAAGTTTTTATGACAACATTCTACCATATTCCAAAGTTGTCATGTTTGACTTCTAAGTTGTTTATATAGATTTTAATCATTGCTTTACATTTAATTGAGTATAATTGTAGCCCAATTCGTTTCATATTTAATCATCCCAGAATTAGGTGTGCTCATGCTCCTAAGTCATGACTTTTGGACCTGTGTGTGGAAGTGCTCGTTGCTCTGTTTCCAAAGGTTTTGAAAGTGGTCATTTCAAAAGTCATCCTCGTTTCCAAATGTTGTACTTACCCTGTTTCAGGCAACTAAGACTTCAAAATATTGTGCTCTTTGGTTGAAACGAAAATTTTATTTTCATATTAAAGACTGGGAATCCAAAAGGAAAAAGTGGTTCCATTTAAAGATATGTGCAACCTGAATTATCCAAATTCTTTTTATTACACTCCATCCATCTATTTAGTTGCAACATTCCTAGTCCTTTATTATTCAATTATAACTATATAAAATCAAGATGGCCATCCATATTCAAAGGCTTCTACTTTTCTTTGTGTTATCTTCTAATAAGGATTTTTATTTCCAAGTAATTCAACTACCAAAGGTAGTACATGCGAGTAGAAAAAGTAATTCAACTACCAGTTATTCTCCTACATAGTACATGTTTTGATAGATTATATCAAAAGTCTTACCAATACAATAACATTGATTGTTGTATGTGGACATTTTTGTTCAGGATGGTCCATTACATAATCAAGATGAGGAGCTGGATCATGCAATTGCACTTTCTCTTTCTGAAGAACTAACCAAACCAGATGGTATATGATGGAAATTTCATTTTTTTACAGTCACTTTTAGTTTAATTATATAATTTAGCTCGATGCCTTTCATATATTCAACTAAACCTTTGTTGCTTAACAAGACTTTGTCATTTCCATGTTTTAGTGAAACTTTTTATGGTTTGATACTCTTATAAAACCTTTATCAAGTTACATGCACCCTCATTAGAAAAAACAAGAGAATTTTGCTTGCCATGACTATCTTTCTTTGTCATTGTTGACTTAAGAAAGTCTTTTAGCTAAGAAACTAGTTTCAAGGTTATGGCATAACTTGTCATATAAATTGAACATAATTTATATCCAAAATGTTAACTTGTAAAATACTTAGCTGGTTTTAGGCTTTCCATTTAAAATCTACGTCAATTTGAACTTTGAACGAGTTGTTCCATAGACTTGAATATTAAGATATTTTGGTGCAAGGATTAAAAATTAGCTCGTAAGGCCTCTCAGTTATTCATTTATTTTATCTAATATAACACTTACTATTAAATTAGAACCACTCGGCACAAATACGTCATAGATCAAGATCATACTTTGTAGAGTGTCGTAGAATAAAAATAGGAGCAAGGACACTGAGTTCTTTCGATTTTCCTAGCTCTTATTCCTTTGGTGTATCTTTGCACCTTTAGGGGCAATTGCTAGTTTAAATTTTAATTCTTTAAAGGGTGCTAGCTCAATGGAAGAGCACCTACTTTACAAGCAGGAGGTTGGTGGTTCGATTCCATCGTGCCCTGATATTCATATATAGGGAACGATGAAGATTAGTTTTTGGTGACGGATGCTCTTTTGACCATCACCAATGAGCTTATGATGACATTTTTCGACCCTCACCAAAATATGAAATGGTGAAGGTCAACGAATGCCACCATATATACACATTAATAGTGACGACCATTAAAGGTCCGTCACCATAAATCGTTGTTGTTTATATGAAATGGTGAGGGTCACTGTTTGTCATTATAGTCATTATTCGTGACGGACCTTGATGTCACCAATGCATTTATGGTGATGGTCAATGAACGTCACCATATATATGCACCAATAGTGATGGCCATGAAAGGTCCATCACAAAAAATCGTTGTTGTTCATATGAAATGGCGATGATCACTATCCGTCATTATAATCAATATTCGTGACGGACCTTGAATGTCACCATAACACATACTTTCAACGACGCCACCTTTATTGACGTTCAGTTTTTTGGTGATGGAGGCCATTTTCTGTCAACATTGCTCATATGAAATGGTGACGGTCACTATCCGTCACTATAAATCATTATTGGTCACGGACCTTGAATGTCACCACAACACCTATACTTTCGGCGACTCCACCTTTGGTGACGTTCAGTTTTTTGGTGATGGAAGCTATTGTTTGTCACCATTGCTCATATTAAATGGTGACGGTCACTATTCGTCACTGTAAATCATTATTGGTGACGAACCTTGAATGTCACCACAACACCTATACTTTCGGTGACACCACCTTTGGTGAAGTTCAGTTTTTGGTGACAAAGGCTCTTTTGACCCTCACTAATGAGCTTATGGTGACCATTTTCGCCCCTCACCAATGTGCTTTTTTCTTCTAGTGTCATCGTTGATAGACTGGGTGGAGGGATCCTCCTGATAGGATCATTCGATCACATGTAAGGCATCCCTATATCCCGAGATCTTTGGACAATGGTGGGTGTAGTGCCCATAGTTGCTACAGAGGATGCATGCATGATTGGTATGGAGCGCTTTGCCTTTACCTTTGGTGGTAGGTTCCTTTTTATGGAAATGCAGCGTCAAGATGTCTATTTTGGAGCCAAGGAGTGGTTTTAATTCATCTAGCTCCGAACATATATGAGTAGGATGCCCTATTACGTCGTATATGGCACAGACTGGTGATTCCTGTTGAATGGCAGGGGCCACCATCTTCTTTCCTCTTTTTTCGGTTTTCCTGACCATGATCACTGGTTTCGCAATGGGAACCTCCCTCGCGGGGGTGGTCTCGACCACTTCTTGGGTGGGTTGAGGCTCCTCGAGACTAAGGGGCTTTAACCCTGTGGCAGTAAAGTGTGCAGCTCTTGTTCCAGAAGGAGGAATGAGGTACCAAACTGGGAATGCCAATGATATTTTGGGTAATACCAGTGTTGCCAAAGCTTGCTAGGAGATGAAGCCAGTTGGGGGGTAGAGGAAAGGGGTTTGGGAGGCGGTGTAGGCTAGAGAAGTTGTCGTGGCCGATGCCTCGGTGTCATTACTACTTGAGTCCGTGTCCAAACTAGCCTCGGTGCTTGATGTGGACATCATGCACACTGGAGCCCATGTGACATCGGGTGATGCCTCAAGGATAATGGGAGGATCTCCTAGGAATGACCCTAGAACAGAGGATGGTTTGAATTTGTGAGGGCCATATTCTTGGTACCATGAAAGACTATCTGAGGCTGTATCTACATAGGGTAGAATTACATCCGTGTTGGTTAGAGGACGTTTTTCGCTACACGTCAACTGGTCTACAGTAAAGATGCGGTCCTTGTGGGGGAACATCGTAATGCGGAAGACGGAGGAGGTTATGGCAGACATGGCATACATAAAACTCCGCCCGAGGAGTATATTGTAATCCAAGTAAACTTCCAAGACTTCAATGTCTATGTGGACCGTCTTTTCGGCTAAGTAGACTGGGACATTTTGGTAGAGGCCGACGGGGGTCGAGGGACAATCGTCGTACACTCGAAGCTTTATGACTGAGGGTTTTAGTTCAGGAGACCCTAACTTCTACCAAAATTTTTTTGACATGATGCATGTCGATGCACCCTCGTCTATGACACATCGGTGAATAGTGATATTTTGTACCGATACTGGTATTTGAAAGGCGACCATGAAAGCAAGCCTAGGGGTGGCTTTGCCTAAGTAAAAATTCATCATGCGCGTATCGGTAGGTTCGATAGCGCCTAATGCAGAAAGTAGGGCTTTCCATTGTTTTGGGCACGACTTCAGTAATTCGAGTGCGCACATAGCAGCGGGAGGCTGAGCTAAACCATCCACGATACTATAATTATGGGCCTCTTTGGAGTAGTACCTACTCTCCTATTAGGTCTCTTTGCCATTTTTGGCAATGGCTCTATAGGCATCTTTGAAATGGTCAAAGGTGCAGTTGGCACACTAGGACTAGCCCCTGATGTAGTGGTGTTTGGTGGGGTGTCGTAGTTGCGATTTCGTGTTTGGAAAGACATCTCTTCCCTAGTCATGTAGATTTCATGGCTGCTTTTCTCGGAATCGTCTGGATTTTGCTGGTCAGTGCTTATCGTCCCTTGGTTTGGGAACAGTTCTTGCATCACAACAGGTTTTTGGGAAGATCCTCCTTATCCCTAGTTACTGTGAAGATATTTTAGCTTAGGTAGATCTAGACAGTGGTGAGTATAGTGCTCATACTCACCACATATTGAACAAAAATGGTTTGTTCTTAGAGTTGGCCTTTTTCCTTGCCATTAGGCATTGCTAGGCCCCTAGTTTTGATTCCAGTTGGAGTTGCCTCTGGCCTGGGATCGTAGTGGGAGTTGTTGGTTGCTGCCCCCATGGCCAGGGTTCCATTTTGGCTTGTTTTTTTATTTTTTCTTTACCACGTTGGGAGGGTAGTTCTCCTGATTATTCTGGTGTGGTTGGTTTTGGGACGGCTGCACAAAGTTCACCTGTGCGTTGGTTTGTGTGGGTGGGTCATGTGATGGGGACTGGGAAAAACATTGTCCCATGCTTGCACCTGCCCGTTGGAGGGGGGTTCTTCCATCAGTGTTTTGTTCTGCGTACTGGGCCCCCTCAACCGGAGTATGAGGTCCTCCTTGGTGATACGCTTGCACCCTATTAGTCAAATTTTGCTGAGGCATATGATGACTTTGAAATCTGGGTTGAGACATTTTCTGGGTAGAACTATATGCATAACCGGGGTTTTAACTACTGTTGCCTAGGTAACCTTGGGTCATTGATCCAATTATTTTGTCTACAGATTTTGACGCGTGGAAATTCTTTATAAGTTTGCAGGTGCGGGCCGTTAGGCAGGATGTTGTAAATGTATCTTGACTGCGTATAAATTAGTTCGAGCTTCTGGGCTTTACTAATTGCATCCTCTTCGAATGTGGTGTATTTCTGTGCCACATTCTTTGAAATCTCCACTGTGAGAGTTTTCAAGAATAAATCTAAGAGGACCTGATCTTCGAGTTTAGCTTTACATAAACTGTGACGCCGCCTCCATTCATGGATATGGTCTGAGATATGGATGGCAAGGGTTTGCCTAAAATGAGTCAGTAACTCCATTCCCGAATCATGGTGAATGGGTAACTGGAAATATGTGAGGAACGTGGTAGTGAGGGTGCTAAAGGTTCCATGTGAAGCAGGAGGCTTCTCCACGTACCACTTCGCAGCTACTCCCGTAAGAGTGCATTGAAATAGCCTCAATTGAATAGTTCCGTCAATGATACTATTCAATGAGCACCACAAGTGAAAGGTCATTACATGATTACCTGGGTCTTCCACTTGCTTGCCTTCGAATTTTGGTATATCTATAGGAAGATTCATGGGCATGGGAGGCCATGACAGATCATGTGCGATGGAGTCATTTGTTAGCTTGGTTAAGTTGGGTAGATTCAACGAAGCTAAGAAAGGTGACTCGGAGGTTGACGCCATTGCGATGTGTGAAGACACGAATTTTTGGTTAGAAATAGGGTTAGTCTGTGACGTACCATGATGTGTGTTCAACTGGCTTCCCGAATGGGATGCACTCATGTGCCCCCTAGGGGTCAAGAGGGGAGTGGTGTGCAGTGTGGTGTTGGGAGACTGACTAGGGTTCCCAACTATGGTTTCTCCAATAAAGGATGAACCAATGACGGTGGCAGTGTTTCGTCTTTGACGCCTAAACGATGAAAGACCTGGAACCCCTCCCTGTAATGGGGGGAGGTCCAAAAGACGCTTGGATCGACGAGGTTCTGTTGGGACCGTTCGCGTGTCGACCTATTTAGGTTTTGGAAAAATTTGAGAGGATAGAGTCTATGATCAAAGAAAATTTATGGCCACATACATAAAACAAAGTGAAAATAAAATTAATTTTCCCTTTAAATTAATCTATGTGATCACTCAAGAAAAAAAATTGTTTTTGTTTGTTTGCGCATGATACTCAAAATCCTAGAAGACCTATGCATCCTCACACACTCAAAAGTAACTGGGCCTTGAGAATATTTCTTGTGAGTGCTGGCACAATGTCCCGTAAGAGCTGGCGACACCCCTAGTCAGCCGAAGAGAATCCACCAAGGTAAGGGTAGAGGGTATGGCACTTACCTGCACCGTCACCTATAGAGTAAAGGATGCCCTATTTTTTAGCCACTAATAACCATTGTCCAACGTGAATTTTTGAGTCTTGGGCTTCTTGGTAGTTAGCTAACAGTAATGAGTATCAGTCGGGTCAAGTAGCCCCAACTGATACCGCACGCACTGTGCCTAAGCCTAACCCCCACTGAATTGGGTCTCTGTCGTGCTTGGGTTTACTTTGCCATGGGCTAATAGGTGGATTTGAAGCTCCCTAAATACACAACTTCTATGTTTTAATATGAAGTATGATCAAGGTGGCTTATTGGATGCCTTCCCCCTTGATCCTAACTTAAACTATAATTTCTTTTGTGGCCCCTGTGTGGAGAATTTAGTGAGTTTGGTTAAGTTAGTTTTTAGGTGTCTTCCTTTTCTTAGTGGGTGAGTGTGTGTGAGTGTAAGGTTAACAAGCTCATAGTTTGAACATATGGATATCGGTGATCCTTTACAAAAATTCCCCTAGTTAAACTATGTTATATTGTTCCTGGCTCAAATGGAAAACATGTGCGGATAATGGGCCGCTTTCAAAGTTTCATAGTTAATCTATGTGAATAACTAAAGGGAGATGGAGAATTGTGAATATAGAGCATTCCTATGCTTACCTAGGATCACTAGAGGGTTCAAAGATAGCAGAGATTAATTTCTCTAATCAACAATTCAATCCTAGTCCCGCAATTCCTAATGCAAAAATTGAACTAAACTAAACAACTTCTACACTAGAAAAAAGAAAACTAGCTATGCATACATGGCCTTGAGCCACTTACTTGGAATATTTATCTAAGTGTGAATACCAGAATATGAAAAGAATAAATTGTTCGGAATGCAATGGTTAATTTTCCCCCTACTTAAACTATGTGAATACTTTTGCAAAAACCAACTTGAAGCAAAACTAACTCTAAGCCTACAGAAGGGAGCTAAAAGTGAGTTCTCGCAAGCTGTGGGGTATCAACACAAGTGCTGGCAGATACATTAGGGTCTTCCCAGCACCTTACAAGCAGAAAAATGTAGAATATTGGGAGAAAAATCTCATTCTATAAATTGCGCGCAAAAATCCCTGACAGGTGCGCTTTCCTGCGTGGAGGTCAGCCCTAAACGTGTGCCCTACGCGCCTGTGAGGAACAAATGCATGAAAAGTCCTGGAAATAAAAAATATTAGGAGCTTCTCTTCTTCAGTCTGTCACTCAAAGTGAATCTAGGGACTGCAAGATGGATCAGAGGACCATCAACTCCACTCTCCAGCATAGACAAAGGTCTCCTGCAAGAGATGGCACAACCACATAAACTTGTAAAATTTTGGTGGAGTCGCCAATCCTGTTGTGGTGGATTTGACACACGAGTGTATGAAATTGCACCAGTTTAAGGGGTGTGGTCTACCCCTATAAACTATTGGCAACAGGAAGAAAGTGGTGGAGCTCAAAATCATACAATCTAGAAGAAAAAAGTATGCAAATGTATACTCAGATTAAAATAAAACTAAAACACGAATATACAGAAGCTATTGAAGAGACTCAAAATGATAATAATGAAAACAATGGCTCTAGGCCTCTTCTTATTAAACGTTTGATATGGAGAATAAATTTTACCCACTTTCCAAAGGGCCCCTAGACAATGGTACTAGGTCCCGATGCAAGGATGTTCTTTTCCAAGCTCTGCCTCTGGTGTAGTCTCCCTCTCTCTCCGTTGTGATGGACTAAGATTGTTGGGTGGCCAACAATTGAGTCCCCTCTATCTCCAATGCCGGGTCACACACTGCTGGTATTTCTTGGGAAATTTTGGCCAACATAACAATGTGATCACCCATTCTTCATCTCTTTCTGGCTTTATATAGGGGATTTCAAATCCTCCTTCCCTCCCTTGGTACATGGTGGATGGTGACCCAAGGGAGGGGTATGATTCCATTGTGTGCTCCAAATATTCCTTTGTGTGCTCACATAGTGTATAAGGAGGCGCTGGTGGCTTCATGTAAGGAGTAATTGTCCTTTGCTTTGTGTGGTCCCAGAAAGCGACATTTTGCCACTTTCAGGAATGCGTGCTTATTGGGAAAAAAGGTGCGTAGAAGGAACTCTTCTCGAAGGATAAAGTGCACAATTAGCATTTTAAGACTAGTTCAAATTTGATTTTCTCAAAACCATAGATATTTTAAATACTTTCTTGATTCCATAATGTCTTCCTGCCCTATAAATC
Organism: Pinus albicaulis; assembly: GCA_034641835.2. NCBI lineage: Eukaryota > Viridiplantae > Streptophyta > Pinopsida > Pinales > Pinaceae > Pinus > Pinus albicaulis. The sequence continues at coordinate 1,470,487,913 of CM076572.1, read as the reverse complement.
CTTTGGCTTGACATTAATTAATGTCATCTTCTATTGTACGATTTTCCAGTGTTAACAGGTATTATGCCAATGAATGTAGAAAGAAGAAAAATGACATGTGAAATAAACCTAATGTAAATTTAACAAGAGAAAATCAAAACCAAGGAATGTGCTTTTAACTTGTAATGTAGCACAAGAAAAACAAGAAGATGTATGGTTCTTAGATTCAGGTTGTAGTAATCATATGACTGGAAACATAGAAATGTTTTCCAATTTGGATGAGAATGTGAAATATGAAGTGACAACGAGGACTGATAGTAAAGTCTCTATCATGTGGAAAGGAAGAGTAAGAATAATGACAAACAAGGGAGAGAAGAAGTTCATACCAAATGTATATTATGTCCCTGGTATGAAATGTAACCTTCTAAGCATTGGGAAGCTCACGCAAAAGGGCTACAATGTGTTTTTTTAAAAGGGTGTGTGCACAATCATGGATATAACTCCAAGTAAAAGAGTCATTGTAGAAGTGTATAGGACAAGAAATATAATGTATCCTCTCAATATCAGATCAGACTTGAAGGAAGGAGGCAACGTATCAGTTGTAACACAAGAAATATTTCAAGAAGAAGTGAAAGATGAAAACTAGTTATTGCAATTGAGATTTGGACATCTCAATTTCAGAGGTTTAAATTTGTTGCATAGAAAAGGAATGGTAAAGGGATTACCACTTATATAGAAACCAGACAGCCTATGTGAAGGTTTCATCTTAGGAAAACAACATAGAGAATCCTTTCGAGAAGAAAATAGTATAAGGGAAAAAGTATCGTTGGAGATTGTCCACTCAGATTTGTGTGGACCAATGCAAACACCATCATTAGCTGGTAGTCATTATGTCTTGACATTTATAGATGATTACACAAGAAAGAAATGGGTTTATTTCCTAAAATAGAAGAGTGAAGCATTTGAATAGTTCTACCACTTTAAAGCTCTTGTTGAGAAGCAAAGTGGGCACTACATAAAAGTGTTATGAACTGAAAGAGGTGGAGAGTATATTTCCAATGACTTCCTATGTTTCTGCAAGGAGCATGACATACACAAGCAGTTTACCACAAGGCATACACCACAGAAAAACGATGTTGCAGAAATAAATAATAGGACCATCATGGACATGGTCAAAATTATGTTGAAGGCAAAGCATTTGTCAAATAAGTATTGGGAAGAAGATGTCAATTGTGTAGCTTATATTTTAAATAGATGTCCAACAAAAGTTGTTATGAAAAGAATCCCAGAAGAAGCATGGAGTGGAACAAAGAAGTTTGTCACTCACATGAGAGTATTTGGATGTGTGGCATATTCACATGTCCCAGATCAATTAAGGAATAAGTTGGACAGCAAGGGGGAGAAGTGTATCTTTGTTAGATATAGTGATGAATCCAAGACCTACAAACTCTATAATCCATCAACCAAGAAAGTTATAATCAGCAAAGATGTTCAGTTCATTGAAGAAGAAGATTTGGATGGAATTTTAGAGAAGACAATGAATGTGAAGACATGTATGTCTCATGAAGAACAAGAGGAATGGATAGTAGCAAATAATTTCTCCACAGTGGCTCGTCCTCCACCCGCACAAGCACAACAAACCACACTACAAGGAAGTAATAGAAAAACCTTGAGAAATCAAGTAAGTGCTTCTCCAAGCACACCACAGGGATCAAAAACTACCTCAAGTTCGAGTGAAACTCCAAGCACATCTTAAGCAAATACAGCAAGACCAAGATTCATAAATTTAAGTGAAATTTATGATCAAGAAGAAGTTGATAATAATGCCGGTCTGAATTCTTAATTTGCATTGTTTTGTCATGTTGATGACCCAATCCATTTTGAAGATGTTGTAAAAGAAGAAAAATGGATTGAAGCAATGAATGAAGAGATTGGAGCAATAGAAAAGAATGATACATGGGAGTTAGTGGACCTCCCACAAGGAAAAGAAGTCATTGGATTGAAATGGGTCTATAAGACCAAAAGCAACGTTAAAGGAAAAATAGAAAGGCACAAAGCAATACTTGTTGTGAAAGGCTACAAGAAGCAACAAAAAATAGATTATGAGGAAACCTTTGCACCAGTTGCAAGGATGGAAACAATGCGGACAATGTTGTCCATAGCAGCACAACAGAAGTGGAAATTCTATCAAATGGATGTAAAGTCAGCATTCTTGAATGGAGTGTTGAAAGAGGAGGTATATGTTGAACAACCTCCTGGCTATGAGATAAAAGGCTAAGAACATAAATTATTTAAGTTGAAGTAATCTCTTTATGGGCTGAAGCAAGCACCAAGAGCATGGTACAACAGGATTGATGCTTACCTGGTACCATGCTCTTGAGAGGTCTTAACTTGTTGAACAGAAAATGAATGGTAAGAGGTTTGCCATTGATTGAGAAACCGGACAGCCTTTATGAAGGTTGTATCTTAGGGAAACAATACAGAGAAATTTTTCCTTTTGGGAAAATCATAAGGGAAAAAGCACCCTTAGACATTGTCCACTCAGATTCATGTGGACCGATGCAAACTCCATCACTTGCTAGCAGCCACTATATGTTAACATTCATAGATGATTTTACAAGAAAAACTTGGGTTTACTTTTTGAAAAACAAATTTGAAGTGTTTGAAAGATTCTGCAATTTCAAAGCACTTGTAGAGAAGTAAAGTGGGTTGCATGTCAAATTCCTAAGCACTAATAGAGGAGGTGAGTATATCTCTAAATATTTTCTACGTTTTTGTAGAGAAAATGGGATTCATAAGCAGTTTACAACTAGATATACTCCGCAGCAAAATGGAGTTGCCGAAAGGAAGAATAGAACAATAATGGACATGGTAAGGAGTATGTTAAAGGCAAAGCATTTGCCGAATGATTATTGGGCTAAGGCTGTACATTGTGTAGCGTACATCTTGAATAGATTCCCTACAAAAGCAGTTATGAACAAAGTGCCGAAGAAGCATGGAGTGGGACAAAGCAAGGAGTCACCCACATGAAAGTTTTTGGATGTGTGGCTTATGCACACATACCAAATCAGCTAAGGAAGAAGTTGGAAAGCAAGGGGGAGAAATTTATTTTCATTGGATACAGTGAAGAATCCAAAGCTTATAGGTTGTACAACCCATCCACCAAGAAGTTTATTGTGAGTAGAGATGTTCAGTTCATTGAGGAGGAAGCTTGGGATGGAAGCATAGAGAAAACAGTGAATGTTAAACATTGTTTATCTCATGATGAAAATGATGATGATTTGGCTGAAATACATCCCCAAACATCAACACCAACACAAGGGCAGCAAAACACACCATTGAGGAGAAATGAAAGTACTTCTCCAAGCACACCACAAGGAGGAAATTCGAGTGCTACTTCAAGCACTTGTACACCTAATGAAAGAGGAAAGAAGTTCATAAATTTAAATGAAATTTATGAACAAGAGGCAGCCAATGAAGGTATGAACTCTTTGTTTGCTTTATATTGTCATGTTGATGACCCTATTCATTTTGAGGAAGCCATTAAAGATAGGAAATGGATAGAAGCTATGGATGAGGAGATTAATGCCATAGAAAGAAACAAAACATGGGATTTGGTTGAACTCCCAAAAGGAAAAGAAGTCATTAGATTTAAATGGGTCTACAAGACCAAGAGTAATGCTGAAGGAAAAATAGAGAGACACAAGACCAGACTTGTTGTCAAAGGGTATAAGCAGCAGCATGGGAGAGACTATGAGGAAAATTTCACACCGGTTGCTAGAATGGAAACCGTGAGAGAAGTGTTGTCCATAGCAGCACAAAACAAGTGGAAATTTTATCAAATGGACGTGAAGTCAGCATTCCTAAATGGAGTGTTAATGGAAGAGGTTTACATTGAAAAACCTCTAGGCTACGAAAAGAAAGGCCAAGAGCACAAAGTGTGCAAATTGAAGAAAGCTCTTTATGGGCTAAAGCAAGCACCAAGAGCGTGGTACAGTAGGATATATTCCTATCTACTAGAAAATGGATTTGAAAAGTGTGAGGGAGAACCCACCCTCTACATCAAAGAAAAATATGGTAAAATGGTAATTGTTGTGTTATATGTTGATGATGTTATTTTCACAGGTAATGATGATTACCTTATTGAAAATTTTAAAACAGTCATGAAAGAATAATTTGAAATGACTGACGTGGGTTTCTTGAGATACTTCTTAGGAATAGAAGTAGAACAAAGTGAAAATGGGATTTTTATCTCACAAACAAAATATGTTAATGAAGTGCTAGAAAGATTTAATATGCAGGAGAGCGAAGCAACAATCACTCCCACAGTGATGGGATTAAAACTCAGCAGAGAGGACAACAGCAAGGATTTTGATCCTAGTTTGTACAAGAGCATAGTTGGCAGCCTCATATATTTTACTGCAACTAGGCCCGATATAATGCATGTTGTTAGTTTGATTTCCATATTCATGGAAAGGCCAAAGGAAGCACATTGGCAGGCAGAAAAAAGGATTCTGAGGTATGTTAAAGGTACTAAAAGGTTTGGTATTTTATATACTGCTTCAGAATGTTCAGATTTAATTGGATACACTGATAGTGATTGGGCTGGAAGTGTAGATGATCGGAAAAGCACTTCCGGTTATGTTTTTCACATGGGTTCAGGAGCCATTTCATGGGCTTCTAAGAAACAGCCTATTGTAGCGTTGTCTACAGCAGAGGCAGAATATTTGGCAGCTACAAAAACAGTGTGTCAAGCAATTTGGATGAGGAGGATGTTGAGAAGTTTGTGCCAAGAGCAAGCAAAAGGAAAAGTGATTTTTTGTGACAATAGCTCAGTTATTTCATTATCTAAGAATTCTGTGTTCTAGAAGAGAACAAAACACATTAACACAAAGTTTCATTACATCAGGGAATTGGTAAAAATGGAGAAATTGTTTTGGAACACTGCAGAACTCAGGAGCAGTTTGCAGAAATTCTGACCAAGCCATTGGGGCAAAAGAGTTTTGAGTTTTTGAGAAAATGCCTGGGTATGACTGATAACCCAGCAGTTGAAAGTAAGGGGGAGTGTTGAAATTTTACTTTCAAATGTCCCTATGCAAAGCCGCTTTCCATTTTTAATCTCTAGTTTTTTGTCCTCTAGCCGCTTACCAAAATTGTTGAACAGTCAGTTTCATTTTCGACGCCAGTCCTTTCGCAGGTTTAAAAGAACAGAGTTTTGTACATCAAAGAAAATAGAGCTTTTTTTTATAAACAGTGGAAACAAAGCTTTATAATAGAAATCATTTTTATATGCGCGGGAGACCTTTTTATTTGAAACCTAGTGGTCCCCACAAAGTTCAAGTGTCTTGTTGATGTGGCAAGTTCTGATGCATTCATTGCAATCGGAAGTCACATATGAAACCACCGCCTTTTTTGTTTTGTTCCGATGGAATGTCCCGATGCGATCATCGCAATCGGAACGTTTTTGTTTGGCTGTTGTGTATTGCTATATGAAGTCCGGACCCGATGAATGGTTATGCAATTGAGTTTATAAACTCATCGCACGTTCGTTCTTAAATCACAATCGGAAGTTTTGTGTATGGCCCAAGTGCAATATGAAATGATGGACCCGATGAACGTTCATACAATGGAGTTTATAACCCATCGCGAGTCCGTTTACAATCAAAATCAGAAGTTTGTGTTTTGACCCAATTGCAAAGTGAAGTCTGAACCTGATCCTTTTTATATGGCGAAATGGATAAACCATTTTCACGTTACAAATGCTGCTCACATCAGCAAGCCCTTGGCGGACCCAATATGAGTTTATAGACTCAATTTTAAAATTCATCGCGCGTCCAAGAAGTTTGAGATACGTGTACCCATTTGTTACGCGATATGTTTATAGATTCCAGCTCTCGTTTTATTTGAAGTCTGGGCTCCATGGAGGATGTTTGATAATTTGTTTTATAAAATTTTTATGTTATAAACTTTTATGTTTTTAAATTTGTGTTTTGTTAAGTTTTTATATATCGTGCGAATGAAAGGTTTGTTAACCTTTGAGTTATACATATTGTATATGCGCAATTTATATAGTGGGGCCCGAAAGTCTTAAAGGGATTTAGTTTTAATTTTAATTTCTTTTTATATAGTTTTGGTTTATATGTTGTGTCATATAAAAGTGTGAAAAGCCCGAGAGGCTAAGGTAATGTTATGTTGTTGTTTTTAAAGCACAGGAGAGTGTGAAAAGAAAAAATACACAACAATGTGTTATTTTAGAACAGAGAGATAGAGTATATTTTTCTGTGTGAGACAGAGAAGTTTTTATGTGCACTGTGTCATAGCAACAGTCAATATTTTGTAATCCCTTTGTTAGAGGAAGGGTCTGTAATTTTATTTTGAGTTAATGAAATAGTTTTTCAAGTGCAAAACTCTGTCTCCTGTGAATTTTTTTTTTTTTTTTATTCTCTGTGTTAAAGAGGAGAGTATTACTCTCTCCATATTGTTCTAAAATTCTCAGAAATTCCAACACCTGCAAGATTAAGTTGTTTTGGATGTGATGCGATGTGTCACGTCACATAACACATCACAAAGTTTAAGCTTTCCCGTATATGTGCCAAGCTAAAATTTAAGATCGTCGATCTGCGATCTACGATGGAACTCCAGATGTGATGTGTTCTCAGAGCTAAAACATATAAGTTTTCAAGTCCGCCAGTTTGTGTGTCGAATGTAGTTTGGTATGTAAACAGCAAAAAGCAGAGTCGAGAACGATTTTGTTGTTGAACATCTGTTCAACATTGAATTTCTTTGAAAAACATTAAATTTTCATGCTTTGGCCATTTTGTATAAAAGCTATGTAATTCCATATTGTTACTATGATGGAATAGAAAATTGAATTTCGTTCCACTCCTTTGTAATACGATGTCTGTGTTTCACTGTTTATTTTCACATTTATTTGCATTGTTTGTGTTTTGGGGGAAGCATCCCTCTGTGTATGGTTTATTCAATATTTCCAACATAAATAGTGTAGTTATTGTTGTATTTTGAGATGACAACTAGGTATGGACAGTGCCTTGGAAACTCTGTGCGGCCAAGCTTTTGGAGCTCAGCAATACCACATGATGGGACTATATATGTAGCCCTCTTGCATCGTGTTCTTTGTTGTTGCAGTTCTAATTTTTCCAGCCTATATATTCGCCACTCCCATTCTAAATCTGATTGGTCAGTCACATGATATTGCTGAATTAGCAGAAGTTGCTTCAATTTGGCTCATTCCCCTACACTTTTCATTTGGATTCACATTTACCTTTCAGAGATACCTACAGTCACATTTGAAAAACATGATTACTACGTGGATCACTGTAGTTTCTTTCGTGACCCAGATTGTTCTAAGATGGCTCTTCATCGTTAGATTTGATATGGGACTTATCGGAGCCGCGATGGCACTCAAGTTATCTAGCTTGGTGCCTCCAGTTGTCCAATTTATTTATATTGTGTGTGGAGGTTGTCCGTAGACATGGACTGGACTATCAATACATGCATTCGATGACTTGTGGCCTTATGCTAAATTATCTGTAGCATCTGGTGTCATGATTTGGTAGGTTATACACCACTAGATTTCCAAAAATTGATTTTTTTTTATGTTGATTTTATTGTGGGAATATTTTATAATCCCATAGCTTGGATATGGTTATTCTTGCCATTCATAATCTAGATAAATATATATATATATATATATATATATATATGAGAGAATGAATTAGTTATAATTTTGGTTTCACAAAACTTAATTATATTTTCAACACCAAGGAGTCCTCACATTTTTGTTTCTAATCAAACAGTTTAGAGTATTGGTATTACTGGTCCTCTTGACAGGTTATCTAGTTGCAATAGATTCCCTTTCTATCTGGTAAACAACATGGTATCAATTGTTTTGGATGAGAATAATGCAGTATTCTCTTATTCATATTCTAACATCTTGAGTTCTCTTCTCATTTATTACAGCATGAACATCAGCAGTTGGGAGCAAATGATACCGCTTGGATTTTTTGCTGGAACTAGGTATGTTAAGCATAGTGTATTGGATTCCTCCAGATTTCCTATTTGAGAATTTTCGAGGGTTGTTCTATGATTTATTAATTTGTAACGTGTTAATGCAGCGTGAGGGTTGCCAATGAGCTAGGAACCAGAAATGGAAAAGCAGCGAAATTTGCAGTGATTGTTTCCGCAACAACTTCAACTGCTATAGGTGTTGTCTTTATGCTTCTCATTCTCGTGTTTCAATAGGATCTCACTCTGTATTTTACCAGCAGTACAATCATTCAAGACGCGGTTTCTAAATTGGTTGTTCTGCTGGCATTTGCTATTCTCCTCAAAAGTGTTCAGCCCTTACTTTCAGGTAAGGCATTAATGCTTTCGGAGTGTAAATATTTCCAAAAAGATTTAGGTTAACAAAAATCATAATCAGCTTTAACTAGGCATGGTCATTAGCACCTTGTAATTTAATTGGAGATGCTTATGAGATGCAAAGTTAGTTAGTTTGTTTTGTTTTTTTTTCTAATACTAAAAAAAGTGAGTAAATAAATTTATAAGAAATATTAAATGGATGGAATTTGTTTGGGAATCAAAGCTAAAATAGGTTAAAAAAATATTTGAGAAAGTGTTTGAAAGAGAATTATCAACCTCCATGGAAAAAAGGGGTAGATAAAGTAAAGAACTCCATGAGCACTACAAGTTGATGGAGGAACCACAGATAGAAGATAAACACATTGAAGAGGAAAAAGTATGTAATATCCCCTTTCTTGATCCAGTCAAAGTGGATAGAATTGACCCATGGTATTAACCCATGGTATTGACCCATGGTATTAACCCATGGTATTGACCCATGGTATTTCTTGTTGGTATTGACCCATCAAGCCTATAAAAGGGGAGAGAAGCTAGGCATTTAGGGCATTCTAGATTATCTATTTAATTATGTTTGGGTTGAGAACCTATCCTGGCCAGTTCTATTATTGATCCCGGGACGAAAACCCCACGGTGACGTTTATGTGGTGAATCCATCCAATTCACAAGTGGGCTTCAATTTCCTATATTTGTTGTGTTCTGTGTTTTTATCACAATGATTTTTAGTTGGAACACCTAGATGTGTTGATTTATTTAAAATTTTTGATCCTCGGGATATTACAGTGGTATCAGAGCTGTGCATCCTGCCAGCCTGAGGGTTTATCAAAAAATAATTTTGAAACTAGTTTTTGGTGATCTGCTTTAAATCACCCTAGCTAGAAATCCATCAATTTCGGTGGTTTATTCACATCCATCCTAATTGATATTTGCAGAAATATTTCCATATCCATCAATTAGTTTATGTGGCTTAACGTTAGAAGATTTTTGCAGGCTTACAAGGCAAATCTATTGATTGAAGGTCCAGATCTATTGTTCCCCATCAAGAAATCAAGCTTATTTTTAGTCCATGAGATCCTGTAGATTGAAGTCTTGGAGAGGACGATTTACGCCAGATTTGAAGTTAGTTAAATTGTTCAAAACCTCAGAGCTCCAATATTAATGTAGAAACGGCTTGATTCACCATGCAAAACCAAGCCAAGGGACCATAAAATTAAACTATGAGCATAAACAGGTCGACTCCTTATATGATTGGTTGCAGGTCACGTTCTAGTGGTCTTGGACATTCATGGTTGCAGACCACACATTCTGGCGATTGAAGCGCATCTGTTAATAGCAATAGACCATAGAGCTCAAGCGAGTTTTCAAGTTGTGGGGTTTCAGGGATTTCTACTGCTTATCGGAGTGAACGCAGATCCAGTGGCTACGAGTCGAACTCGCAAAGTGATAGACTGTGCATGGCCCATTATCTGTCTATCAACGAGCAAGAAGTATCTCTTGGGCACGCTGTCTTCCCTTGAGAACTGAACTTTGCATCATCCCCTGTCGAGGAAGGTTCATGACGCAGAAAGGAGACTAACTCCCTTACCAGCTATAGCTGCTTATGGTGACTGTCGTTCTCACAGTATCGGGGAACATATATGGAACACAAAGGGCCCATGTCGAATACATGAGTGCTGGAGCATGCTGCGTCAATGATCTGCCCAAGTAACGCTTCCAGGCAACACTACAGAACCTTGGCACTCTGCGCAACAAATCCACATAGCTCCCAAGTGATCTCTTTCTACGCAGACAGATCTAGAAACTACAGTTTTGATCCTGTTGTAATCTCAGTGTGCAGTTGCGGGTCCCCATCTATTTTCTAACTGAGCGTTGATAATTATTATGGGCCTCTCATATGGAGTTTTGTATGGAGCGATATGTATCAGTATGGCCAAAATTTAATAAATCTCATAGCCGAACCATACAATGCAAGAGGGCTGATTTAAGGTGGTCGATTTTGAGGCCTTGGGAAATTTCTTCTACACCAGCTATTGTTGCATTTTGTTATTATTTTCTTTGCTATTATTTGTAGGAGTTCAATTTCTTTATGGGGGCTGAAGATTTATCACTTTTTTTCTTTCAAGCCTAGTATAGATTGATTTCTCAAAAGGGTGTAAATCAGTTTTTATTGAAGAAAGCCGAAGAGAGAAGAAAAATTATTGAGATCCATTAATGCCAAATAACAATGTCGTGATTTTATTTTTGGAAACGCCACAAGAATCAACATAATGATATATCAGTCGATTCTCTGGGCTACAATACTTCTGTGGATCAAAGATGGCAACAACATACAAATCAGAAGCAAGAGCACAGCAACAAGCCTTTCTCCCGAAAGGTCCATGTTATCCTTCAGCAGTCAAAAGATATCCGGGAAGAAGATGTAACAAGCAAGTGTCTCTTCGAACTTGGATACAAATTATTGGGTACAAAGCCAAAATATGTTCTCCTATATCTAGACACATTAAATGCGGCTTTGGGCTTGATAAAGAAATCAAAATGGGAAGGGTCAAGTTGGGCCTTGAAGCCATCCATGCTTGCTTTGATACAAACTAGGTTCTTGGAGCATTCTTGTGAAAATGTTAGACTCACCGTCGCTTCTTGTCTCAGTAAGATCATAGCCTTAACAGCACTGCTATTACCCTACAATGATGACATCATGAGGAGGACTTTTCGGGTAATGGTAGAAGCACTCCAAGGGTTGGACAACACCACCATTCTTACTTTTTTCCAGAAGCGCACAATTTTGGAACGTATGGCGGAATTCAGATTTGGTATGCTTATGCTGGATCTAGAGTGTGATGATTTAATCCTTCAGATGCTCCAATACTTCTGCAATGGAATTACAACATCTCATCCAAACTACATCAAAACAAGCATGCAAAAGATCATGTCTCCGATCTTAGGAGAAGATAGGGCCATCTGCGAACAATTGAGATCCAAATTGTTGGCCATTTGGAGGAAGGAGCTAATTGCATCACCTGCTGCTTATGAACTAGTTGAGGGGTTGATCAAACAAAGCATCAAACTACTTAGAAATAATTTAACCAAGGAGTAACTAACAAAAATTTGTGGAGACAACAAAAATAATTTAAGGAGGAAAGGCTTATGCTTTTTATGCAAGGGAGTTTGGGCACTTGACCATTCATGTCTAGATAATAAGGAGGCAACAAGGATAGAAAAATTAGAGACTTCTTCAGATCATGGGGATTCATCCATAGATGGGTACACTAGTTTTCAAGAGAGGACCTATGAAGGATCTGAGCAGTCAAGTACAAATGGTGAGCAACAACACCATGCTCTTCAGAGAAACTTGTAGGACAAGATGATCAGTCAACTTGAAAAAGTACATGAAGAAAGGAAAGATGCAATTCCTCCTGATGATGTGGTATTTGAATCTATAAATACAATGGAGGACATCCATAAAGAGTATGGGCAATCAGGTATAGAAAAAAGTCCACCATTACATCCATGTTTGACAACCAGAAAGGATGGACAACTCTTCCTCACATGTGAAGAGGTCCAGGATGAATACACCCAAGGAGAATCAAATGAGGATAGGATCATGCATTTCAAGACAAATCTTATGTTGTTGAAGAAAAGAGTCTGGACAGTCCGAGACACTGTCTTACGGGAGAACAGAAAAATTGATGAATTCAGGGAAATGTGCCAAATCATTGACCAAGTTGTCTAGTATTGAGGAAAAACTCAAGTCCCTCACAAGGCCACATGAGGAGTACAATTGGGAGTCCCATAGCAGCGCTCTACAGGAATACATAGATAAGGCTTGTAACACCAACAACCCACCTTTATACATTGGGAAGAGAAGGGAAGAGTTCGCCAACTGCATCATGTTGGGTAACCAAGTAGAGAAGCATGAATTGAGCATCGAACAACATCAACATAGTAGATTTGCAGATATTCATCCCTCCCCAAGTATGGATTGGCGAGAGATTATGAGTTGGTATTCTATCGATAGGTTGATACTCACAGCCGAGGGCATATTGCAGCTTGGGCCCTTTGGTGTGGACAACAATGGAGGGTTGAAATGGTATCATAACCCACAGGTCCTAGGATTTAGGTGGCATTGGGATCCAGGAGAATCCATTGGGGAAATGATTGGCCAAAGGATTGTTTGGGATCCAGGTAAATCTATTCAAGGAAGGATTGGTCAGAGGATTGTTTGGGATCCAGGTATTGAAGGATCCATTCAGGACCATTCAACATGGAGGGCACATCGGATTGTATGGGATCCTGGTATCAATGTAAAAATGCTTTTGTTGTGGATAGAAGTGGATCGCTTGAGGACAAGCAATCTTTAGGCGGGAGGATTTGTAATATCCCCTTTCTTGATCCAGTCAAAGTGGATAGAATTGACCCATGGTATTAACCCATGGTATTGACCCATGGTATTGACCCATGGTATTTCTTGTTGGTATTGACCCATCAAGCTTATAAAAGGGGAGAGAAGCTAGGCATTTAGGGCATTCTGGATTATCTATTTAATTATGTTTGGGTTGAGAACCTGGCCTGGCCAGTTCTATTATTGATCTCGCGACGAAAACCCCGCGGTGATGTTTATGTGGTGAATCCATCCAGGATTCACAAGTGGGCTTCAATTTCTTATATTTGTTGTGTTCTGTGTTTTTATCACAATGATTTTTAGTTGGAACACCTAGATGTGTTGATTTATTTAAAATTTTTGATCCTCGGGATATTACAAAGTACCTCTCCAAACATATTTTATTTTTAAGTTGACAAGAAGAAAATATGTGGAGATTAAAATCCCATGTTCTTTGGTTAAAAGTGGGGAACGCCAATACCTCCTTCTTTAATAAACATGCTATTCTTGAGAACTGAAATAGAATAAGTGAAATAATGTCTGAGGGAAGCCTGCAGAAGGTCATCACCTTTGCAGAAATCAAGAGCGAGAACAAGCCTTTTTCATTTTTCAAAGCTCTTCTCAGTAAAGAACATATCCCTCTTGATAGTGTTAAGTATTTTCTGCAAGAAATGCCATAGGCGATCTCTCCATCTACCAATCAGTTTCTCTTAGGGGAAAATAAAGGAAAAAGAACCTGATGCCTTTTCCATTTTATTTTATCGATTATATTGGAATATAATAAAAAAGGATCTCATTAGAATGTTGAACCACAACAAACTCTAAAATAAGATTGGAGGGAGCACTAACTCATCCTTTCTTGCCTTAATTCCTAAGTAAGCGAATCCCCCAATTTTTTTATATTTCTCCCTATTTCGTCCTGTAATTCTTCCTATAAAATCCTGACAAAAATAATCGCCAAAAAGATTAAGCCCTTTCTTTCTTCCTTCATCTCTGAGAATCAAGGAGGATTTACGAAGTAGCGAAATATCCTTGATAATATCATTTTGGTTCAAGAAGCAATCCATTCAAGTAAAGAAGTGGGAGAAGCTGGAACGGTTATCAAAATGGATATGGAAAATGTGTTTGGTCGGGTAAATCATCCCTTTCTTTTCATTGTTTTGGAAAAATTTGGTTTCCGCAATGATTTCATTTTATGGATTAATGCTTGCATTGGTTCCCCTTGGATTTCTCATTTGATAAATGGAAGGTTAGCTCCTTTTTTTGCTTCTTCCAGAGGACTATGGAAACGTTGTCCTTTGTCACCTCTATTATACATAATAATGGCTAAAGCACTGAGTCAAAATCTTGAGGCTGGATGGATCTCTCCATGTTTTAATCATTGCAAGAAATGTTTGAGAGATAAATTACTCTTAGTTTTCTCATGATACCCTCTTGCTTGGAGCTTCCTCCTTAATGATAGCCTCAAGATTCAAAAAGGTTTTGGACTAGTATCTCCTTTTATCTAGAGGACTCATAAACAAATTGAAATTTCAATTGATTGGATGGAACTTACCAAGGGTGACTTTGAAGGAAATTGATTGCTTGCTGGGATTTCCTATGGATATTAATCGAAACTCCTTCTCTTATCTTGGAATTCCAATCTCTTTTAAGCAGGTCTCTTAGGAGGATTGGGAATGAGTCTTGCAAAAAATTAAGAAAAGAGTTCAATATTTGCGAGTTAGGTGGATAAATCTTGCGGAGAGAGTTACTCTCATCAAAATAATTTCTCTCCACCCTTTCAGTGTATCTGAAAGCAGGCCTTTTAGCACCAAATAACATAAATCAGTAAATAATTAGGTTCATTTGGAGGTTCCTTTGACAAGGGGGGGAATTAACAACCATAAATTTCACCTTGTTAATTGGAATTTGGTAAGGCATTCAAAGAACTTAGGATGATTAGAAATCAAGGATCCTGAATTCATGAATTTGGCTCTTGGGAAAATTTTGGTTTAGAGGCTTCTCTCATACTCTAATGAGTAGTGGAAAAAGGCTTTCACAAGAAAGTATTTTCACAAAAACCATCTTATTAGACCTGGAGAATAACTACGGGAGGGGAAAAGATCAAAAATATGGATACTTTGTACACCATCATTGTCATTTATGTTGGAACATCTAGGTTGGAAATGAGGTAATGGGAAATGTAACTTCCTATGGAAAGATTGCTCTCCCCTGTCTGATCTTGTTTCCAGACATCGGTTTGTGGAATTATTTAATTGGATGGAAAACAATGGTTATACCCATATTGCTGACATCTCCATATGGTATGATCAATGAATTTGGAGAGGGTGGAAGTCCTTGTATCTTCCCAATCATTTGTTGAATCATTAGTAATCCATAACTCTACATCTGAAGGGGATTGCACCAATTGTCACCAGTAAATTTGACAGTCGGAATTGGTAGGGAGGCACGACTAAATATACATAGTTATGATGGGATACACTCTTCTCATTAAGAATATATCCTCCCCTCCTCCTTCAAAAATCTAGGGAAATATTTCAAACAGGGATGGGCTTCCTACGGTCAACATTTTTTGTTGGTAAATGGTTCATGAGAAAAATCCTTAGCTGAAAACTTAAGGAAAAGGAATATCCAAGTCCCCTCCCATTGTGTGCTTTGTGGTAAAGAGGAGGATTTTATTAAGCATCTCTTTTTTCAATGTCCTTTCTCTATGGAAACTTGTAAGTTCGCTCTTTCACCCTTGGTTCAATCTCTCACAATTCTTGGGGAGTGGAATGAGGTGTTTATCCATTGGAAACACAAATACCCTACCCCAAAGAATTAAAATTCCCCCTTAATGCATTGTTGGATGGTGGTTCCTAAATATCCTTGTTGGTCGATTTGGCTCTGCTGAAACCAAGTGATCTTCGAGGATCAACATTGTTATCTGGAATCTATTGCAATCAAAGGAATGATGCTTATTTTTGAGGTGATATCTTCCAAGGGATATAAGGACTTGGATTTGAATGATTTGAACACTATTGAAAAAGAGTGGCTTAGAATTCATATTTCCAACTCCCAAGTTATAAGGTCGAAATCTCATAAAGTTCCTCCTTATTGTATTAGACTAAACGGGGATTCCTTTGAATTTTGGAAATGAAATATAGGACAATTTCAACTCTATTTTGATGGTGCTTTGAAATGTAACCCTGAGGAGGTTCGAGTGGGAGGGGTGCTTTTAAACCTCGAAGAAAAATCTAAAATAAAATTCGCTTGGGGACTTGAGAAAACCACGAACAATCAATTCGAAGTGCTCTCACTCTCACAAGGCCTGAAGATCAGCATCTCTAAAGGCATCAATAATTTGATTGTTATAGGTGATTCAATGGTGGTTATCCAAAAATGTATAAGTATTTCTCGAAATGAAGGCCTTATTGATTTAGAAACCTCTCTATTATTTGTAAGGATAATGTATCTCCTTAGAAAATTAGAAGATTTAAAAATATTTCATGTTAAAAGAGAAAATAACCTTTTGGTGGATATCCAAGTGAATAAGGGAGTGGAATTAGAGCAAGGAATCTTACCTATAAATCAACATAGTGATACATGTCATGTCCCTTAAATAAAACATAATCGTAATCCTTTTGGATCACAGCTCGATCACAAGAATTAACGAGGAACGGTAGGTAATTAAGTATGATAGCATTACGAGGATATGTTGGATCTACTCGAGAGATGAAAATGGTATATGGACATTAAAGAACATGTGGGAGCGGGGAAGTAAGGTGGCCATGATACAAGACAAGTGGGATCTCTTCCCCTGGTTAATAAATAAGATCTCAAGTGAGTGCAGGATCAATACCATCGCGGTTTGAGTCGAGAGGAAATTTGCAGTAATGGAGAGAGCGGAAGGTGGCTTGGCTATGTTGCAAAAATGAAATGCATTTAGGCTTGACAAGATGGGAAGGAACGTTGGAAATAATCAAGAGATTATATATAGTAATTGGCTGAAGCAACTCAATTATCGAATTACTCTGGTGCAAGGGGAGAATCGCAAGTAAAACAGCTTATGTGAGTAATGTAAGTGGAAATGATGTAAAGATCTTGGGCACAACTAGATTTTAGTGGAAATCATTGACAGTTCTTGCAAGCAGGTTGTCAAGGAGATCAATGAAAACATGGTTGTTGTGTTTTCTGAGTTATCTAGTCTTGGGAAGGGCATGGAGTTGATCCAAAAATAAATGGAACACCTGAATATTGGTGTTCTTAACCTTAAACATAAAGTGGATGATATTTAATTCCAAGTGGAGAGGGCCAATGTGGGTGTTTTGAAGGAGGTCTTTGGGATCTGTGAACACTCTGCTCTAATGGCATAGGGAAATGCTAATGCTACAAGCTGAAAACTGGAACCTGGTGCTGCTAGGAGTGAAGAATTGGGTATGCATTCTGAGGAGGCTCAAGAAGAATGTGAGCGTGGAAGTCGCAGGTAGGGTAGTTGTTGTCTTGTAATATCATATTTTTATTTTTTGTCATATATTCATGTATGGTGGAGTTTTTTGGAAAGTCTATAATGTGAAAGATGTAAAGAGTATATATATGAATAAGATAAGTAGAAATAGAGTTTGTTTTCTTTTATATATGTACAAATATGAGGCAGAGTTCTCCATGAGTGTAAAGGACCTGGCCAATTTCAAACTTTATTAATGAAAATTACTACTTATTTTTTTGAAAAAAGAAAGAAAGAATTATTAAATTGGTAAGAAATAATATTTATTTAATTTTTTATATTTTTATTCAAATAAATATTGAAATGTTATATTTACAATTAATTTTTTTTATTAAATTATTATACAGAAAAAAATATATATATGAAATTTAATATTAAAACATCGGTTAATTTTGTTCCATTACCCCCGCTGCTCTGCCTGCGCGTTGCAGTCCCTGCAAACCCTAGTCGCTCTACCTGCACGCTGCAGCCTCTGCGGCTGCGCCTGCTCTGGCAGGGCCTTCTGCCTCTGTCACGGCTCTGGCCTGCACCTCTGACCTCTGGCTGCGACGTTTCTCTTTGCCGAGAAAGGGAGATAATAAATATTCAAGTGCTGGAACAACAATAAAAATTCAGCAGTTATGCTGCCTGCGCATTGATCCGGGCCGCGTTCTTGCTAGGGATTGCGCCCATGGAGGGGCTGGGCTCTCCCCAGGGGCCTCGTCCCCCTCCCCCGCCCTCTTCGGCTGAGGCTTTCGATCGCTTATTGGCAGGGCTTCCTAAGAAGAAGAATGTTGAAGCTGCGAAATTTGTTAAGAAAATTGATGAAATACCTGAGATCTCTCTTCCACCAGAGACTCTGATTCAGGTTGCTTTATCTCTGGCTGAACGAGCCCTCATAGGCCAGTTCACAGGGCTTTGGCCATCTCCCAAAACCACTGAGATCTGGGTCAACAGAAACTGGGCGCCTCTGATCAAAGAAAGCGTTACTTCTTATTTTTTGGGGAGAGGTTACTTTCTCTTCGAGTTCACTTCAAAAGATGACAAAGATCTAATCTTCCAGAACGGCCCCTACTTCATGGGCCCCCAGGGTTTGTATCTAAATAAGTGGACTCCAGACTTCGACCCTGCTGTGGATGTACCCAAAGCAGTCCCGGTGTGGGTAAGACTCCCAAATCTGCCAGTCCACTGCTGGAATTGGGATTCTCTGATGCATATTGGAAATGCCCTTGGGAAGTTCATTGATCGAGCAAACAACAAGGACAAGTATGACTGCGCCAGGATCTGTGTGGAAGTAGATCTGGAGGTTGGGCTACCAGAGGCCATCGAAATCAAAGTCGGAAGCTGGACGCATGTGCAGAAACTGGACTATGAGCAGCTGCCCTTCAAATGCCGGAAATGCCATGTCTATGGACACTTCGCCAGAGGCTGTCCATCCAACAATGAGGTTGTGCAAGGGAAGGAGGACGGATGGAATCAAGTCAAGCGCTCCAAATCCTCCCATAAGGCTCATAAGCCGGGAGGCCCTAGTGGCAAAGGTCCCCAACAGGCCTCTTCTCAGCAGATCCCGTCTAAGTCCGCTCCTGAAAACAACCTCTGTTAGGAGATCCACAAGAGGTCGCAAAACAGATCGGGAGAAAAGAGAGCAGGAAACGTACAAGGAAAAATTACAGGGCAGCCAACCAACTCTGGAAAAGCTGCTTGCCTCAAAGTCAAGGATGTTGAAAAATCAGACCCATGGCTCCAAGGGGGCCATCCAGAAACACAAATAATGAAGGTCATCTCCTGGAATTGTAGAGGTATGGGGAGTAAAGTCAAGGAAGAAGCCATGAGAAGCTTAATAAGAACAGAAACTCCAGACATACTTCTCATCCAGGAGACTAAGTTGGAAGACGCAGTCTTCCTGCAAGCATGCAAAAAATTTTGGTTCAAAAGTGAAGCAAGAGCAATCTCTGCCCGGGGCGCTTCAGGAGGGATTGGCACTCTATGGAACCCTAACAAATTTGTAGTCACCTTTGAGGCTAGAAGTACTCACTGGTTGCTGCTGAAAATGCAAAATCTGGACACCAAGGAAAACCTTTGCCTCTTCAATGTATACTCTCCAGTTAATGTTGGGGAAAAAAAGGAATGTTGGGACACTATAAGGCAACCAGCAGACCTGACAAATCTGGAAAATATAATCATTGCTGGAGATCTTAATCTCACGCTCCACTCGTCTGAAAAAAGAGGTGGCAGCGCTGTTCGAGATCCAGTAAGGGAATGGGCAGAAGATCTTCTGCAGGACTGGGACCTGCTAGATATCAAACCCTCTTCCGGTAAGTTCTCTTGGTCTAATAAAAGAGTGGGCCCTGGTCATATTGCTCCCAGATTAGATAGATTTTTCATTCAAAGCTCCTTTCTGTTACTAGGCTTAGAACCCAAAATGCATATCCTTGCTAACAGCGTCTCAGACCATAAGCCTATAAAGCTCGAACTCCTGGCCCATCTAGACCTGGGCCCTATTCCTTTCCGGTTTAGTCCTCTCTGGGTCAAAGAATCAAACTTCATGCAAATAGTCAAAGATTGTTGGAGTCAGCCTGTCAATGGTTCTCCCTTCTATATCTGGGAGGAAAAACTCAAAAGGGTAAAGGGTGATCTAAAACGATGGGCAAAAACCCTGTCCAACCCGGCTACAGAAAGAAAAGACATCAAAGTCTCTCTTGCCTCTCATCAACTTCATATGGAGCACGCTATTGTCACAGAGGAGATTTTAGATCAAGAGGCTCATTTGCAACAACGCTATCATAAGGCCTGTCTAGCTGAAGAAGAATACTGGAGATTAAAATCTCGAAATCTCTGGCTCAAAGCAGGGGACAAGAACTCTGCCTTTTTCCACAAACAAGCCCAAGTCAGGAAAAGTTTCAACACTATTTCTGAGATTAAGGAGGATAACGTCACCTTCAAGGATTTTGAAGACATTAAAAAATCAGCCTTCTCTCACTTTCAAAACTTGTATAGTGAGGATAAGGACTCGGACCAATACTCAGATCTGCTTGACATCATTCCTTCTGCAATTTCTCCTCGTATGAATGAGATCCTTGAGGCCAAAGTCACCAAAGACGAAGTTAAAAAGGCCCTCTTTGATATAGATCCGGATAAGGCCCCCGGGCCGGATGGCTTCTCTGCCAGGTTCCTTCAAGTCTATTGGCCGATTGTTGAAAAGGATCTGCTCAAAATGGTTCAGAAGTCTCAAAATGCTCAGAAAATAGGAGGTAGCACAAACTCCGCTTTTCTAGCCCTAATACCAAAGGAAAAAGGGGCCAACAATTTCAGCAGATTCCACCCGATTTCCTTATGCAATACTGGGTACAAGATTATCACTAAAGTTATTGCAAATAGACTGAAGCTCATTCTTCCCAAAATAATTCCGGAGAATCAAGGAGGCTTCATTCAAGGAAGGCAAATCGTGGACAATTTCACCCTTTTTCAAGAAGCAATCCACTCAAGTCTTCTTCGAAAAGAACAAGGTATGGTCATTAAACTTGATTTAGCAAATGCCTTTGATCGTGTAAATCATAGCTTTCTTTTAAAAGTAATGAGCAAATTTGGTTTTGGAGCAAATTTCATCAAATGGATTCGGGCATGCACCTCGGAGCCATGGATCGCTCCTCTTGTAAATGGAAGAGCCACTGAGTTCTTCAAAGCTTCACGAGGGCTAAGGCAGGGGTGCCCTCTTTCCCCCCTGCTTTTTGTCATCCAAGCCTCTGTCCTCAGCTACCTGTTAGACAAAAAGATGCAAGATCAAGATATCAACGGACTGTGTATTGCAAGAGGGGTAAAAAATATAAACCACGCCCTATTTGCGGACGACACACTGTTCTTGGGAGCTGCCTCTCTCTCCTCCGCCTCTAAATTTAAAGCAGTTTTGGATGATTTCAGTGAAGTCTCTGGCAGCGTGGTAAATAAGAACAAATGCCATATCTACAGCTGGAACACCCCGACCATATTTCTCTCTGCTATATCTAGATGTTTGGGTTTTGCTGCCTCCTCCAATTGGATCTCCTTTAAATATTTAGGCCTTCCTGTTTTTCATAAGAAATCTACAAGCAAAGACTGGCTCCCTCAGCTGGAAAAATTCAAGTCTAGGATCCAAGCCTGGGGCTTCTCCTGGCTTAACACTGCTGGCAAATCTGTCCTTATTAAATCTGTGCTCTCCAGTCTCCCCCTATTTCAATTCGCTGTGCTTCTCGCTCCGACAGGTATTTTAAAAAAATTGGAAGAATTCATGCGGAGGTTTTTTTGGAAGGGAGGTAAACAGAATGAAAACAAGATTCCCCTTATCAGCTGGGAAACCATCTCCAAGCCTCTGAGGGAGGGCGGCTTGAATTTCAAAAATCTCTGTCAGCAAAACGTGGCTATCGCAGCCAAGATCATTTGGAGGATCATTGCGCCCAAGCCTGGCTGGGCCCAATTGGCTCTCTGGAAAAAGTATTTCAGGGGTCCTCGTTCCTCCTGTTTAGACAATGTAATCCATGTTCCTTATTCGTCTTTTCTCAAACTGTATGTTAAAGCTGCTCCCTTGATCAATGCGCACTCCTATTGGATTCCAGGAAATGGCAAAAAGATCAATATCTGGGCTGATAAAATTATGAATAAGGACCCAATTGAAGACAGAGCCTCCATTAGAGCGCTGCATTGCTGGATGGATAGAGAGGGGCTGTGTTCGTTGTGGGATATTTCTCTTTGGAAAGACTCTGCCTGGGCAGGGTGGAAACGAATCGAGGTGCCGGCTCACCTGACACTCGAATGGTCCACGCTGCTGGACCTCCTCCATGGCTTGGCACCCACGCGCATGAGGAAAAAAGATGTGAAAGGCTGGGGGTCGAATGCCAAAGGTTACACTGTCTCCATGGGATATGACAAGCTGAAAGAGAGGCCTTACGTCCCTCCTGACCCTGCACCTTGGCAGGGGGTCTGGCGTTTTCCTTCATGGCCCAAAGTCGACTTCTTTGCTTGGCTCCTTTTCCACGGCAAGATCCTTACGTATGACATCTTGCAGAGAAAAGGGTTCTATGGTCCCTCCATCTGCTCGCTGTGCAATGAAAATGCAGAGACTGCTGCCCATCTAGTCCTCGAATGCAAGTTCTCTAAGCAGATCTGGTCCTCCTTCATTCACAATTTGGATCCCAACTTTTTGCTACCTCGTTCCACTGCTGATCTTTTTTCCAATTGGGCAATCAGATATCCTGGCCCCCCTTCTAAAAATCATCTTATTAAATCTGCATGGGTTGTCCTTCCAAAGGTTATTTGTTGGTAGATCTGGCTACAACGAAACAGAAGAATCTTCAGAAATATTAAACAGAATCACAAGGTCTTAGAAATCAAGATTAAATGTCATCTAAAGGAGTGCTTGACTGATATAAAAGACGATTCCAATCTCAGCCAACAGGACATTGCTTGGGGAGCTTCCCTTGACTTGCAATTTCAACCAGCAGTTAGAAACATCCCTCCTCTCAAAGACTGGCAAATAAGGAAATCCGAAACTGACCTTCAAGACTGGCTCAATTCACATTCAAGGCACTCTCTCTTTTTTGATGGGGCAGCAAAGGGCAATCCGGGCAAAGCTGGTGCTGGAGGTGTTGTTGTAAGTCCAATTGGGGAAAAAATTCATTCCTTTGCTTGGGGGCTTGGATTCTCATCCAGCGTTCAAGCTGAAGCTTTGGCCCTCTACCAAGGCCTAAAGATTCTCAAAGATTTAAATATAAGAGAAGCAAATGTCATAGGGGATTCCCAGATCATTATAAACGCAATGGTTTCCAACTCCCCAGCCTCGGATCTCAAGTTAGCAAGGCTGATATCCAGAATTAAGGGTATGGAAAACGATTTTCAGAAGTTGAATTACTATCATGTGCTGAGAACTCATAATAAACAGGCGAACATTGAAGCCAATAAAGCTACCCTCCTCTCTGTCGAGGTCAAGATGAAAGACGAAGAAGAATCTTGGGAACCTATCCCTTAAGCTGTCCGTTGTCATGTTTTACTGTTGGCTCTTAAATAAATTTGTTTGTATCTTCAAGTTAGGGAAAATCTCTGAAATAGAAGTTTTAGATAGTCTGACATGGAAGAAATTTGCAAGCTTCGGCTGCATTTTCAATATTAGCAGTGAGATGCTTCAGGATTTAGACATCCTCAATGTAATCAGATTTCTGGCATTCAGGCCAAGATGAATATTAATACCACATAACCGTTTCTGTCAAAAAAAAAAAAAAAAATTAATATTATATAATTAGATTACAATTTAATATTATATAATTAGATCACACAAGAAAAAAATAAAAAATAATATATATATATATATATATATATATATATATATATATATATATATATATATATATATATATATATATATAATTAACAATATATTATTATTATTAAAATAAATATTGAAATATTTTATCTATATTTAATAACTTTTAATAGATTATTGAATATAAAAGATATTCACATATCATTCAATTTTTCATATTTTCCAACTTTTTCTTTATTTAATTAAAATTAATGAGCTTATTATTTATTCATTATTAAGTAATATTTTTAAATATAAATTATTATAAAAAAACATTAATAATTTTTAATTTATTTAATTTTTGATATTCAAATATTTAATTATTCACATTAGTTAAATATTTATTTATTTTATATATTTTTTTAATTTATAAATATTATAATAACAATAAATTATTTATTTTACTTATTAATTAATTAAATTATATATTCTATTTATTTTGTTTTTCAATATTTATTAAATAAATATATCAACACTAAATATATATACATAGTTATTGGCATGAATATATATTTACTTGATTTGTGTTATTTAAACTAGTTTTTTTATTATATATATATATATAGATTCAGTACTTTGAAAAACTCTTAAAGAACTTCGATTGTGTTAAGATTACTTATAAAATTTGTGATTTCAATAAATTTATGTTTAATTTTTTAAAAATTAGACACTAAAAATCAACCAAAAAATACTTCTAAAAAATCCTACTCAAAACAACTTTTATATATATATATATATATATATATATATATATATATATAATTAAAAATATATAATCTGTTAAAATAATAAGACTTCTTGAACTTTTGTAATGTGTGGGGAAAAACTTGTATTTGGAAGGTCACTATTGTTCTATTCTGAAAATTAAACTCTATATGAATACATAGGAGAAGTCTAGGTTAGATAAATGAAGAGCTAGGAGTTTGAAACATAATCCTGTACATTTTTTTAATTAAATTCCATATAGGAGTTTGAAACATAATCCTGTACATTTTTTTAATCAAATTCCATATAAGAAGCTTATGTCAGTCCTTGTACTTCTCTGAAAATTAAACTCCATGTAAGAAACCAGGGTCTCATATATATAAAAAATCAGAATAAGTGGTTTTTTAGAAGTCTAGTCCTTGTACTTTTCTGAAAATTAAACTCCATATAAGAGCCATGTCCGATATATGAAAAAAAAATGAGGAAAAATGTTTTTTAAAAGTCTAGTCCTTGTATTTATCTGAAAATTAAACTCCATGTAAGAAACGTAGGTCAGATATATGAAAAAAATCCAGAATAAGTGTTTTTTAAAAGCCTAAAAACGGTAATTGGTGGGTTTCAGATTTCTGTAACATGATATTGATTTACATCCTTACCACTCTAACATCTAATTTATTTCTAGTGAAAAGTAACTATACGTTGATCTCTAATAAGAAATCAAGGCAATAAGATATCAACGAAATTTCAAACCAATGAACATTATAAAACTCCTTTATGGAACCATTCACTATTTTACCCCATGTTGCGAAGACCTGTAACAATGTAACAAGTCAAATTAATCACTAACGAAAACCTGTAACACGGTATGACAGACCATGATCTAATACAATTTCCACATATATGAGATCAACACATGAAATTTTTTGCTTACGGTGACACTTAAATGTGCAGGTCTTGTTTGCAATGATTTCAGGTCTAGCCATTGGCTCTGGGTGACAAGTTTATGTTACGTGGATCAACATAGGGCGTTACTATGTCATTGGAGTCCCGCTAGGTGTGTTGCTTGGTTGGGTATTTGATTTAAGTGTCAAGGTGAGTCCACATAATTCTATGGGTGCCTTAATACAATCATGACAAATGACAAAAGGAATTTTCTTTGAAGGGAATATTGACAGGAATGATTTGCGGAACAGCAGTGCAGACTCTCGCGCTTGCTTGGGCGGGAGAGGTATGTTGGAAGTAATTACTTTGACAAACTACCTCACCGCCCTGCCGCCACCACTCTGCCATCACAGCCTCACGGCGGTGATCTCCTCAGATTTGAAGAGTCACCGCCTTAACCTATTGAATGTCGAAGGGCCAAATAACAGACATAGTTTTGTGTATAAATGTAGATAGTTTTGTGTATAAATGTAGATCAGGTATAGAAGGAACAAGGAGAATTCGGACACACAGTCAGAGTGTAACGCAGCTGTAGCTGCTTTGCTGTTCTATGGTTATGAAAAAGAATTTGCAGTTTTTATGTTATGCGTCAATGCTTATTTTTATTTTGTAATCAATTGTTTGCTCTTTGTAAATCTTTCAATTGATATCAGAGCCACGGTAGTCACGCCTCAGAAAAGGGGATTTCTCAAATTGGAATCATACACCGCCAATAACTGAGTGAGTGTGTGTGAACACCGTAAACTATTGTGGTGTCAACCGTCTGACGTACGTGGAATTACTTGTGGAGGTGTGATGTCGTGACCTGCTCTACCATCCGAGCGGCAATTAGTTGACTGAAGTATATAAGGGTCCA